>CAUOFW020005613.1:345842-582796 GCA_963454935.2 Ilex paraguariensis | reverse complement strand
GTTAACGTTAATTGATTAAAAAATTAACAAAAAAATTGTATCAGTATGATTAATTTTTTACATCTGTTGTATTTTTCTTACACAAAAAGAAATAATAGGATAACAAAAAGTATTTTGATATCACAATTAAACCCGTTGTTGTATCCACATTTACTATTCTTGTTCTGAAAATGTAGTCAACATGGAAATATAATAATGGGATTGCACGAATGGTGAAAGTAATGAATAAAATAATAGGGATTTGATGGATCTGTCTCCTTTTCAAAGGCTGGTCAACTCAACAATCAGTGAGTAGTGAATCCATCAATAACTTCCAGAAGTTCTTGAAAGTCTTCCGAAGTTCGAACCTACAACAAAGCTATGGTCAAAAGTTATATGTATGAAATTAAAACTAAGTGGAAGCTTTCAAATGACCACCTTTTGGTCTCATTCACATTTGAATTGGTCAACAATTTCTATGCCAAGTTGTATATATATATGATTGGAAGTTTGATTTCTGTGGTTAGAGATTTAGTAGTTTGGTCATAAAGCAGGGAGGAAAGTTGCATCCACACAGAGAGAGCCAATTACCTCTCAGCATGTTCAATGCACTGTGATACTCTAATATCTGATATGCTTCTGACAGCCCCTTGAACAAAGTGAGAACTAGCTACAATGATGACATGGAGGAGTGGCAATTTTACACTCTTTTTTTTTCCCATTTTGATTTATTTGGTACTACAATAGATGAAAAAATATAATAAAAAAAATGGGAGTGATTCAATTTTTACTCTCTAAGAAAGTGGTTAGGACCACACCAATCCCCTACTCTCAGTTTCTTTTGAAGGACCAGAGCCACGTCATCAACATTACCTGATGATTGATCTCCAAACTCTGGGTTGATTGGCTCCATCAAATAGAATACAAAATTTTGATGCACAGTACTTAAAATTAAGTAATATCCAATTAATTGTGCACAAAAAATAAGAAAATAGGAAAGATACAACAATAAATTGTTAGAAAAAAGCAACGAAAATTTGTATAGGACATTGCTACTTTTTTTTTTTTTTTTTCCAGTGATTGAGGGTGTAATGAAAAAATTTTAATCTTTCAATGTGTAAATTAAAATTTTGCAAATAAATTTTGGGTAAAATTTAATTTTGGTCTTCAAACTATGCGCTTTGTATCAGTTTGGTTTCCAATCTTTTAATTGTATCAATTTAGTCTCTCAATTTTTAATTTATGTCACTTTGATCCAATCGAAAATGGCAGTTGAAATTTACAAATGGAGAACATTATTTGCATCTCACGTAATCACACTTANTTAATTTATGTCACTTTGATCCAATCGAAAACGGCAGTTGAAATTTACAAATGGAGAACATTATTTGCATCTCACGTAATCACACTTAAGGTGCATTCTTTGAAAATTTTAAGGACTTAATTGACAAAAACTATAAGCTTAAAGGACCAAAATGACATAAATTATAAATTTGAGGGACCAAAATGACCACCCAAGTGTGGTCACGTAAACATTTTTGCTAGTCTATTCAAATTGTCATTTTCAATTTGACCAAAGTGACAAAAATTGAAAAATTAAGGGATTAAATTAAAATAATTTAAAAATTATGGACCAAATCGACACAAAACTCATACTTGAGGGACTATCAATGTATTTTACCCATAACTTTTAGAGTGAAAAATATTAGAGGGATTTGAAGGCTGGTCCAAGGCCCATTAAGATTCAAAAAAAAATCCGCTCACTAATTTTCTTTTGAATTACGTCTCTATGTTGAAAAGTCAAAGCAACGGTATAACTAATGTCCTCTACGATTGTAAAAAAATAATGATAATGTCATCATCTAATTTAAACATTTATTCTAAAAAATTACGTTAAACACAAATTGTATACAAGTACACTAAAACACAGATCGTTAATATATATTTTTCTCTATAAATATAAATCGTCAGACAGCTACACTAAAACATAAATCGTCAGATAAATATACTAAAACATAGATCGTTAATGTACCTTCATCTCTATAAACATAGATTATCAAATAGATATCTTAAAACACAAATCGTTAGACAGATACACTAAAATATAAATCGTTAATATATCTTATTTTTTATAAATACAGATCATCAGACAGGTACACTAAAACATATATCGTCGGACGTCATCATAATGTCCAAATTGCTTAATTCACGAGTTTGAATTTTAAAACTAACAAACAACACTGCAAAAACCTTGATAAAAAATGCAAAATAAAAAAAAACTATATTTTAAGCTAAAATCATATAATGAGAGCAAAATGAGCAATAAAAATCAGTAACTAATCAATCCCTTAATATTCACGCCAACATAGGGACCGCATGCAAGTTTTTTCAAAAACCNTGAGAGCAAAATGAGCAATAAAAATCAGTAACTAATCAATCCCTTAATATTCACGCCAACATAGGGATCGCATGCAAGTTTTTTCAAAAACCAGAGGATTTTTTTTTATACTAAATATTTGATAAGATTAAAATTAGTTTACACATCAAAAGAACGACTCTAACCTAATTTACTAATAATACTATTTACCCGAATGTTCATTCATTCAGCTTCCACAAAAAGGTACCACCTCATGATATAAGAATCCCAACATAGTGGACACTGCCATATGTGGCTTATTAACCTGTTTTGATTGATGCAATATGGAGACAAACAATAAGCAAAGAGAGTTCGAGAAAAGTAAGCTAGTTATGTTTTTTTTATCTCGGCCCGCCAACCTTCATCACCTGTCCAAAATGCTAGTATGGTTAAACCAGGCCCATCTTCATCGACAAAAAACACATCTTTGGCGCAGCCAAGCAGCTGTGGTGGCTCCGATGGATATGTTGCTCGAGCTCCAAAAAAGGAGGATGCTACAGGTTACATTTCGAATGTCAAAGAGAAGTTTCTGCTTGGAGAATTCCATTGTGGAATATCAATAGTTTTGTGGGTATCTTATCAATAGTTATGTTGGTATTCCTGGTCATATTTCCTTGACATATCCTATATACTGTTGCAATAATCACTTTCTAGCCCCTCCCATGCACCCCATGAGATACCGCTAGTTAATATACCATAGCTTGTTGTTGCTTGGTCCCATTCATGTTGTTCTCTTTCTACAAGAAATAAAAAAATGTTGACAATAGAAAACCGGAATTCCAAACTATAATTTAAATTCCAAGGTTGGACGAGGATGCCCAAGCGACGCTACAAACAAGGCCGACATTGGCCAGTTTTTGCAAGTAGGTTTCTAGTTGTCACCGGCTGGCCCAATCCATGGGGAGCTGTGATGTCTTTCAAAGGACATGTCCATCGTTTCAGCCAATCTCATTAATTCCATAGCTTTCTGGTTCATAATCACCATTTCTTCGCTCTAATTTTCCCCAACCTAGCAAGTATATTAGGACACTTTTTACCCTCTCTGTGCATATGGATGACTTTCCATGTAATTTTGTGAAAACAAAGCAACATTCTGGAATCAGAGCATAGGGAATATTTTTTATGACACAAATGATTTCAGGTTATACTTTTGCATAGCTTTTCTTGAATCTCTCCTTCCATAGACTAGAGATACTCGATGTATTACTGCCTGAGGTGAGCTGAACAATTTTTAACCGTCTAATTAGAATAGTTAAAAGAAGGATGTGCACTTGTGGCCTAGTTAATTAATGCCTGCACCTTGAGTGTAAGAGATCATGGGTGTAAAGGGAACTTCTCGTTTTCATTATTTGATTAATTTTCTGTTATTTTGCTACAGAAATATTAGCGACTAGGTAAGGGATGATAGAGATACAGGATTAATGATCATAAAGAACGGAGTGAGATCCCGTCCAATATTTTTGACACTTGGGCACTAATGCAGCTAGTGAGGTAATAACCAAGGCATGCCAATCGCTTTAAATACATTTTCTTCATTTCACTTCCTGATAAATCACCTATAGTAAATTAATGTGAGATACATTGTATATAAGTAGGTTGCTCAATAATACTGAAAGGGGACAGGATATCCGGACATGATTAGATCATTTAATGATTCCAATTGACAATGGCACGTGAGCACATGACAACAAACACGTGGCGAAAAGATGTTGATAGACGAATAGCCTCGGTCAAAACAGCAGTTCAGGTGACCAAGCCATAGGCCGACCTACCTAATAAACTTGAACCGAGTCGAGTATCTGGTGAAGTTGTTCGATTAGCTAAGATGTTGAGCAATGGGCCGAGCCGAATAAGGAGAATGAAAACCATTAGGTAGACAAATCAGAAAGGAAGCCTAAGGTGGCTCCAATACAAATGGCGAAGGATCCGGCTAAAGTCAAGGTGTGCTTAGCAAAACCTAGTATAGAACATTATAAAATACCAAGAAAAACTTAAGTCTAAAATATGCACTCCCTTCCCTGAAATTCTTTTGCTTATTCTAAAAAATCCTAACTAATGTAAGCATTAGAGTGCCTCCAACCGGTCCACTTCGGTTTGCTCGTTTTATAGGTAGAGAAGGTGTTGTTCATTTGTGTTTCTCAATGAAACCCTGCTCTTAGGTTCCATACCAATCTTGGTCAAGGGTACGAGGTTTTATCACATAAAATTGGCGTTGTATGTGAGAACGCAAACAAAAACAATCATTTAAAATCTGTGAAGCACTCTTGGATCACCACGCAACAACCAAGGGTTCAATGAATATGACCCGTGCACAATTACCAAGTCTCCCTACCGTCAGATAGCGATATCAAGGAAGATGCAACCAGAAGCTCAAATGAGGATCATAAAGATCCCAATAATGAAGCAATCCCTAGGACGATGTCTGACAAGAAAATAAACAACCAGAAGGTTTCCCATGTATCGATAGGGAGGTCTCTACCTTTATGAAACAATCAGAACTGATTAGATGCTCTTGACGTTATGCTGAAAAGATCCCAAGAGGAAGAGGGGGAACTCAATTAGGAAAATGAGGCATTAAGATAGGCCTTGTGGAGATCAAAGGATCTCGAGGTCTCCAAGGAGTCCGATCGCCAGATAACCAGAGTCAAGGGTGAACCCTCCGATGACGATCCTAATCCTAACCTCAACAGACATGGTGGAAACGAAGAGATGACACCCATGACATGAGCAACAGGAGAAAATCTACTCGAGTAGAGGATCAAGAGGATACCTGGAGATTCTTTATTACCAAAGAACTTGATTGCAGATTGACAAGACTAGAGCATAAATGAGCAAGAGAATTGGCTAGAAGGGAAACTAGTGAGTACTTTGGGGGAATGGAGTCTCCACCTTCGCTAGAAGGATAGAAAGGGAAAGGATCCTGAACAAGTTCATAGTCCAGAAATTCAAACTATACGATCGGAAGACCGATCCTACTGTACATATTCATCACTACACATAAATTGATGGCAATACATAGGAAGAACAAAGTACTCCTGTGCACACTATTCCCCAACAGTTTGGGCAAATCAGTTATCAAATGGTATGATGACCTTCCTAAGAATTCTATTGATAGTTGGGTTCAGTAGGCCGATCAGTTCATGGCTGAGTTTATTACTAGCAATCGGCATCCAAAAGACATCATAGCATTGCTCTCCATGAAGAATAAGCATGGTGAGACGTTGCACGAATACACTCATCATTACTGGGAAACAATGAATGAGATAAAGAATTACAACCAACAGATAGTGATGGCATCATTCAAAATCGAACTTCTAAAAGACAATCAATTGTATCAGTCCTTGACTAGACGCCTCATTATTGACATGCAAAAATTGATGGTTAGAGTTGAGAATTACGCCAAGGTCGACAATGAGATCAATAGGGAAATCGATAGAAACTAGCCAACTAAAAAGAAGAATGGGAGAGAAAGACTTGGCCAACCCTGTCCAAGAGGCAATGGAAAGGAAAAGGAAGGATTCCCACCTCGCTTGTCATTCTCTAGAGTAAATATCGTGTTCAGGGAGCCCTTTTATAGGATCTTGTCCTATATCAAGGGGAAGCCCTATTTCAAGTGGCGTAACAAGCTAGGCAGAGATCCAAAAAAAGGAACCCTAATCTAAGGTGCTCTTATCAACGTAACACCAGGCACATGATAGAAAATTGTTGCTCCCTCAAGTAGCATTTGGAAGAGCTCCTCCGAGATAGTCATCTTTCTTAGGTTATTGATGAGGAAAAGACCAAGATAGAGGACGGTGGTAAAAGAGAGGCAAATCAGGGTCAACCCCATGACCCCGTCAAGGTAATTGATGTGATCCTCGCTGGTTGAATTCCTAGTAGGTATATCATCTGCCATCTTCAAAAATATATATGTTGCGTTCTGTGTTTTTTTTTTGTGGGAATTTTGGAACAAATTTGGCGTTTGGCATATCGATTTGGGGTGGGTAATTGCAAGTTGGGGCAAAAAATTGGGGACACTGATTTTGCCGAACTAGTATGTGAACGTACCCCGTTTGGGGTCGTCCGAACCAGATCGTGGTTTGCCTGTTGTAGTACTGATCCTAGTAACCCCGGTTTGGGCTACTGTTGGTTTAGGGCTAGTGCTGGTTTGGCTATTTTTCTTCTACTATGCTTGGATTTTGACTCTTGGGTTTTTGGGCTTGTTAATTGTTGGTATTGGAGACTATTGTTTTACCGAGGACTTGGGCTTTGGTTTATTTAGCATTGTTGTTGGTTGTCTTGCTCGACTCTTTTGCTCTTTTGGGTCATTATTTGCTATTTGGGTGTTGATCTGTTGGGCTTGTTGATTTGTGTTGGATTTGGTTTGTGCTTGCTGATTTTGTATTGAATTTGGACTACCAACAAGTATTTTTCATAAATTTGTGTTGGGCTTGTTGTTTTGTGCTGGATTTGATAGGACTGTGATTTGAATAATTGTAGTTATTTTAATGGCCTCTAATATAATATTTTTCAATTTTTTAGAAGTGTGTTTGAACTATTTCATGTGTAATTGAAGGATTGAGGCGAGTGAAGGCTATTTGGTACATTTGTTTGCTCTTCGGTTATGTAAGGGGTGGTGTAGAGGGTTTATAGCCTTGATTATTATGTTTGCCTAATATTTTATGAAATTGTGTTTATAGTCTTGACTTTTATTTACCTAATATTTTATTTGATATGCATTTTAATTAATTTATTTTTTACTACTATGGGCAAATTAATAATATGTAATGAGTAATAGCTTTTTAAGGTAAGATGATAAAATATGTAAATTGTGTATATGTTTACATTTTTTGCGTTTTGTT
The DNA here is from genome assembly GCA_963454935.2 of Ilex paraguariensis. Lineage (NCBI taxonomy): Eukaryota > Viridiplantae > Streptophyta > Magnoliopsida > Aquifoliales > Aquifoliaceae > Ilex > Ilex paraguariensis. The sequence goes on along the minus strand of CAUOFW020005613.1, from coordinate 575,560 downwards.
TTTGGAGATAATTTTGTACATTTTTTATATATTAATTGGCTTTAGATATTTATTGTTATCATTATGTGCACCGTTTTTTTCTCTTGGTAATTCTCATTTTTTTTAATTGATTTTTTTTCGTCGTACATTGCCTTCAACCACAGACAATAACTAATAAATAAACTCGATAATTAGCCAAAAACAAATCGGGTCAACTGCACTCAAACTTGGATCCGACATTTGCATCTCTGGGATGGGGTGCGCTTCTACTTGCCCCCATGAGCCGATGCCACGAACTCGAACGATATAGGGTTTAAGTGGTCTAGAAAAGATGAGAGAGAATTGAAAAACCAACATTTATGCTAAAACCCTAAAAAGTGGGGGTTAAAGAAAATGGGGTTTCAGTTAGTTTCTTCTTGTCTTCACAATCACACTCCAACCATCAGATTATCCAAAGAAAATTCCTTCTCTCATCACACTGTAAGTTGCACGGGGTCCTTCCTGCAATAAATTGAGATAACGATCCTCACAGTGAACTACCTGAAACAGCCAAGAAAGGGTCAAGAAAGGGGCCGGGTGAACACTCGGCTTGTCCCCTCTGAAGCGTAAGTCAGTAAAAGTTTGGAGGCTTGAGCACAGTGTATCAATTTTTCTTAGTATAAATTGCGTACCTTAGTCCATATTTTTGAGGTGTATTTATACCTGAATTAGCAATGAGTGCATGGACAGGGAGCCCCATCTTGACATTTAATGGCCTGCACTCCCTCCCATGCGTGATAAGTGTTTTCTACTCAGATTCTCTTGTCATCAGTGCTAGGGACCATGCCGAGGACCTAAGGCTATCCTCAAGAACTCGAGTGTCTCTGATCAGCGTCTGACACCTACTCCCATGCGCTCGGTGCTCGTGGCACAGTACCTTGGGTTCTGTGCTCGGCACCATAGTCATCAATGTTTGCACTCATGACCATCAGTTTGGGTCTTTGAGGACACAGGGGCTCATTAATAGCCCCGTCTCAGTCATTTACATCGCCATAAATGCGTAGTCAAGTCATCTTAAATGTTGGTGTCAGCACACGTACCCGGCTCCTCAGAGTCATTACTCCTCGGCTCCTCTCCTCAGCGCCTCTTGAGCTCCATAACGACTACATCATTACACGCGTCAGTTTGAGGGTTGCTGAGCCGCCTAAAGTCCCGTCATAAGTAATTCTCATTTCGATACGTCCTTCTCTTTCTTTAATTGAATACATGTATATATTATTTGTCTCTAATTTTCTATTCAGTTTTGTTTTTTTTAGGTTTCTCCTTTGTATTCGATAAGGAATAAGATATTTGGAAGTGAGGTTGGATTGAGAAAACAAACACTTTAGTTTCAGAATGAATTCAAATGTATACTTTTGTTTCTTAGCCTCTGCTATCTTTGGTTTCTGGGTAAATTTTTTTCGAAAAATTGATTAGAAATTGAATTTATGGATGGTAGACTACAAAAATCTCCACTTAGCTGAGTGAAAAATAGATTCTCTTGCTTAGTTAAGGGCTTATCCTTGTTTTTTAAGGAAATATTTGGACATGAAACAGAATGTTAATATCATTCGTTTTTGTATGTTTATGTTCAAAGTGGAGTTTTTTTATAATAGTATATTTTGAAATTTCTTGGTCTAACGAGAACGTTTGTTCAGCAAAATTGCTGACTGATATGAGGAGGAAATGCAAGTTCTCTTTACTACCGAGCTTGAAGAGAGGAGTAATTGTATGCGCTTCTGATTCTAATCCTGCGGAATCCAATTCTTATACACAGGAAAACACTAGTTTGCGGATTAATGGGGGTAATGGGGTGGAACCATTTCGTGAAAAATTGGGTTCCATTTCATTTGCTGGGGTGACTCATCAGTTGGTTGAAGAAAGTAAATTAGTGTCAACTCCTTCCGCAGAAGGCACTAGCTCATTTCTCTGGGCGTGGGCTCCTGTTGCCCTAATTTCATCACTGGTCCTTCCGCAGCTCTTCATTGGTGCTGCAATTGATGGCTTCTTTAGTGATGAGATCCTCTCAAGTGTGTGGTCAATTATTTTTCATTTAGGCCTGTCTGCAAATGGCAAAATGTAGAAATCAATAATTTACTTCTTAAACTAGATATAAATGGTTGAAATAATGGTTAAATTTAACAGGTGCATCAGTGATGGTGAAAATGCTAGGGTAAGGGAAAATCAAAATTTACAAGAAATAAAATGGTGATAGTGATATGGTTGCATGAAGTTTAACTAAACACGTAGCCACTGATAGCTTGGAATAGCAAAGGATGATTCGTGTGGTGGACACCTAGTAATTGGCACACAACTTTGTTTGGTTTGATATATTCTCATGTCTCATCCTTTTGTACAAATTATGTATTTGTTTGGCAAGTATGTCAATCACTTGCAAACATAATTTTTTATTTGCATAACTTTGTGATAGTGTACTAAGATAGCCAATTCAACTTCTATCAAGTGCTAATAATTATTGAATTTTTCTTATCAACAAAAATATGATAGTTTGCTACATAAATAGGCTTCTAAGCTAAAATCCTGGTTCAGCGACTTGAGTGGAAAGTTGTTCTGATCAGATCTCATTTTGAGCTAGATTGCTGCTTATGGCATGCTAGCAAATTGATGAACATGCAGTATGAATTCTTGAAAAACTTGGAGAAATAACTTATGATCTCGATCTGTAATTTTATATTTGTAGAAGTATAGGTGCACACATTTTGTGTGCATACGTGCGTGAATGCTTACTTTTGTTTTGGAGGCTAAACATTACTTAGAAAGACTTTGGAATAATCTTGCTTGCTTGTTTTGATTTTGTTCTGTGAGCATGAGTCGGGAACAAAATTTCTTAAATCCTGCCAAATTAATGTGATTGAACAGTTGAAGTACATCATAGAAATGCTGATAAGTTAGTTCATGCCTTAGCTAGATTAAAGAGCCAAGTGTAGCTTTGAAGCCTTTGACAATATGCAAAACTATAATCTTTTTACTTTTACTAAAAAGCCACTTAGGTGATTGACATTATTGAATTTCAGAGCTAGATAAAAATAATTTTTGGTCTACTAGATTAATTGTGTAAAAAGAAATTAACATAAGGGATAGTGCTGCTAATTACAGTCGTAGGTCATGTGTTATACACATATGTAGAGAGAAGTACATATCAATTGGTTAAATGTTGCGATGCTATCACATTATCATTTTTGTCATATCTATGTATTACATGGTCTAGAGCAAACATTCTGGATTGACATTTGTTGATCTGTTACTTGAAGCCCCCCTTAGGTCTTCACCCATCTTTATAAAGAAAATGGAGAGTTACTTATCATTGAAAGGTCATGCTCCTTGAGTTGATATATTCTTGAGATATGTGTCTTACATTGCAAGTATCAAAAACTGTGTTCGACCCCCAATTGGTTAATTAGCAAGATTGTCAATTTTGTATTATCTTGGAGAAGATAAATCAAAGATCATATTATAATACACCCATGTAATGTAGGGCCCTCACCATTGATGCAAAATATGGTCCATCAATTCTTATCTTTTTGATTGAATATTAGGTTTTTACACCCTTAGTCTAAGCTCTTTAAGGTTAAAGAGAAAATAAATTACATGATTAGAGCATTAAGAAACAGTAGCGATAAATATCTTCATTGTATTTATGAAATTATACATGCATGCCATTTTTTGCATCAGCTTCCAATAAGCAATGTTGATCATTCCTTCTATAATAACTCCAACATAGGTATAGGTTTCTGCCAGAGTTCAACTTCGAAAACTTCACAGAACTCCTTGACCAAAGATATGAGGGTGATATCAATCAAAAGGTTATCATCGCCATGGCGAATATATGTTGTTCCATGCCCATCAGATGATAAAGATTCTCCCAGTAACCCTTTTATGCTTCCAACTCGACGATCATGTATCCCACATGGGACTATCCATTGAAAGGGTGTTAGATCTGTGGTGACATTCAGTGCTAAGCCGTGATATGCTATCCACTGTGATACTCGTATCTCAACAGCTGCGAGTTTCTCATCTCCCAATGCAAGTGAATTTGTAAGGCTCCCAATGTTTTATCTCCACAAAATAGAGGATCAACATAACATACTGCTATTATAAAAGAAGCTTAAACAGGGGTGTAAATCAGGGTTCCATTGAAATTCATGATTAGTTCTCAGTTGTAATTTGCTGAACCTAAAAATAAGAGAAAACAAATATAGGATAATACCCTTCTACATCAATCTTGTATTTAACAAATTCCAAGAAACTGGTAAATAAGGAGTGAACTAGATTTTCTAGGGTTCACATAGAATAGTGTACAGAGAGCCNTCAGGGTTCCATTGAAATTCATGATTAGTTCTCAGTTGTAATTTGCTGAACCTAAAAAAAAGAGAAAAAAAATATAGGATAATACCCTTCTACATCAATCTTGTATTTAACAAATTCCAAGAAACTGGTAAATAAGGAGTGAACTAGATTTTCTAGGGTTCACATAGAATAGTGTACAGAGAGCCCTAACAACAATCCATCTTTTGCAAAGCCAGTAAACTAGTCAGGATGTTGAAGTAAACACTTTAAAGCTAATGCAAACATACTAGACTAACCAGAAGTACATCATATAAACTACTAAAAATATCAGTGAAAGGATTGCAAAACATACCAACCCAAACACCAGTTAAACCCTCTAGTCGGGAAGCCTTGATCGAAAATGTTGAGGAAATAACACAAATGACCACCTCCTCTAGCGTCCTAAGGTACCGATGAAAATCCATCTTGTGACAGCGGAGATTTATAATAGGGTACAAAACTAGCTAGATTGCAACAAAGATGCATAACATGTTANTTGGGAAGCCTTGATCGAAAATGTTGAGGAAAGAACACAAATGGCCACCTCCTCTAGCGTCCTAAGGTACCGATGAAAATCCATCTTGTGACAGCGGGGATTTATAATAGGGTACAAAACTAGCTAGATTGCAACAAAGATGCATAACATGTTAGGTACACAAAACAACCAAAAGAGGTAGACCTTTCAATGCATTGTTGCACAAATGAAACTTCAAATCTTGCACCTAGTTCAGCCATGACATTAGGTTTTGGGAAGAAGGGTGCAAGTAAAAACTTAAGACTATTAAATCACATTGCGCTCTCTATCATATTCCTAGAAGCATATTTTTAGGAAGAAATAGGCTGTCCCTGTGATTCAATACTTTTTTTCTCTGATTTTCTATGCATATCATAGTTCAATAGCATTGAATTCTTTGACACTAACAACATGGAAGTCAAGGATTTTAATCACAGAATTTCAAGCCCTACTTTTTATATAATCAGGTTTAAACGTTTTTCGATTTTAGATGACCGTAATGTGTGATGTGACAAAAATCATATGTGGAACACACCAAATAAGGATTAGCATGCCGCATTCAAATACAATTAACAACCAATTCCAAGCAAGAGATAATGGAAACAACTATTAGAAATGTGCTAGGAAAGTAGATGGCACTACCTAACCAGGCCCATGATATGTAATTTCACCACCGCGTTCGGTTCGATAAACATCAAAAGGAACATCATTTAACTCAAAATTCAAGTGTCTTCATTACTACCGAAACCCAAGGTATAGACAGGGTGGTGTTAAAGAATAATCAGCATGTCCGAATGATCTGCATTCCATTGAGCCAATGCTTTCCTCTCTTCAACAATGGACTTTTGCCAAGACCATGCCTCAACATATGGAACTAGCTCTTTGTGCAAATCAAAACACTCACACTTGTAATTGGAATGAGCCCCCTGTGAGGCAATTTACAATGTACACAAGGCATTTGTCAAAATGCGGGAAAGAAGGAAGAGAAATTTATCGTCGTTTGCCTTCAGGGGTGGTTACTGAAGTCACCTCCAATTTGTTCAAATCAAAGACTTGATTCAAATTTGAGATGAAAAACGAAAGAGCGAGTATGGAGATCTCTCTCTAAACGAGTGCGAGTTGGAATTGTTGGGATTGAACCCACATTGAGATTTGCTACCGCAATCATATTGTGTATTTCCTCTCTGTGTGCAACTAGAGACAAATAATAGTGAAGAAGCCCATTAATTGCTAGCTAGAATGTTTGAGAATTATATGTTAAACGGGTCGATTTGGCTAAAGTTAGAAAGAACTATGCAGCATGCACACCTGTGTCAGGGATGATGACGCTGTCAGAGTGGCGGAGCAACCCATGAATGAAGGGAAATCCCTAAATACCATGTGTGACTAATTCTTAATTAGACAATTCGTTAAATTACGAGGAATAACTTGTGTCTGAAGACACGGTGCAACTAAAAAAATTTGAATATTGAATTTAAACGCGAAATAATCAAACACTGAACTCAGACACGTAATAAACTGAAAGCTTAAACTCGTCTTATATCACGTGTCTGAAGGCACTGTACATAGTTCTTAAACACGAAATAATCAAACAATGAATATAAACATGCATTAAGCTAAAAATCGTTTGGTAATTTTTAATGTCATGACTTTAGTGAAATAAAAAAGGTCAAAATGTAAAAAACTTTCAAATTTTTGACAAAATATCCTTTGAAAATATGATGCCACAAATATATCAACCTAAAATCAATTACTCTCATGCAAACAATGAGAACAAAACTGGTGGCTCATAGATTATTGGGTGCCTTCTTGGCTTTTTGTCTGTCATGGAAGTAGAAGTGAAGTCTTGTTACTTTTTCTTTGTTGTGGCCGAACTTCGAGAACCATTGTTCCACTACTTTTGGCGCTTCAGCAATGCCCTGAAGTATTGTCATTGCCATGGCCCATGGCTATGGTTATGAAGGAAATTATTAACAAAAGTATAATTAGGTTCCCTATATCTCCCAGTGAGACGCTTATATGTATATAGGTGGGTAGGCCAGAATAGAGGGTGGAAAAAAAATTATTTTGTTATTGTTTATTATTATAATATAGTTAATGTTTGTAATAATTTTAAATAGTGAATTAGGAATTTTATTATACCAAAGTCATTGTTTGTAAAAAGATTTTGAACTAATAGTTTCATACTATTAAAATTTATTGTTTATATTTTTTTTTCAATATTTTTTGAGCTCACTATTTTTGTGTTTTTCAATTCAAATGAAACGTCTTAATTAAGTTATTAAAATCTAATCAATTTTATTAGTTAAGCACAATCTATTCTTCTTTCCAACTAAATCTCATAATCAATTAAATTTAGTTTTAAATTAAGACCAAGTCTTATTAGTCCCATCCCTGTTTTTGTGTTCACTATTTTTAGTTCACTAATTTTCACTTTTTTTAATCCACTGTTTTTATTGTTCTTGAGTTCATAATTTTAAGTTTACTTGTTTTTTACTATTTTTAGATCACTAATTTTTACTATTTTGAGTTCACAATTTTATGTTTAATTAACAGTAGGCATCAATTAACAGACCACATCTCACGCTTTTCTTCAACTCCTCATTCGTTTGTCTTCCAATTGTAATTTGACATCAATTTTTTCTATGAAAATCTACAAAAATTATTAGGTTTTAAGGTGATGACGATTTTCCTAACAATACTAAATTTGACGGCTCTTATGCAAATGCAATCACAAATAGGGGTAGGCTCCAACTCTGACGGAGCTAGAAGGCATGTATCCGATCTCCGACTACAGTTGGAGTGAATTTTACCCCCGACTCTGACTCTAAAGTACTATAACTTCGTTTTTGACTCCGTTTGTCGGAGGCGGAGCAGAATTTCATAATTGGGACATTTTAATTGGGTTTATATATATATATATATATATATATATATANTTCTGACTCCGTTTGTCGGAGGCGGAGCAGAATTTCATATATATATATATATATATATATATATATTGTAGTACTTGAGAGAGAGCTTCGGAGATGGCAGATCTAAAAACCAAAAAAATATGATTTTCAAATCAGAGAAAAACAACAACAGCAGAGATTTATGGTCAAGAAAAACATATTTGGGTCTAGAAAAACCAGATCTAATTGGAAGGAAAGGGGTACACCATAAACACTTACTAGATCCAAGAAAAGATTTCTAGGGTTATAATGGATCCTAATCTCTCCCTTTTGCAAAATCAACCATTTTCTTCTTCAAATCCTCAAGGGTCACCCTTCTTTCTCGATCTTCTTCTCCTGTCATTTCCTGTGTTGCCATCGAAGGAGACTGCTTATCGAGGATTGCACCTTCGACTGAGATCTAGGGTTGCTAGTCAAGTGGCATGTCGTCGATTGTGTGTGTGTGAGAGAGAGAGACGGAGGGGTTACACTGATGTGTGTTAGAGAGAGAAAGAGAGAGGGAGGGAGACAGAGGTGAGAGAGAGAAACAGAGGGGAACATGGGTTGGGGATTTAGGGTTAGGGAAGAAAATATCGGAGAAGGGAGTGATTTATATTTACTGGCTATATCCCGTGACTAAAGTCACTGTACACTTAATTATTACACTGTGCATGCATTGGAATATGTGTGTTGAAGTGTGTGTATGTATGTGCATTTTTATGTTGTAAAGTGTGTGTTGGGTTTTTTGAAATTTGGGGGGAAAAGTGTGTGGAGTGTGTGAAATTTGGGGGGGGGGGGGGGGGGAGGGTGGGAGGGAGGAAATATACCTCCCCTACGTTCAAACACCTTTCTAATTTATTATATAAATATTCAATATTTCAATAACCAAAATATACAATTGATATATTAGGAATTAAAATGAAATAAACTTCATACTTTGAGGACTTACGGTACAGTTAACCCTCATTTTTTTTAAAACTACTCATTGACCATAGATTTATAGGAAGAATTGAATTTTTAAGTCAGTTCTAAATATGCTCAATAAATCTGTCAAGATAGTGTCAAACTATTTTATAAAATTAATTGATTAATTAAACAAATTAATGTAAGAATAATACTTGCTTGAAAAACCAAAATGACACAATCAAACTTATAAGTCAGCGAATAGCCCACGACTTGATGGAAACAAGTTTAGAGCTTATTAGGGATAGCTTGAGTCCGTCACTGTGACTGACATAGCATGACCCGCAGACTTTGGGCCCAAATAGTTTGATCCGGGCTAGTCCAGTCCTTTGACAACGTAATCCATCCACTCCTGAAGTTTCTTGTGCGGATAGATCCATACTCTCCAAAATTTATAATTTTTCAAAAACTAAATTATAATTACAAAAAATATGATCGATCATAAAATATTATAATTGATTATAAAAATTACAATTTTCAAAATGTCAAAGTCGCACTTTTTAAAAATAAAATTATAACTAATTAAGAGATATTTAATCTATCACCATATTTTATGGGGTTAATCTCAACTTGCACTTCGAATGATCACTCGAATCTCAATTTACACCCTCAAAGTTAAAAAATATTAATTTGCACTCTGAAAGACGTAAATTAGTATCAATGCACACCTGGAACTAACTGTCATCCATTTTGCCATTAAAAAAATTTGAGCTAATTATAAAATTGCATACTCAAAGTTTAAATATTTCACATTTATAATCCAAAAAGAATTACATCCATTAATGCTCATTAAATAGCTCTCAATTGTATCTTGTCGTGTCTAACTTCAAACAAAAAATAGATATTTATCGTGTCGTCTCTCTCTCTAACACACATCAATGTAACCCCTCTGTCTCTCTCTTACACACACACAATCGACGACATGCCACTCGACTAGCAACCCTAGATATCAATCAAAGGAGCAATCCTCAACAAGTAGTCTCCTTCGATGGCAACACAGGAAATGACAGGAGAAGAAGATTGAGAAAAAAAAGGTGACCATTGAGGATTTGAAGAAGAAAATGGTTGATTTTGCAAAAGAGAGAAGTTAGGATCCATTATAACCCTAGAAATCTCCTCTTGGATCTGGTAAGTGTTTATGGTGTATCCCCGTCCTTCCAATTACATCTGGTTTTTCTAGACCATAAATCCCTATTGTCGTTTGTTTTCTCTGATTTTCAAATCATATTTTTTGGTTTTTAGATCTGCCATCTCCGAAGCTCTCTCTCAACAATACTGCAATAGTTATATATATATATAAACCCAATAAAAATGTTCCAATTCTGAAATTCCGCTCTGCCTCGTACAAACGAAGTCAGAAACGAAGTTACAATAGTTTAGGGTCGGAGTCGAAGGTAAAATTCACTCCAAATGTAGTCAAAGATCGGATACATGCCTTCTGGCTCCGACGGAGTTGGAGCCCACCCCTATTTGTGATTGCATTTGCATAAGTGCCGTCAAATTTAGTATTGTTAGGGAAATCGTCATCACCTTAAAACGTAATAATTTTGTAGATTTCGTGGAAAAAATTGATGTCAAATTACAATTGGAAGACAAACGAACGAAGAGTTGAAAAAATGCATGAGATGTGGTCTTTTAATTGATGGCCACTGTTAATTAAACATAAAATTGTGAACTCAAAACAGTGAAAATTAGTGATCTAAAAATAGTAAAAAACAGGTAAACTTAAAATTGTGAACTCAAAAATAGTAAGAACAGTGAATTAAAAAAGCGAAAATTAGTGAACTATAAATAGTGAACACAAAAACAGTGTTGGGACTAATAAGACTTGGTCTTAATTTAAAACTAAATTTAATTGATTAAGAGATTTAGTTGGAAAGAAGAATAGATTGTGCTTAACTAATAAAATTGATTAGATTTTAATAAAATTGATTAAATTTATCAAATGAAAATAGCACGTTATGAGCTTAATATTGCTATATTTACTTGTCATGAATATTATTTGAGAATTTCGTGTATACCTATGTCATGTGAGAAAGGATTAACACTCTAGTTGTTTTCCTATTGGACGTTGGCTCACCCTAACATTTTTGCAGGGAATAGATCAAGAGATGACGAAAATTTCTTCCCGGAGCTATCTTAAATATCTATGCTCAGTTGGCTTACGAGATATTATATGTCATGTTAACGCTCGAGCAAATTCTAGATTTGTGACTTGTGTTTGGTTGTGTTGGTGTGTTTTCAAAACCGACGAGATGTAATAGTATCGATTATGGACTACTTTTGGGATAAATGTATAATTTGGGTACTTTGACTATGACATTAAATGCTGATTTGGGTTGTTGTTGGTTTGGGCTACTGCTGGTTTGAGGTTGGTGCTAGTTTGGCTATTTTTCTTCTACTATGCTTGGATTTTGGCTCTTGGGTTTTTGGGCTTCTTATTTTCTGGTATTGGAGACTATTGTTTTACCGAGGACTTGGGCTTTGGTTTATTGGGCATTGTTGTTAGTTGTCTTGTTGTTTTGCTAGACTCTTTGTTCTTTTGGGTCATTATTTGCTATTTGGGTGTTGATCTATTGGGCTTGTTGATTTGTGTTGGATTTGGTTTAGGCGTGCTGATTTTGTATTGAATTTGGGCTGCCAACAAGTATTTTTGATATATTTGTGTTGGGCTTGTTGTGTTTGTGCTGGATTTGATAGGACTGTGTATATTAAATTTTTTGAGGTAATTTTGTACATTTTTCATATATTCATCAGCTCTAAATATTTATTGTTATCATTATGTGCACCGTTTTTTCCTCTTGCTAATTCTCATTTTTTTTAATTGATTTTTTTTTGCCCTCAGCCACAAACAATAACAAATAATAAAATCGATAATTAGCCAAAAACAAATCGGGTCAACTGCACCCAAACTTGGATTCGGAAGTTCCATGTCTAGGACAGGGTGCACTTCTCCTTGCCCCCATCAGCCGATGCCACGAACTCAAACGATTCAGGGTTTAAGCGGTCCAGAAAAGATGAGAGAGAATTGAAAAACCAACACTAATGCTAAAACCCTAAAAAAGTGGGGGTTTAAAAAAATGTGGTTTCAATTAGTTTATTCTTGTCTTCATAATCACACTCGAACCATCAGATTATCCAAATCAAATTTCTTCTCTCATCACACTGTAAGTAATTCTCATTTCGATACGTCCTTCTCTTTCTTTAATCGAATACATGTATATATTGTTTGTCTCTAATTTTCTGTTCACTTCCATTGTTTTTAGGTTTCTCCTTTGTATTCGATAAGGAATACGATATTTGGAAGCGAGGTTGGATTGAGAAAACAAACACTTCGGTTTTAGAATGAATTCAAATGTATGCTTTTGTTTCTTAGCCTCTGCTATCTTTGGTTTATGGGTAAATTTTGTCCAAAAATTGGACATGAAACAGAATGTTTATATCATTCGTTTTTGTATGTTTATGTTCAAAGTGGAGTTTTTTTATAACAATATATTTTAAAATTTCTTGGTCCAACTAGAATGTTTGCTTAGCAAAATTGGTGGCTAATATGAGGAGGAAATGCAAGTTCTCTTTACTACCAAGCTTGAAGAGAGGAGTAATTGTATATGCTTATGATTCTAATCCTACGGAATCCGATTCTTATAGACAGGAAAGCACTAGTTTGCGGATTAATGGGGTGGTACCATTTCGTGGGAAATCAGGTTCCATTTCATTTGTTGGGGTGACTCATCAGTTGGTTGAAGAAAGTAAATTAGTGTCAGCTCCTTCTGCAGAAAGCACTGGCTCGTTTCTCTGGGCGTGGGCTCCTATTTCCCTGATTTCATCACTGGTCATTCCGCAGCTCTTTGTTGGTGCTGCAATTGATGGCTTCTTCGGTGATGAGATCCTCTCAGGTGTGTGGTCCATTAGTTTTCATTTAGGCCCGTCTGCAAATGGCAAAATGTAGAAATCAATAATTTACTTTCTTCAACTAGATAGAAATGGTCGAAATAATGGTTAAATTTAATAGGTGCATCATTGATGGTGAAAATGCTAGGGGAAGGGAAAATCAAAATTTACAAGAAATGAAATGGTGATAGTAATATGGTTTCTTGAAGTTTAATTGAACACATAGCCACTGATAGCTTGGAATAGCAGAGCATGATTCATTTGGTGGACACCTAGTAATTGGGACACAACTTTGTTTGGTTTGATATATTCTCATTTCTCATCCTTTTGTGTAAATTATGTATTTGTTTGCCGAATATGTCAATCACTTGCAGACATTATTTTTTATTTGCATAACTTTGTGATAGTGTACTAAAATAGTCAATTCAACTTCTATCAAGTTCTAATAAATATAGAATTTTCCTTATCAACAAAATATGATAGTTTGCTACATAAATAGGTTTCTAAGCTACAAATCTTGGTTTAGTGACTTGAGTGGAAAGTAGTTCCAATCAGATCTCATTTTGAGCTAAATTGTTGCTTATGGCATGCTAGCAAATTGATGAACATGTAGTATATATTCTTGAAGAACTTGGAGAAATAACTTATGATCTCGATCTGTAATTTTATATTTGTAGAAGTATAGGTGCACACATTTTGTGTGCATACGTGCATGAATGCTTACTTTTGTTTTGGAGGCTAAGCATTACTTAGAAAGACTTTGGAGAAACTTTGCTTGCTTGTTTTGATTTTGTTCTGTGAGCATGAGTCGGGAACAAAATTTCTTAAATCCCACCAAATTAAAGTGATTGAATAGTTAAAGTACATCAAATAGATGTTGATAAGTTAGTTCATGCCTTAGCTAGATTAAAGAGCCAAGAATCCATTCATCATTAAAACGTCAATCAGAGATTGTAAGGACATTATCTGAACCATCAGATGTATCTTTTGCAATACCAGCAACACTAGAGGAATTGGAAGGATTTGATTTTTTCTGTCCCCCTTTATTTTTCAACTTAAAACAATCACGCTTATAATGACCAATTTTATGACAATAAAAACATTCAACATTATTCTGTTTCTTCCTAGACTGCGATCGATATTCAGCTTTTCCTTCTCCTTTATCTGAATTTCTTTCAATGGATCGACCTCTATTATTATTAGAGAAATTATCATGACGACCCTTTACAAATAAACCCTCGGCTTGAGTATCACTGCCCTTACTGTTCAATTTAGTACGTGATTCCTTAGAATTCAAAGAGGATTTCACATCAATTAAAGAGATTGAGTCTCTCCCATACAATATCGAATTAACAAAATTATCAAACGAATCCGGCAGCGAGCATAACACAATCAGGGCTTGATCTTCATTCCCAATTTTAATATCAATATTTTTCAAGTCAATAATAATTTTGTTAAATTCATCAAGATGTTCATTAATGGGCGTACCTTCTTTCATCTTGAGTGTGTACAACCGTTGCTTCAGATACAAGCGGTTGGCGAGAGACTTCTTCATATATAAACTCTCAAACTTTTTTCATAACCCTTCGACTTTGTCTTTATCGATAACCTCACGAAGAACTTCATCAGCAAGAGTCAACTGAATTGCACTGTGTGCTTTTTCTTCAATATCAACAACTTTAGTTTGATCTGTCTCTTTGGATAAAGTTCCATCAATAGCCTTTGCCAAACCTTGCTGACGAAGCAATGCCTTTATCTTGATCTGTCATAAACTGAAATTTTTCTGACCATCAATTTTTTTATCTTGAATTTTGCTATAGCCATCCTGAAATCAATAGCTCTGATACCAATTTGTTATGAACAAAACCACAAACAAAATAATAACGTAACAAAATAGAAAAATAGAACACAAAGATTTACGTGGTTCGGCTCAACAAACAAGCCTACATCCACGAACAAAAAACAACGTCAAAATTTTACTATTGAAAGGTTGGAGATTACAACGTTCTCAGAACAAATCAACGAGAAAACTAGATATCTGCTCTATTTCAATAATACAATATTTATTGAATTTAACAAAATAGAGCAATATCAATTTATCACACACAAAAAAAACTATTGTACCGTCGTCAATGGCCAACCACCAACTCACTGGAGAAGACGTCTTTTTTATCTAGCTTCTGGACTAAGGAATTTGATTCCTTGACAAAGTCTTTATGCTGAGGAGGTCTCATGTGTAGGACAAAAAACCAAAGACTCCTTGAAGGCTTTGAGTTTAAACAACAAAAATCCATGTTGGACTAAACTCCACTAAAATAATAAAATCAAGATAATCCTAATTAAGTTCAAACTTGTCTATCAAGAACTCCAATGAAAACTCATGTCTTCAATTAGAGTCTATAAAAAAAACAATTGACTTGAATACAAGTCATCACAACAGTAAGTAATCCGATTTTGATGCTTTATGTTCCCGTTTCCCATATGCCAACTTCAGCACGTTTGCGTTATAATTATTATTTTTGCAGCAATTTGAACGGCTTTTTCAGTTTGCCAGAAGAATTGAGGATTTTATGTTTACAATCACCCCGGAAGAGGTTACTGCCTGGGTGCTAGTGTCTTCTTCATGAAAAATATGAGTATATTGTCAGATAACTTATTAGAATGCCTCAAGTGTCCTTGAGCAAGGGTGCTATTGCATCACATTTGACTTTTTTGCTGTTTCCACATCATTACTGATAATAGGACTGGAACTATATAGCCAGGGCTTCTGCTCGTTTTCTTTATGGCTTGGTCTAGATTAAACTAAAATGCATTTTTAGATTAAAAATGTATGTGCATCGTCTAATCTCGTAACCTCTTGGTCTAAAATTATCATTATAAAGTTAAAGTACATGGGAAATGTGCCTCTAGTGCCTCTTATTTGAAAAATGCCAGTTCATAATTTTCATAAGCGCAAATATCTTATATATTTTAATATTATTGTTATCGGATGCCTATATATCTACTTTTTTTGACTACATTTTCTTAAGCGAGATTATGTTCTTAGGTATGACTTGGTACCTTTCAAATTCAAATGCTTTGTCAACTAAATACTTCTGAGCATGATGGAAGTAATTGACACCAATGATATTTTGAATAAGATTGAAAATTTGAAATATTTGGAAGATCTTAGTTGCAGAAGAAATATGAGTTACTCATTCTGTTTATTTTTTGTGTTATTTTTGTTGTTTGATCTAGCTTTCTACTTAATAATCCCCGTTATCCTGAATAAGAGAAAAGAACACAAGAAAAACAGGAAGAAATGACAAACTTGTGTGCAATTTTGCTAGCGGCCTGAACATTCCCAAAAACCATTTTTGATGTCATGAGTTTTGGTTTGGGTAAAAAATTTTCATTTCCCTTTTCTGTCAAATTTTCCCCCGTTATTTCTTTGTTTGTTTTTCTTTTTTTTTTGTTTTTTCCCCCTCTTTCTTTCTGGGAGAATTAGTTAGTATAATTCTTCTAGGGGCATACTAACTTTAGGTATGACAATCGTTGTTACTATCACATCATCTCCAATATAAAACATTTTCAGTGTGTATAACACACCAAGTGGCAGAGCCAAGTGGTGTGCACACCCAATAAAAAACTGGCACAATACTAGCTTGTCAGACACACAAGTTAGCATTTTCAAAAAAAAAAAAAAAAATCCTGAAAAATTCACAACTGGCAACAATTCATTTGGAATGGACAATAATTTATGTGTGATGTACAACTCCTACCTTTGGTTCCTGGCATGTATAACACAGAAAAATCTTTCGTCCAATATATGACGTATGACGTGTAGTAAAAATTCTACTCTTAGGGTTGATACTATGTCACTTTTATATATTTCAGATCCCATTCCAGATAGGACAATCGAAAATGGATCTTCAAAAGGTGGTGAAATCCAGTTTATCGCGGGTAAGTCGATTGAACCTTCCAAATAAGCATTGTTTATTTCCAGAAATGCTTTAGTAACACAATATTTATTGAACAGGTTGACAAATCCATCAGTGCAAATGTATAAGAAATTGTAGAAGAACTTAACCTTGGAAGAACTCTTGCCTTCCCTATGGGATAAATGCAAGGTATTTTGGGTCTTCCTAGTAGCACGTTTGAAGTTCATTGGAATTCTAAAGTTCTGGCAATTTGGAAATTGAATGACTGTATCATCCTCTGATGAAGAACCTAATTGGAGAAAATCAAAAAGAAAACACAGAACAAGGATTTATTTTTCGGTGCAATAGCCCTATCCAAAAAATATCAGTACCTTAATGGACAATAGTTCTGATGTCATATTTCTTGACAATAAATCTGATGAGAAAGCCAGCTCTAATTATTTTAACTTTGTTTCCCAGGGGAGTATAGGCAGCTTTGAATTTGACTCATTTATTCTATTTGAATTCGACTTAATGGTTAACAATCTTTGCTATGCACTATTGATTGACACTAGGAGTTAAAGAATTTCTTGTTTGAATAATTGATAGAAGGAGTTTCTGGACAAGTACGATAACTTTGCACAACTTGTTGCCAAGATTTACCCTAACGAGACAATTCCATTGATAGCAGAAATGAGAGAGCTTTTGGCATCCATGTAGAGAGAGACAGTTGCGCTTGTAAATCTTCAGGAGTTCATTTCAGAGTTCACATTAGTTTTATTCTGCTGTAAGCACTTTTCCCATAATAGACCCATTTTAGATGCATCATAATGATTCTACTAAACCTCTACAGACAGGAGATAGACTATACGTATAAACTCATGCGAGAAAGAAAATGGGATGGATTTGCCCTTATCCTGTTCGATTTTTGTTATATCCGTTAAATATATATATATATATATATAATAAACTCTCGGGCTTAAAACGCGAAGGCCCCTATCAGTAGCGCCGCCTGCCTCTCTCTCTCCTCTTGCTCTAAGCTGAATCGCTGATAGCTGTCGCTGCACTCCTCTCCTCTCAACGGCGACTGTTCCTCTCCTCTCAACGCTCAACGCTCAACGCCGACTGCTCCTCTCCTCTCAACGCTCAACGCCGCTCCTCTGGGTATGGATTCTTCTTCCCTGTGATGAAAATAATGCTCAACTTTCCTGTGGGTATGCGTGTTCTTGCCGTGGATGATGACCCAACTTGTTTGAAGCTACTAGAGGGGTTTTTGCTTAGGAAATGCCAGTATCAGGGTTTGATTCCTCTCTGTTTTGCTTGTTTCTTCTCTATGTCAATTTTTATTTCATTTATCGAAATTGGTTATATTATATAATTGTTATCTGTTAATTTATTTGATATAATTTGCTTTTCTTTTGTTGAGTAATTGGAATTCTGCTGAATGATTGATAATTTGTTGTTGTGGATTGATCAATAGATTTAGGGTTTTCCGGATTTTGTTTAATTCTTTGGTTTTGGGTTTGAAAGCGCTTCTCAGATCAATTTTGTTGTGTTCTTTTTCTTCTAATTAAATATTGTACTTCGTTAGGGCCATTGCCTGGATGTATAGAAACTGTAACTAGCTAAACCGGCTCAATTAAGAATCTGAGTGAACCTTTTCTCTGCTTAGACTCATTGGGGGAAGACGAGTGGTAAATATTAGGCCGAGTAGAAGAGGGTGAAAACAGATTTCAAAAAACAAAGGTTGATGCATGCAGGGTTAGATGAATAGATCAAAAGGGTGGTGGTGAAGTTCTCATAGCACTAGTAAGATTACCATTACGGTCTTCTATTTTTTGTCTTTTTCTTGTAAATATTAATTTTCAGTTTATTAATACACACACACACACAGATATATATATATATATATATGCATGTATGTGTACTGTTTAAAAAGCTGTTTTGTTGTTGTAGTTGTCTCTCTCTCTCTACAAATGCATGTGTGTGTATGTAGTAGAATTTTTGTTTGTTAATTTGGGTGCCTATTTCATTAATTGGAATTGGTTTGTTGTTTTGGTACCATGTAGTTGTCAGTTTCTTGTCATGAGTTTGTACTCAATCAATCAGATTTTGGGTCTCAATTTTTGTGTCTTATGTAATTTGTTAGAGGTTTTACTGAATTAGTGTTCAGTTATCTTCCTCTCCCTCGCAAAGTAAGCATTTGTTTTCCCCCTCTACATGATCTGAATTCAGATTAAAGTTCCACTTTGTAGTTTTAAGGGTATACAAAATATTGTGAAACATGGTTTTGGTCAATCAAACATGATTAAGGGTATACAAAATCAAACATGGTTTTTGTCAATCAAACATGATTTGGATTTATTTAGAATTTTGGATTATGTTGGCTTGAACTTGGGTTTGGACTTGGGCTTGGGCTTGTACGGGAAAGCGGGGACGGGGACGGGATGGAGATTAGAAATTTACCCGTGGACAGGGATGGGGATGGGGATGGGGATGAAGATTTATACCTGTTAACGGGTGTGGACCGGGGATGAACGGAGTTTTTTAGGTAGGTATGGGGATGGAGACTACACCCCCCGCCCCCGCTTTGGTCCACTGACATCCCTAGTCACATTATAACACTTTTGATTCATTGTGGGTGTAATGTAAAAAATTTAATATTTGAGGGTGTAAAATGATAATCTTAAAAATTTTCAAGATATAAAGTACAATTCACCCTATATTCACAAATATTTTCCAATGTTAAATCTGAAACTATTATTGACACGTTTGGCAAATATTCAACTTCAGCAACTCGGATACCCTCTGGAAAATTTGCCAAAAAGATTGATAATAATTCACTATCTGGAGAAAGAATTATACTGGCTGCATAATTCAAACATTTTTTGGATATTTTATTAAATGAAAAAGGTCTTCTAGTACATGAGATTTTCACCACTACAGAATTTTAGAGACGGGAGTAATTGTATGTTATCTTATTTTTGCATGTAAAAAAATTATTTCAGCTACTCAAATTATTCACGTCAACCCCAAAGGGTAATTTAAGTGGTAATAGGCTCAGGACTCTTGAGTTTAAATTTTGACAACTTTTTGGGTCTAGGTATTGTGGAATTTATTCGTCATGAATGTCTTAGTCCTGACATGGATAACCTGTTTCTGATTGGACCGGAGAAGAGTTTAGTTGAAATGCGCGTAAGTTAGTTCAGACACCCCTAACCGTTGTTTAAGTTACACTAGAACAACTTGTTCGTTACGTCAAGCTTGGCTCCCGTATTATATCTCATATAACTCCAAAACAATATGGAAGGAAAAAAAATAGAACAATGTATATATGATAAACGAAGGGAGGAAAAAATACAAAAGAACAAACTACCTAAGATGGAAACAATGTCTAGCTAGTATTATGTACTTTTATCTATGCCTTGTTTGTTATTGCTCTGTTGTTACAAGTGTGATCTCTTTGCTTTGGCCTTTTGGGCAGTGTAGTCCACATCCAAGCTATTAAAAAATATTGATCTGACAAGGTTTTGCTTCTCTTGTGTGTTAGTAACATATGCAGCAGAGAACTTTGATATCCCTTAGCTACCTGTCTGCTGGTAGTATCACCAGTAGAAAGTCTGGAGAGAAGAAAGATACAAGCTGAGGAAATAAAGGCAGCTCCAGCAAAACAAGCAAGATCCAACCCAGTAACCAAAGGTATACTCTTGAATTTCTCCAACATCCCTACTTGAAGTATCATCATCATAGCTTGCCCAATGTTTGACTTGGCTTGCTTAACTGACTGGGTTCCTACCCATGATGGCAGTGTCTGAAAGAAAATTTAGAATATATTTAGAGATCTTCATATATGCCAAACTGATATTTATTTTATCTATTTGGAAAAGCAATCTGGTTGATGATATTTTTGTCGCTTGAGAGATCTTGGGAGATTTGATTTTACATTGTCTTGCCCCGGGAGTGGAGAGGTTGTTTGCTTAACTCAAATGTCAAATCCATGACTTGATGGTCACAATATGGATCTATTTTACTGATGCGCTAAAAACCCAAACTTTATACTAATTTAATGTAATTTGTGCATGAAAAGTTTAGGTATAAAAAAACAGCTTCACCTTGAGATAGAAAAGCCCAACAAGTTTGACCTGGAAGCTGAGACCCTTTTCCTTTCGATCCCACAAACATGACATGCAATGCCATCCCAAAAACAAGCATTGCAGTTCCTACCAGAAACACATTGCACAACAAATTCACCTATTTCATTTTAGCTATAATGTCAACTTGCAAAATGTGAATTGAGAGAGAGAGAGAGAGACAATACCTATGGATTCAATTAGTAGCTGTATCACATGTGATTGATCTGATCTTTCTGAAAGTGCATGGAAATACTGCAAATATGAATCTACAAACATAAAAGAACCCTGAAATAAAAATGTCATATATGTATGTTATACCTCTGTTGAACACAAAATCTCAAGTGCTAATTATAAGTTAATGTAAGAGAAATCATCAGAATGTTCATAGTTGAAGACTATGTTTACCTCTACAAAGCCCAAAACTGAACCAAGCAAGGATCCTGCAACTGCCAACATTGTAAAGAATCGGCAGTCAATTATAACCTGTACAAGCAAAAAGTCAGAGAGTTTAGAACTTTAGATGATCAGCTGTAAAATATTTTTTTTCTATATGGTTCTTGGGTTTTTCCTTTGACAACAAGAGTATTTTTTTTTTGGTTCAACCGTCATGAGAGTTTGGGCTAGCTTATGCACATTTCTATCAATCCCTTCTCTGGTTTTGTAAAAAATTGGTTATTTATGTTGGAACTAAGGTATTCATAAGAAATAAATTTCTCATAGTCCGACTCCAAAGAGAATGTTTTTAATCAATACAACTCAACTAAGACACAATATTGACAGATACTTTGAAATACCGGCCACAATTAGTGTTTAGGAGTTGAATATAATTGAAAGGAAAGATTTTGAAGTACCTTTTCAATGAACATCTGAACAAGTAACTTCCATGGCTTTCGTTTGGTAACCACCTTGAAGTTTTGCAGCACCAAAGCTTTAACATTTGCCAACAATAACGTCAGATCTACTACTCCACCCGTCCGAGGTTATCACCAACACCCTCTTGGAAACAGCCGCCGATGCCTTTACCGCCACCATCAGTTTCTTCTCTCCGTCCCCATTTCTCTCTCCATTGAAACCCACCTTGTTCAGACACATCAGTTTCATCGTTGTTGATGACATTGAGGGATTACTCAGATTTGAGAAAGATGAGGATGTACCAAGACCCACAGGTTTAGACATTCTTAGCAATCTAGGGTATAAAATTTTGAACTCTTTTCTGTTTTATTATATAGATTTTATGAAAGTGAATATCATTATTTCACCATTTTTTTTCAAACGGTATCAAGTGGCCAACACGAAATTGTTTGATGGAGATTAGGAAATGGTTTTCAACTGTAAATATGTATAATTTTTTGTGTTAATTGCATTAGAGTTCCCTAAAGTATAGAGTTTGTCTCATTTTAGTTCTCAATGTTTCAATTGTATCATTTTGGTTCTTGAAGTATTGAATATATTTTTATATGGTTTTTCAAGCAGATAACATCCGGATTGTTAACATTTTTTAACATAATTTGTCACGTAATATTTTTTAAGAAGAATTTTGTTAATCATATGAAATTGGATGTTGACTTGATTGTTGGGTGTTATGAAATATGGTTTTGGTGATTATTTTGATGAAATTTTGTTAATCATAAGCACACTCAACAAAAAAGTGATCCATAGTTTCCACATTTTGATAACACATGCATCATCTGCTCACCAAAGATACACCTATTCTCACAAAATTCAAATCCAAAGGCAAGGCATTACACAAAATTTTCCAACCAATTAATTGAGCACTAGGAGCAGTAATAGTCTTCCAAGTAAGCCCAGCCAGCTCATTCACCACCTCCTTGTTCCTACTCAAATGCCAAGCTGTTTTGAGAGCTAGTTTTCGAATATTATCCAGTCCGTGAGTTGCAAAATCAAAGAGGTTAGAGGGACCCCCGACATTGTGTCTGGGGAGACTCCTCCGATGCCTAAGTCAGTATTGCGATTAATATTTGAATGGGCTAGGGTATAAAGCTAGAAAAATGATAAAAGGTGTGTGTGTGGAGTATGGAGCCACGATGCTCATACTTGAGGCCCCCACCTTTAGTTCTTCACCCATCTTTATAGAGAAAATGGAGAGTTACTTATCATTGTGAGGTCATGCTCCTTGAGTTGATATATTCTTGAGATATGTGTCTTACATTGCAAGTATTAAAAACTGTGTTCGACACCAATTGGTCAATCAACAAGATTGTCAGCTTTGTATTATCTTTAGAAGATAAAACTTGGATCATATTATAATACACCCAGGTGATGTAGGGCCTTCCCCATTGATGCAAAATGTGGTCCATCAATTCTTTTCCTTTTGACTGAATATTAGGTCTTTACACCCTTAGTCTAAGCTCTTTTAGGTTAAAGAGAAATAGAATTACAGGATTAGAGCATTGAGAAACAGGAGCGATAAATATTTTCAGCGTCTGTGTAAAATTATACATGCATGCCATATGTTGCATCAACTTCCAATAAGTGATGTTGATCATTCCCTCTATAATAACTCCAACATAGGTATAGGTTTTTGGCAGAGTTCAACTTGGAAAACTTCATAGAACTCCTTGACCAAAGATTTGTGGGTGATATCAGTCAGAAGGTTATCATCGCCATGACGAATATCCGTTGTTCCGTGTCCATCAGATGATAAAGATTATCCCAGCAACCCTTTTATGCTTCCAACTCGACGATCCTGTATCCCACATGGGACTATCCATTGAAAGGGTGTTAGATCTGTTGTGACATTCAGTGCTAAGCTGTGATATGCTATCCACTGTGATACTCGTATCCCAACAGCTGCAAGTTTCTCATCTCCTGATGCAAGTGAATTTGTAAGGCTCCTAATGTTTTATCTCCACAATACAGAGGATCAACATAACATACTGTTATTATAAAAGGAGCTTAAACCA
Organism: Ilex paraguariensis; assembly: GCA_963454935.2. NCBI lineage: Eukaryota > Viridiplantae > Streptophyta > Magnoliopsida > Aquifoliales > Aquifoliaceae > Ilex > Ilex paraguariensis. The sequence goes on along the minus strand of CAUOFW020005613.1, from coordinate 551,956 downwards.
AAGGTGTAAATCAGGGTACCATTGAAATTCATGATTAGTTCTTAGTTGTAATTTGTTGAACCTAAAAAAAAGAGAAAAAGTATACGATAATGCCCTTCTAAATCAATCTTGTATTTAACAAATTCTAAGAAACTGGTAAATAAGGAGTGAACTAACTTTTCTGGGGTTCACATAGAATAGTGTACAGAGAGCTCTAACAGCAATCCATCTTTTGCAAAGCCAGTAAATTGGTGGGAATGTTGAAGTAAACACTTTAAAGCTAATGCAAACATACTAGACTTACCCGAAGTACATCATATAAACTACTAAAACCATCGGTGAAAGGATTGCAAAACATACCAACCCATACACCAGTTAAACCCTCTAACCGGGAAGCCTTGAACGAAAATGTTGAGGAATGAACACGAATGACCACCTCCTCTAGCGTCCTAAGGTACCAATGAAGATCCATCTTGTGACAACGGAGATTGATAATAGGGTACATAACTAGCTACATTGCAACAAAGATGCATAATATGCTAGGTACACAAAAGAACCAAAAAGGGTAGACCTTTCAATGCATTGTTGCACAAATGAAACTTCAAAGCTCAGCCATGACATTAGGTTTTGGGAAGAAGGGTGCAAGTAAAAACTTAAGACTATTAAGTCACATTGCGCTCTCTATCATATTCATAGAAGCATACTTATAGGAAGAAATAGGTTGTCCATGTGATTCAATACTTTTTTTCTCTGATTTTCTATGCATATCATAGTTCAATGGCATTGAATTCTTTGACACTAACAACATGGAAGTCAAGGATTTTAATCACAGAATTTCAAGCCCTTATTTTTATTTAACCAGGTTTAAACGTTTTTGGATTTTAGATGACAATAATGTGTGATGTGACAAAATCTTCTGTGGAACACACTAAATTTGGATTAGCATGCCGCGTTCAAATACAATTAACAACCAATTGCAAGAATGAGGTAATAGGAACAACTCTTAGAAATGTGCTAGGAAAGTAGATGACACTACCTGACCAGGCCCATGATATATAACTTCACCACCGCGTTAGGTTCGATAATATTTTCTGGCTACTTGTGCCTCAATAATATTTCTTCTTCTTTCTTTTATCTTTTCTATAATTAATCAAAGTTAACATGGTATCAGAGCATGTTTCGATCCCATGATTAGAGTAACCCAGCTCAAGAAAAACAAAATCAGAGGGTCAACGAAGGATGTCATTCTCATTGTCTGCAAATCTTGCTTGAATTCTCACTGTCCAGGATTTGAAGCCTTGGAGTTCTGGTTCATCACATCGTTGTTTGCTGCTCTAGGTCCCTGGGTCCATGTTCGCTTTTCACTGTTCTTTGTTGTGATGATGCGCCTCTATTCAAATAAATATCAGATTGATTTACTATTATTTGCTGCGTTTCTACTCCAATTGGTGGATGTTTCTTTGCTGCGTTTTTTTTTTGCTATTCTTTGTTTCGAAGTTGCTTCGAATCACCCCCAAGAGGTCTTTCTCGACTTGATTCTTCATCGATTGTTCTTGCTGATTTTCAGAGGTTTGGTTCTGTGCTTTCTCTTCCTCTATTGTGTCGTCTTCCCAATAAAAGATGAAAAAGACGAGATGCTAATTTTGTAGATAAGAACCAATTCTTTGGTTCTTATATTCTTTGGGCTCTTGCTGGTTGGGCTGTTACTTTGTTGGGCTAGTGTTGGTTTGACCTAATTCTTTGGGTCTAATTTGCTTTGGGCGCTTACTGATTTGGGTTGTTGTTGGTTTGGGCTAGTGTTGGTTTGGCTATTTTTCTTCTATTATGCTTGAATTTTGACTCTTGGGTTTTTGGGCTTCTTATTTGCTGGTATTGGAGACTATTGTTTTACCGAGGACTTGGGCTTTGGTTTATTGGACATTGTTGCTGGTTGTCTTGTTGTTTTGCTAGACTCTTTTGCTCTTTTGGGTCATTATTTGTTATTTGGGTGTTGATCTGTTGGGCTTGTTGATTTGTGTTGGATTTGGTTTAGGCTTGCTGATTTTGTATTGAATTTGGGCTGCCAACAAGTATTTTTGATACTTTTGTGTTGGACTTATTTTTTTGTGTTGGATTTGATAGGACTGTGATTTGAATAATTTTAGTTATTTTAATGGCATTTAATATAATATTGGGAAAATTACATCTATACCCCTTAAGGTTTGTCACTTAATCACTCAGACCCTCAGATATTTGAAATATTACACATAGATCCCTTGAGGCTTGTACACGAGTAACACTTAGACCCCTGTTGTAAATATATTAGTTAATAAATTATACTTAGACTCCCCTGAAGTTTGTAGGTATATAATACTTAGACCATTTAAGTTTGAAATATTGTACTTATACCAAAAATACTCCAATAAAAGATAGAATATCAAATATTTTAAATTTTACAACTATAATTGATGTTCTATTGTATCATTTATTAAAATAAAATTAAAAATAAATTTTTAATTTTTTAAAAAAAATCATAATTAGTATACAATTATACTATCTATTGGAATAAAACTAAAAAATCAAATAAAGGGTCTAAGTCATTCATAATAGAACATGAATTTTACATTCAAAATTCATGTTATATTATGTCATTATTGAAAAAAAATTAAAAATAAAAATCTAGTTTAAAAAAAAAATCATAGTTAGTATATAATTATACTATCTATTAGAATAAAACTAAAAAATTAAACAATAGATCAAACTGTAATAGACACAATATCTTTAGCTTTAATTGGGATAATTTGGTATTTTAAACGACCAAATTAAATTCTAATAGACAATATAATTGTATACTAATTTTTTTTTTTAAAAAAAAAAATTAAATTTTTATTTTTTGATTTTATTTGAATAAATGATACTATAGAACATGAATTTTGGTTGTAAAATTTAAAAAATTTGATATTTTATCTTTTATTAGAGTATTTTTGGTGTAAGTATAATATTTTAAACTTAAAGGGTTTAAGTATTATATATTTACAAACTTAAAGGGGTCTAAGTATAATTTGTTAATTGATATATTTACAATCAGGGTCTAATTGTTACACGCGTACATACTTAAGGGGATCTGTGTGTAATATTTTAAATGTCAGGGATTTGAGTGATTAAGTGACAAACTTCAGGAGGTCTAGTTGCAATTCTTCTTATAATATTTTTCAGTTTTTTAGAAGTGAGTTTGAATTATTTCATGTGTAATTGAAGGATTGAGGCGAGTGAAGGCTATTTTGTACATTTGTTTGCTCTTTGGTTATGTAAGGGGTGGTGCAGAGGGTTTATAGTCTTGATTGTTATGTTTGCCTAATATTTTATGAAATTGTGTTTATAGCCTTGACTTTTATTTTGCCTAATATTTTAGTTGATATGCATTTTAATTAATTTCTTTTTCACTACTATGGGCTAATTAATGAAATGTAATGAGTAATAGCTTTTAAAGGTAAGATGATAATTATTTAAACTGCGTATATGTTTAAATTTTTTGAGTTAAGGTTTTGGAGGTAATTTTGTACATTTTTTATATATTCATCAGCTTTAGATATTTATTGTTATCATTATGTGCATTATTTTTTTCTCTTGCTAATTCTCATTTTTTTAATTGAATATTTTTTGTCGTACAGTATCTTCAGCCACGGACAATAACTAATAAATAAACCCGATAATTAGCCAAAAACAAATCGGATCAACTGCACCCAAACTTGGATCCGGCAGTTGCATCTCTGGGATAGGGCGCACTTCTTCTTGCCCCCATGAGCCGATGCCACGAACTCGAACGATTCAAAGTTTAAGCGGTCCAAAAAAGATGGGAGAGAATTGAAAAACCAACATTTCTGCTAAAACCCTAAAAAAGTGGGGGTTAAAGAAAATGGTGTTTCAATTAGTTTCTTCTTGTCTTCACAATCACACTCCAACCATCAGATTATCCAAATCAAATTCATTCTGTCATCACACTGTAAGTAATTCTCATTTTGATACGTCCTTCTCTTTCTTTAATCGAATACATGTATATATTGTTTGTCTCTGATTTTCTGTTCACTTCCATTTTTTTTTAGGTTTCTCCTTTGTATTCGATAAGGAATAAGATATTTGGAAGCAAGGTTGGATTGAGAAAACAAACACTTCGGTTTCAGAATGAATTCAAATGTATGCTTTTGTTTCTTAGCCTGTGCTATCTTTGGTTTTTGGGTAAATTTTGTCCAAAAAATTGATTAAAAATTGAATTTATGGATGGTAGTCTACAAAAATCTCCACTTAGCTGAGTGTAATACAGATTCTCTTGTTTAGTTAAGGGCTTATCTTCGTTTTTGAAGGAAATATTTGGACACGAAACAACATGTTTATATCATTTGTTTTTGTATGTTTATGTTCAAAGTGGAGTTTTTTTATAATAATATATTTTGAAATTTCTTAGTCTAATGAGAATGTTTGTTCAGCAAAATTGGTGGCTGATATGAGGAGGAAATGCAAATTCTCTTTACTACCGAGCTTGATGAGAGGAGTAATTGTATGCGCTTCTGATTCTAATCCTGCGGAATCCGATTCTTATAGACAGGAAAGCACTAGTTTGTGGATTAATGGGGGCAATGGGGTGGAACCATTTCGTGGGAAATCGGGTTCCATTTCATTTGTTGGGGTGACTCATCAGTTGGTTGAAGAAAGTAAATTAGTGTCAGCTCCTTCCGCAGAAGGCATTGGCTCGTTTCTTTGGGCGTGGGCTCCTGTTGCCCTGATTTCATCGGTGGTCCTTCCGCAACTCTTTGTTGGTGCTGCAATTGATAGCTTCTTCGGTGATGAGATCCTCTCAGGTGTGTGGTCAATTAGTTTTCATTTAGGCCTGTCTGCAAATGGCAAAATGTAGAAATCAGTAATTTACTTTCTTCAACTAGGTAGAAATGGTTGAAATAATGGTTAAATTTAATAGATGCATCAGTGATGGTGAAAATGCTAGGGGAAGGAAAAATCAAAATTTACAAGAAATGAAATGGTGATAGTAATATGGCTACTTGAATTGAACACATAGCCACTGATAGCTTGGAATAACAGAGGATGATTCATGTGGTGGACACCTAGTAATTGGGACACAACTTTGTTTGATTTGATATATTCTCATTTCTCATCCTTTTGTGCAAATTATGTATTTGTTTGCCGAGTATGTCAATCACTTGCGGATATTATTTTTTATTTGCGTAACTTTGTGATAGTTTACTAAGATTGTCAATTCAACTTCTATCAAGTTCTAATAAATATTGAATTTTCTTTATCAACAAAAATATGACAGTTTGCTACATAAATAGGTTTCTAAGCTACAAATCCTGGTTCAGCGACTTGAGTGGAAAGTAGTTCGATCGGATCTCATTTTGAGCTAGATTGTTGGTTATGATATTCTAGCACACTAATGAACATGTAGTATGAATTCTTGAAGAACTTGGAGAAATAACTTATGATCTCGATTTGTAATTTTATATTTGTAGAAGTATAGGTGCACACATTTTGTGTGCATACGTGCGTGAATGCTTACTTTTGTTTTGGAGGCTAAGCATTACTTAGAAAGACTTTGGAGAAACCTTGCTTGCTTGTTTTGATTTTGTTCTGTGAGCATGAGTCGGGAACAAAATTTCTTAAATCCAACCAAATTAATGTGATTGAACAGTTAAAGTACATCATAGAGATGCTGATAAGTTAGTTCATGCCTTAGCTAGATTAAAGAGCTAAGGGTAGCTTTGAAGCCTTTGACAGTATGCAAAATTATAATTTTTTTACTTTCCTAAAGAGCCACTTAGGTGATTGACATTATTGAATTTCAGAGCCAGATAAAAATAATTTTTGGTCTACTTGATTAATTGTGTAGAAAGAAATTAACATAAGGGATTGTGCTGCTAATTACAGTCGTAGGCCATGTGTTGTACACATATGTAGAGAGAAGTGCATATCAATTTGTTAAATGTTGCGATGCTATCACATTCTTGTTTTTGTCATATCTATGTGTTGCATGGTTCAGAGCAAACATTCTGGACTGACATTTGTTAGTCTGTTAAACCCCTGCATATCGATTACAAGTCTTAGGCGCTTGCCTACTATGATCTACCTTGTAAAATAGATGGAATAACTTGCTTAGTCTCGTATTTGTAAGGACCTACTTTGTGAGTTATTATGAGTTTGTACGCATCTTCATTTGTTATCCTTATATCTTTTACTGAAATAAATGCATTATTCACTCTACCAAGTATAATTGTGCAGAAATTGTTGCCTCATTTGCTTCTGATATGTTCTTCTATATCGGACTTGCAACATTTCTGTTTGTTACCGACCGCGTTCAGAAGCCGTATCTTCAGTTTAGCCCAAAAAGATGGGGCCTCATCACAGGTCTCAAAGGATACTTGACATCTGCATTCTTCACAATGGGCTTTAAGGTTTTTGCGCCTCTCGTTGCTATTTTTGTCACTTGGCCAGTGCTTGGATTGCCCGCCTTAGTTTCAGTGGCTCCTCTCTTAGTTGGCTACTTGGCTCAATATGTATTTGAGAAACTTCTTGACAAGCAAGGGTCATCTTGTTGGCCTCTCGTGCCCATTATTTTTGAGGTATATGACTTCTGTATTTATTTGCTGCCTATTATTTTTGAGGTATATGACTTCTATATTTGTTTGCATCCTTCCCTTTGAAACAAAGAGAAGAATTTTCACAACTTGAATTATTTTGGCAGGTCTATAGACTATATCAGTTGAGCAAAGCTACTCATTTCATTGAGAAGTTAATGTTTGCAATGAGGGGCGCTACTCTATCACCAGAAGTGCTAGAAAGAAATGGTGCCTTGGTTGCAATGATAGTGACTTTTCAAATCCTTGGTGTGATTTGCCTTTGGTCATTGCTGACATTTCTTCAAAGGCTCTTTCCTTCTAGACCTGTAGGAGAGAAGTACTGATGCTTGTAGAGGATTCTGTGGAATACTTGTAAACGTTTTTACTTTGTGTTAGATCTATGCTTGTAGAGGATGCTTTTGAGTTCTTTTGTGGGCAAAAATTTGCATAATCACTAGAATGTTGAAGGTGTGCTCTTGGTCTTCGAATATTGTCCGATCTGTGAGCTGCAAAATTAGAGAGGTTGGAGGTACCTTGGACGTTGTGTCAGGGGAGACCCTTCCAATGTCTAAGTCAGTATTGTGATTAATATTTGAATAGACTAGTGTATAAAGCCAGAAAAATGATAAAAAGTGCGTGTGTGGAGTATGAAGTCAAGGTGCTCATAGTTGAGGCTCCCCTACCTTTAGGTCTTCATCCATCTTTATAGAGAAAATGAAGTTACTTATCATTGAGAGATCATGCTCCTTGAGTTGATATATTCTTGAGATATGTGTGTTACATTGCAAGTATCAAAAACTGTGTTTGTCCCTAATTGGTCAATCATCAAGATTTTGTATTATCTTGAGAAGTTAAATCTTGGATCATATTATAATACACCCATGTGATGTAGGGCCCTCTCCATTGATGCAAAAAATGGTCCATCAATTCTTATCCTTTTGATTGAATATTAGGTTTTTACACGCTAAGTCTAAGCCTTTTTAGGTTAAAGAGAAACAGAATTACAGGATTAGAACATTGAGAAACAATAGCAATTAATATTTTCGTCGTCTGTATGAAATTATACATGCATGCCATATGTTGCATCAACTTCCAATAAGTGACGCTAATCATTCTTTCTATAATAACTCCAACATAGGTATAGGTTCCTGGCAGAGTTCGACTTGGAAAACTTCACATAACTCCTTGACCAAAGATTTGTGGGTGATATCAATCAGAAGGTTATCATCGCCATGTCGAATATCTGTTGTTCCATGCTCATAAGATGATAAAGATTCTCCCAGTAACCCTTTTATGCTTCCAACTCGACAATCTTGTATCCCATATGGGACAATCCATTGAAAGGGTGTTAGATTTGTGGTGCCATTCAATGTCAAGTCGTGATATGCTATCCATTGTGATACTCGTATCCAAACAGTTGCAAGTTTCTCATCTCCTGATGCAAGTGAATTTGTAAGGCTCATAATGTTTTATCTCCACAAAACAGAGGATCAACGTAATATGCTACTATTATAAAAGAAGCTTAAACAAAGGTGTAAATCAATGTACCATTGAAAGTCATGATTAGTTCTCAGTTGTAATTTGCTAAACCTTAAAAAAAGAGAAAACAATATTGGATAATAACCTTCTACATCAATCTTGTATTTAACAAATTCCAAGAAATTGGTAAATAAGGAGTGCACTAGCTTTTCTGGGGTTCACATAGAATAGTGTACAAAGAGCCCTAACAACAATCTATCTTTTGCAAAGCCAGTAAATTGGTGGGGATGCTCCAGTAAACACTTTAAAGCTAATGCAAACATACTTTTATTCTCATTGTTTGCATGAGAGCAATTGATTTTAGGTTGATATATTTGTGGCATCATATTTTCAAAGGATACTTTGTAAAAAATTTGAAAGTTTTTTACCTTTTGACCTTTTTTTATTTCATTAAAGTCATGACATTAAAAATTTTTGCCCGCAAAAGAACTCAAAAGCATCCTCTACAAGCATAGATCTAACACAAAGTAAAAAAGTTAACAAGTATTCCACAGAATCCTCTACAAGCATCAGCACTTCTCTGCTACAGGTCTGGAAGGAAAGAGTCTCTGAAGAAATGTCAGCAATGACCTAAGGCAAATCACACCAAGGCATCATTTCTTTCTAGCACTTTTGGGGATAGAGTAGCACCCCTCATTGCAAACATTAACTTCTCAATGAAATGAGTAGCTTTGATCAACTGATATAGTCTATAGACCTGCCAAAATAATTCAAGTTGTGAAAATTCTTCTATTTGTTTCAAAGGGAAGGATGCAAACAAATATAGAAGTCATATACCTCAAAAATAATAGGCAGCAAACAAATACAGAAGTCATATACCTCAAAAATAATGGGCACGAGAGGCCAACAAGATGATTCTTGCTTGTCAAGAAGTTTCTCAAATACATATTGAGCCAAGTAGCCAACTAAGAGAGGAGCCACTGAAACTAAGGCGGGTAATCCAAGCACTAGCCAAGTGACAAAAATAGCAACGAGAGGCGCAAAAACCTTAAAGCCCACTGTGAAGAATGCAGATGTCAAGTATCCTTTGAGAACTGTGATGAGGCCCCATCTTTTTGGGCTAAACTGAAGATACGACTTCTGAACGCGATCGATAACAAACAGAAATGTTGCAAGTCCGATATAGAAGAACATATCATAAGCAAATAAGGCAACAATTTCTGCACAATTATACTTGGTAAAGTGAATAATGCATTTATTTTAGTAAAATATATAAGGATAACAGCTGAAGATGCGTACAAACGCATAATAACTCACAAAGTAGGTCCTTACAAATACGAGACTAGGCAAGTTATTCCATCTATTTTACAAGGTAGATCATAGTAGGCAAGCGCCTGAGACTTGTAATCGATATACAGGGGTTTAACATACCGGCAAATGTCAATCCAGAATGTTTGCTCTGGACCATGCAACACATAGATATGACAAAAACGAGAATGTGATAGCATCGTATTATTTAACCAATTGATATGCACTTCTCTCTACATATGTGTGTAACAGATGGCCTACGACTGTAATTAGCAGCACAATCCCTTATGTGAATTTCTTTCTACACAATTAATCTAGCAGACCAAAAATTATTTTTATCTGGCTCTAAAATTCAGTAATGTCAATCACCTAAGTGACTCTTTAGTAAAGTAAAAAGATTATAGTTTTGCATACTGTCAAAGGCTTCAAAGCTACTCTTGGCTCTTTAATCTAGCTAAGACATGAACTAACTTATCAGCATCTCTATGATGTACTTTAACTGTTCAATCACATTAATTTGGTTGGATTTAAGAAATTTTGTTCCTGACTCATGGGCACAAAACAAAATTAAAACAAGCAAGCAAGGTTTCTTCAAAGTCTTTCTAAGTAATGCTTAGCCTCCAAAACAAAAGTAAGCATTCACGCACGTATGCACACAAAATGTGTGCACCTATACTTCTGCAAATTTAAAATTACAGATCGAGATAATAAGTTATTTCTCTAAGTTCTTCAAGAATTCATATTGTATGTTCATTAGTGTGCTAGAATACCATAAACAGCAATCTAGCTCAAAATGAGATCTGATCGGAACTACTTTCCACTCAAGTCACTGAACCAAAATTTGTAGCTTAGAAACCTATTTATGTAGCAAATTGTCATATTTTTGTTGATAAGGAAAATTCAATATTTATTAGAACTTGATAGAAGTTGAATTGACTATCTTAGTAAACTATCACAAAGTTACGCAAATAAAAAATAATGTCTGCAAGTGATTGACATACTCGGCAAACAAAAATATAATTTGCACAAAAGGATGAGACATGAGAATATATCAAACCAAACAAAGTTGTATCCCAATTACTAGGTGTCCACCACATGAATCATCCTTTGCTATTCCAAGCTATCAGTGGCTATGTGTTCAATTAAACTTCAAGCAACCATATTTTTATCACCATTTCATTTCTTGTAAATTTTGATTTTCCCTTCCCCTAGTATTTTCACCATCACTAATGCACCTATTAAATTTAACCAATATTTCAACCATTTCTATCTAGTTGAAGAAAGTAAATTATTGATTTCTACATTTTGCCCTTTGCAGACAGGCCTAAATGAAAACTAATTGACCACACACCTAAGAGGATCTCATCACCGAAGAAGCTATCAATTGCAGCACCAACAAAGAGTTGCGGAAGGACCACCGATGAAATCAGGTCAACAGGAGCCCACGCCCAGAGAAACGAGCCAGTGTCTTCTGCGGAAGGAGCTGGCACTAATTTACTTTCTTCAACCAACTGATGAGTCACCCCAACAAATGAAATGGAACCCGATTTCCCACGAAATGGTTCCACCCCATTGCCCCCATTAATTCGCAAACTAGTGCTTTCCTATCTATAAGAATCGGATTCCGCAAGATTAGCATCAAAAGCGCATACAATTACTCCTCTCATCAAGCTCAGTAGTAAAGAGAACTTGCATTTCCTCCTCATATCAACCACCAATTTTGCTGAACAAACATCCTTGTTAGACCAAGAAATTTCAAAATATATTGTTATAAAAAAAAACTCCACTTTGAACATAAACATACAAAAACAAATGATATAAACATTCTGTTTCATGTCCAAATATTTCTTTCAAAAACAAAGATAAGCCCTTAACTAAGCAATAGAATCTATATTACACTCAGCTAAGTGGAGATTTTTGTAGACTACCATCCATAAATTCAATTTCTAATCAATTTTTTGGACAAAATTTACCCAAAAACCAAAGATAGCACAGGCTAAGAAACAAAAGCATACATTTGAATTCATTCTGAAACCGAAGTGTTTGTTTTCTCAATCCAACCTCGCTTCCAAATATCTTATTCCTTATCGAATACAAAGGAGAAACCTAAAAAAAACGGAAGTGAACAGAAAATCAGAGACAAATAGTATATACATGTATTCGATTAAAGAAAAAGAAGGACGTATCGAAATGAGAATTACTTACAATGTGATGAGAGAAGGAATTTGATTTGGATAATCTGATGGTTGGAGTGTGATTGTGAAGACAAGAGAAACTAACTGAAACCCCATTTTCTTTAACCCCCACTTTTTTAGGGTTTTAGCATAAGTGTTGATTTTTCAATTCTCTCTCATCTTTTTGGACCGCTTAAGCCTTGAATCATTCGAGTTTGTGGCATCGGCTCATGGGGGCAAGGAGAAGTGCGTCCCATCCCAAAGATGCAACTGTCGGATCCAAGTTTGGGTGCAATTGACCCGATTTGTTTTTGGCTAATTATCGGGTTTATTTATTAGTTATTGTCTGTGGCTGAAGACACTGTTCGAAAAAAAAAATGAATTAAAAAAAAATGAGAATTAGCAAGAGAATAAAACGGTGCACATAATAATAACAATAAATATCTAAAGCTTATGAATATATAAAAAATGTACAAAATTACCTCCAAAAAATAACTCAAAAAATTTAAACATATACGCATTTTACATATTTTATCATCTTACCTTTAAAAGCTATTACTCATTACATTTCATTAATTTGCCCATAGTAGTAAAAAAGAAATTAATTAAAAAGCATATCAACTAAAATATTAGGCAAAATAAAAGTCAAGGCTATAAACACAATTTCATAAAATATTAGGCAAACATAACAATTAAGGCTATAAACCCTCTACACCCCCCCCCCCCCCCCTTACTAACCAAAGAGCAAACAAATGTACCAAATAGCCTTCACTCGCCTTGATCCTTTAATTACACATGAAATAGTTCAAACCCACTTCTAAAAAATTGAAAAATATTATATTAGAGGTCATTAAAATAACTAAAATTATTCAAATCACAATCCTATCAAATCCAGCACAAAACAAAACGCCCCACACAAATGTATCAAAAATACTTTTTGGCAGCCCAAATTCAATACAAAATCAGCAAGCCCAAATCAAATCCAACACAAATCAACAAGCCCAATAGATCAACACCCAAATAGCAAATAATGACCGAAAAGAGCAAAAAAGTCTAGCAAAACAACAAGACAACCAGCAACAATGCCCAATAAACCAAAGCCCAAGTCCTCGGTAAAACAATAGTCTCCAATAACAGCAAATAAGAAGCCCAAAAACCCAAGAGTCAAAATCCAAGCATAGTAGAAGAAAAATAGCCAAACCAACACTAGCCCCAAACCAGCAGTAGCTCAAACCAACAACAACCCAAATCAGTAAGAGCCCAAAGCAAATAAGACCCAAAGAATTAGGCCAAACCAACACTAGCCCAACAAAGTAACAACCCAAAGTATATAAGAACCAAAGAATTGGTTCTTATCTATAGAATCAGCGTCTCGTCTTTTTCATCTTCTATTGGGAAGATGACACAACAGAGGAAGAGAAAGCACAGAACCAAACCTCTGAAAATCAACAAGAACAATCGATGAAGAATCAAGTCGAGGAAGACCTCTTGTGGGTGATTCGAAGCAACTTCGAAACAAAGAATAGCAAAAAAAAATGCAACAAATAATAGCAAATCAGTCTGATATTTGTTTGAACAGAGATGCAGCATCATAACAAAGAACAGTGAATAGTGAATAGGACCCAGGAACCTAGAGCAGCAAACAACGGTGTGATGAACCAGAACTCCAAGGCTTCAAATCTTGGACAATGAGAATTCAAGCAAGATTTGCGAACAGTGAGAATGACATCCTTCTTTGACCCTCTGTTTTTCTTGAGTTGGGTTACTCTAATCATGGGATCGAAACATGTTTTGATACCATGTTAAGTTTGATTAATCATAGAAAAGATAAGAGAAAAAAGAAGGAATATTATTGAGGCACAAGTAGCCATAAAATATTATCGAACCGAACGCGGTGGTGAAGTTACATATCATGGGCCTGGTCAGGTAGTTTCATCTACTTTCCTAACACATTTCTAATAGTTGTTTCCATTACCTCTTGCTTGGAATTGGTTGTTAATTGTATTTGAACACGGCATGCTAATCCCAATTTGGTGTGTTCCACAAAAGATTTTTGTCACATCACACATTACTGTGATCTAAAATCAAAAAATGTTTAAACCTGGTTATATAAAAAGAAGGGCTTGAAATTCTGTGATTAAAATCCTTGACTTCCATGTTGTTAGGGTCAAAGAATTCAATGTCATTGAACTATGATATGCATAGAAAATCAGAGAAAAAAAGTATTGAATCACAGGGACAACCTTTTTCTTCCTAAAAGTATGCTTCTATGAATATGATAGAGAGCGCAATATGATTTAATAGTCTTAAGTTTTTACTTGCACCCTTCTTCCCAAAACTTGATGTCATGGCTGAGCTGGGTGCAAGATTTGAAGTTTCATTTGTGCAACAGTGCATTGAAAGGTCTATCCCTTTTGGTTGTTTTGTGTACCTAACATGTTATGCATCTTTGTTGCAATGTAGCTAGTTATGTACCTTATTATCAATCTTCGTTGTCACAAGATGGATCTTCATTGGTACCTTAGGACGCTAGAGGAGGTGGTCATTCGTGTTCTTTCCTCAACATTTTCGTTCAAGGCTTCCCGGCTAGAGGGTTTAACTGGTGTTTGGGTTGGTATGTTTTGCAATCCTTTCACCGATGTCTTTAGTAGTTTATATGGTGTACTTCTGGTAAGTCTAGTATGTTTGCATTAGCTTTAAAGTGCTTACTTCAACATCCCCACCAATTTATTGGCTTTGCAAAAGATGGATTGCTGTTAGGGCTCTCTGTACACTATTCTATGTGAACCCCAGAAAAGCTAGTTCACTCCTTATTTACCAATTTCTTAGAATTTGTTAAATACAAGATTGATGTAGAAGGGCATTATCCTATACTTTTTTCTCTTTTTTTTAGGTTCAACAAATTACAACTAAGAACTAATCATGAATTTCAACGGTACCCTAATTTACACCTTTGGTTTAAGCTCCTTTTATAATAGCAGTATGCTATGTTGATCCTCTATTTTGTGGAGATAAAACATTCGGAGCCTTACAAATTCACTTGCATCAGGAGATGAGAAACTCGCAGCTGTTGGGATACGAGTATCACAGTGGATAGCGTATCACGACTTAACATTGAATGTCACCACAGATCTAACACCCTTTCAATGGATAGTCCCATGTGGGATATAGGATCATCCAGTTGGAAGCATAAAAGGGTTGCTGGGAGAATCTTTATCATCTGATGGACATGGAACAACGGATATTCGTCATGGCAATGATAACCTTCTGATTGATATCACCCACAAATCTTTGGTCAAGGATTTCTGTGTAGTTTTCCAAGTCGAACTCTGCCAGAAACCTATACCTATGTTGGGGTTATTATAAAGGGAATTATCTGCGTCGCTTATTGGAAGTTGATGCAACATATGGCATGTATGTATAATTTCATACAGACGATAAAGATATTTGTCGTTACTATTTCTTAATGCTCTAATCCTGTAATTCTGTTTCTCTTTAACCTAAAAGAGCTTAGACTAAGCGTGTAAAGACCTAATATTCAATCAAAAGGATAAGAATTGATGGACCATATTTTGCATCAATGGGGAAGGCCCTACATCACATTGGTGTATTATAATATGATCCAAAATTTATCTTCTCAAGATAATACAAAGCTGACAATCTTGTTGATTGACCAATTGGGGTCAAACACAGTTTTGGATACTTGCAATGTAAGACACACATATCAACTCAAGGAGCATGACCTCTCAATGATAAGTAACTCTCCATTTTCTTTATAAAGATGGGTGAAGACCTAAAGGTAGGGGGGCCTCAAGTATGAGCATCGTGGCTCCATACTCCACACACACACCATTTATCATTTTTCTAGCTTTATACACTAGCCCATTCAAATTTTAATCGCAATACTGACTTAGGCATTGGAGGGGTCTCCCCTGACACAACGCCGGGGGTCTCTCTAACCTCTCTGATTTTGTAGCTCATGGACCGGACAATATTCGAAGACCACCTGTCAAAACAGCTTGGCATTTGAGTAGGAACAGGGGTTGGTGAATGAGTTGGCTGGGCTTATTTGGAAGATTGTTACTACTCCTAGTGCTCAATTAATTGGTTGGAAAATTGTGTAATGCCTTGCCTTTGGATTCGAATTTTGTGAGAATAGGTGTATCCTTGGTGAGTAGGTGCTACATGTGTTATCAGAATGTGGAAACTATGGATCACCTTTTTGTTGAGTGTGCTTAGGATTAACAAAATTTTATCAAAATAATCACCAAAACCATATTTCATAACCCCCAACAATCAAGTCAACATCCAATTTCATATGATTAACAAAATTCTTCTGAAAAAATTTAAAACAAAAGAGGGAATTTAATGAGTAACTTATTACCCTTCTCCAAAATTCTTAAAGTATCGAAAAAGCTATAAGTAGAATACAAAGAACAAAAAATCAAGAAAGTTTGACAGTAATTCATAACAGGGAGTGTGTTAGACAGTAATTAAAACACAAATGCTGAAGTATATAGAATTTCAGGAGCAATACGACATTGTATGGAAACTAGGCCTGTCAAAGTCTAACACGACACGATTAACCGACACGAATTAAGCGGATTTGGGTGAGACCTTAACGGGTTCGGGTGGTAAACGGCTTAACCCGTTAAACATGTTAAATAAACAGGTCATGTTCGGGTGAGACCTGTCAATCCGTTTATCACTTATTTACCCGTTTAAAAAATAAATATAATAAAAAATTAATAATTATTTTAAAAAATTTAGTCAAAATTAAAATATTATATACAAATATATGATAAATGAATAAGGAAAAATCTTAATTCAAAAAAAAAACTGTGAAAAGGCATTTGAATATCTACACAGTGAACACAGTGAAAAGGCATTTGAATATCTGAATGAAGCTTTGCACGTGAAAGGGATTTATGGTCTAGAAAAACAAATATGGGTCTAGAAAAACCAGATCTAATTGGAAGGAATGGGGGTACACCATAAACACTTACTAGATCCAAGAGGAGATTTCTAGGGTTATAATGGATCCTAATCTCTCTCCTTTGCAAAATCAACCATTTTCTTCTTCAAATCCTCAAGGGTCACCCTTCTTTCTCGATCTTCTTCTCTTGTCATTTCCTGTGTTGTCGCCAAAGAAGACTGCTTGTCGAGGATTACTCCTTCGACTGAGATCTAGGGTTGCTAGTCGAGTGGCATGTCGTCGATTGTGTGCGTGTGTGAGAGAGAGAGAGAGACGGAGGGGTTACACAAGTGTTTTTTAGAGAGAGAGAGAGAAAGTGAGAGGGAGACAGAGGGGAGAGAGAGAAACAGAGGGAAACATGGGTTGGGGATTTAGGGTTAGGGAAGAAAATATGGGAGAAGGGAGTGATTTATATTTACTGGTTATATCCGTGACTAAAGTCACTGTACACTGAATTATTATAATGTACATGCATTGAAATGTGTGTGTTGAAGTGTGTGTATGTATGTGCAGTTTTGTGCTGTAGAGTGTGTGTTGGGTTTTTGAAATTTGGGGAGGAATGTGTGTGTTGAGTGTGTGAAATTTGGGGGGAAAATGTACCCCCATAAGTTCAAACATCTATTTAATTTATTATATATATATTCAATATTTCAATGACCCAAATGATACAATTGATGATATATTAGGGATCAAAATGAGATAAACTTCATACTTTGAAAACTTTCGATGAATTTAACCCTAATTTTTTAAAGCTATTCATTGACCCTAGATTTATAGGAAGAATTGAATTTTTAAGTCAGTTCTAAATATGCTCAATAAATCTGTCAAGATAGTGTCAAACTATTTTATACAATTAATTAATTAAACAAATTAATTTAAGAATAATACTTGATTAAAAAACCAAAATGACACAATCAAACTTACAGGTCAACGAATAGCCCACGACTTGATGGAAACCCGTTTAGAACTTATTAAGGATAGCTTGAGTCCATCACTGTGACTGACATATAGCGTGACCCACAGACTTTGGGCCCAAACAGTCTGATCCGGGTTGGTCCAATCCGTTGACAACGGACTCCATCCACTGCTGAAGCCTCTTGTGACGGATATATCCATAGTCTCCAAAATTTATAATTTTTCAAAAATTAAATTATAATTTTTTAAAAAATAAATTATAATTTTTAAAAAAATAAATTATAATTACAAAAAATATGATCCATCATAAAATATTATAATTGATTATAAAAATTACAACTTTCAAAATGTCAAAGTTACACTTTTTAAAAATAAAATTACAACTAATTAAGAGATATTTATAACCTATCACCATATTTTATGAGGTTAATCTCAACTTGCACCTCGAAAGATCACTAAAATCTCAATTTACACCCTCAAAGTTTAAAAATATTAATTTGTACTCTGAAAGACGTAAATTAGTATCAATGTGCACCTGGAACTAACTGTCGTCTATTTTGCCATTAAGAAAATTTGAGCTAATTATAAATTTCATACTCATAGTTTAAGTATTTCACATTTATGATCCAAAAAGAATTACATCCATTAATGCTTATTAAGTAACTCTCAATTGTATCATGTCGTGCCTAACTTTAAACAGAAAATAGATATTTAATGAGTATTGTAGGTAAAAAATATTTATTTTAAAAAAAATAAATAGTATTATATGAATTATTGTAAATGTGAAATATACAACACAATGCAATTGACTCAATAAGAAAATAACGAGTATTAATGGATTAAAATTTTTTTGGATCATAAATGTAAAGTATTTAAATTTGAAGGTGCAATTTGCAATTAGACCAAACTTTTTTAACGGCAAAATGGACGATAGTTAACCCCTGTTGCACATTGATATAAATTTATATCTTTCAAGGTATAAATTGATATTTATAAACTTTGAGGGTGTAAATTAAGATTTAAATTATCTTTTGGCGTGTAATTTGATATTAGCCCTATTTTATGATCGACCACTATATGTCTCCACCTTTAAAAGTTGTAATTTAATTCTAAAAAATAATAACTTTTATTACATATTTTTAAAAAATATTGGTAACCTTTAGGGATAATCCAATTGTCAAGTCTAGCATCTTGCAAGCAAGAGATTACAAGTATCAGGATATTTCTCACATCCTTGAGGGACAATCATCCTTATTTTTTAGAGGATATGTTTTTAATTTAATTTGAATTACGATAATTAGTTCAAGCTTAAAAAATTAATTGATACAAACCTAAAGACCCGATAAAAAAAAAATATTTGGTACCGTTGAATTACCCGAGTCCTTGTGTCCCTCTTGTATTTGCACGTGCTTTTCCTGCTGGTGCACGAAAACACTAACCACGTTCCAAACACGTTCTCCGTAGAAAGGAAATAAAAGGAATCAAAATCAAGATTTCTTTCTCCTCACGAGTCGACCAAGCCAACGGTGGAGAAGAAAGTCCCAACAGTAGTAGTCAGAATAAAACTACGGACTGACACGTGTTCGGCTCACAACTCCACTGGTCCCACACGTTGGTCTAAGAAAGAATTGTCACTAGTCACAATCTTAGAATGGTCAAAAATTCAAAGCTCCCAAAACCCTGACTAAATGTTGGGCGTAACGGTTACACTATATCAATATTGTTATGTGATATAATTGTTCAATAAAAAAATTATTAAAACGACATAATAAACCCTACTTTCTTGTAAGACTCACTTATAGATTCAGTCACTTACTAATGAATGATTACGTAACGTGATATTGTTGTAACGTGACATTACTCTCGATATTTTCTCTAAAACCCAGGAAAAAAAGTGAAGAGATAGACAACATTCCCTCCAGCTTAAAGACAAGCTTAGCTAATATTCCTTGCTTTTAAGATAAAATAGTAATGAATAATAGTTTAATTAAAAAATAGTGTTAGAAAAATCATCAAAATACTCATAATTCTTGTCTAGTGAAACTTTTAGAATGATGAAAACCGGCCTATCCAATCTTGAAAAGTAATAAAAAAAAATATATCAAATTCCACACTACACAAGCGTCGCCCATCAACACATGCACCCATATATAGCAAAACCCAAAAAATATAACAAATAGATAAAATATAATTATACCTAATTGTCTGTTGAATTTGTAAATATGATGAAAACCTACCCACAACCCAATAACATAAATATCAAATTTCACGCCCACACAACCCTCTCCCACCACACCCGCAACCACATATACGGGAAGAATGAAAATCCATACAATAAAATAAACAGAGCAAACATAAAACAACCTACAAAAATAATCTATAATAAAAACCATTGCCAATGAAAATTCTAGAGGAATTTAGATACCTAATTTCAAATTAAACATAAAGGCACAAAAGTTCAACATGAATGAGTTCAGGCTAAGCAATGTTGAAAGCAATTATAAGTCTCTTTTCAATTGAGCCACTCATACAAACCAAATGACAATAATAATTTTTAGCTTTGTTATTACATCACACATGAACTACTTGAATGAAATCCCATTTACAACAAAATGAATAACTTAGACACAAATATTATATGTAAATGAAATTAAAAAAAAAAAAGTGAACAGAATTATACTTTACCATAAATAATGAGCCAATAGTCTTTGGCTTCTTCCTTCCAAGTTGAGGTGGCAAATGGGTGGGTTGGGTTGGTTATGAGTTGGGTTAAATTGGATTGGGCTAAAATAAATCAAATCTATTTTTCACTCACGTAGTAAATGAGTTATAATGGGTTGAGTTTATAACGGGTTGAGTTAAACCGATTAATCCATAAAATAATTAAAAATTCTTAATAGACATATTAGTACACCAAAACACACACACATTAGTAGTACACCAAAATACAAACATACACACACACTAATACACCAAAACACACACAAACTAATACACTAAAAATATACACACTAATACACTAAAATATACATTAATATACAAAAAATACACACACATATACTAACACAAAAACTAAAACACCTTTAATAAAAAAAGATACACATATAATAGGTCGGGTTGATTGTGGGCTATGGGTTGGTCCGTGGGTCGTTGGTCAACCCATGAATTATGAGTAAAATCACGAGTCATGGGCCAACCCATGGATCACGGGCCAACCATTGACCCGTGGGTCATGTGTGGTGTATTAGTGTGTCTATATTTTGTATATTAGTGTGTGTGTATTTTTTGGTGTAACAGTGTGTGTATTTTTTTGTATATTAATATATTTATTTAATTTTATTACTTGTGTTATTTAATAAAAAAATAAACATTCAACCCAATGGTACTCATTTGTAATCCATATTAACCCGTTTAATTAAAATGAATCATATAATCCAACACATTTAGAGCCCATATTAATTAATATAGGTACTCAATCCATTTATTTATGGGCGGATTGGACAAATTAATGGGTAATGAGTTAAGATTGTCACCTCTACTTCTAAGTAATTATGGAATCGCTTCAAAATAGAAAAAAAAAATAAAGAAGATTGCAGAACTCAAAATCACCAAATTGCAAAAAACAAAATAAAACGCGTTAAAAACTAAGTGTTGGCAGTCATCACTACTTCCTTCTTAAATACACATTTAGTAATTGTACATAGCATAAAAGTATATAATCAAACTATGTCATTCATTGAGGTTTTACTTCTCCACCTAAACATGAAACATTTTTTTCTTGCTTATTTTCACCCATTTTATGTGCTTGCTCTTGAAATAGAGAGAGAGAGAGAGAGAGAGAGAGATTGAATTGGGTTTGGTCTAAAATGTTTTTTTACTTACTGTGATTCTTTTTCCAGCTTACACTATGAAGTGAGTAGTGAATATAATTTAGATGGTGAATTTTTTGCCTGTGAAAAGATTGAATTCAAATAGTGGATAGCAGATTCAGATGTTGTAACAAAATCACTCGGAAAAAAGTTCCCTGCTCCACCTCTTGGAATACCACCCCAGAAGGCTTTAGCCTTCAATGCATGCTTATGTTCAGTAGTGGAAAATATTTAATGACATGTTGTTTTCCAACGCTAAGATTATTTGCCTAAATTTATTTTTTTGGACATAAGTTAGCAAATTCTATGCATTCTCGTTTAATGCAATGATTTCCTTCACATTCTAAGGCCTTTTTGTATTTGACAATGATCGATTTGAGCTTGGGCTACCTATTTGGGATCCAAAACATCTAGCGGGCTCCCTTAAAAAGCAACCTTAATAGCCCACCTGCATAGCTTCCGTCTCGTGATGAAATTGGGCCACCGCCTGAGGACATGAAAGCCTAGGATCATCCAGCTCAGTAGGTATTTGCTCGTTATATTGAGCATGGCGGAGTGTACCTACTCTAGAATAAGGAGCTCGGTACAGGATGGACCTCAAATAGCCCCAATCGTGCCACGTGTCCAAGGAACAGGGAGACAATCTTTGATGATTCTAACGAACAAATATTCTCTAATAAAGAAAATATGTGTATACATTCCATTTCTAAGGATCGAGGGCGCAGAAAACATCAGGCTGGCAAACCCCGCTACAGGACAAATGAAGATGGTTCCCTCTAGAGAGTCAAGTGTATAAATAGAAGACGTAGCCACTGTAAAGAAAAATATTTCTAGAGTTTTACCTAAGAGATACCGTGTAAAAAGGCTCCCAGCTAGACACCACTGTAATTGCTATTTTCTTCAAGTAAAACAATCCCCAAGGAATAAGAGCCTCCATTCTAGTGGATGTAACTTTGGTCTTTCAGCTGAGGTGAACCACCTATATCCTGTCCTTTGGTCCAGCATTAACATTTACTTCCCTATCGTTCTAAGTATTCATAAAGTTCCCAATGAGCTTCACCCCACAGTTGTTCTACAATTGGGTAGAGTAATTTTGAGCACCATCAATATTTATTTGTTAAGTGATGAATAGTGATGATGCACAAAGTTGATTATACACAATCAAATTAGTTGAGTGTGTGGTGTAAAGTAATTAATGAAACAATTAATAATAAGAGACAAAGATTATGTGGTTGG
Organism: Ilex paraguariensis; assembly: GCA_963454935.2. Lineage (NCBI taxonomy): Eukaryota > Viridiplantae > Streptophyta > Magnoliopsida > Aquifoliales > Aquifoliaceae > Ilex > Ilex paraguariensis. The sequence continues at coordinate 529,416 of CAUOFW020005613.1, read as the reverse complement.
GTCTGTGAGTTTGTCTGCATCGATGTCAAGACAATCAAATTCAGTACACCATTTGCACCTCAACCATTCAGGCTGAGGGAAATTTGAGATCATTTTCCCAAACATTTCAGGTACAAGGACAAAAAATGAAAGATCAAGGCTAATGAGCCTACTAAATGTTGGGGAAATTAGAATGATTATACATAATTTTAATTAACATATTAATCTCAATATCACAAACTAACAAAAATATATAAACAAACATAAAATAACAATCAACTTAGAATGGAATAAAATAAATACAATAAATTAGAAAGAGCTGGTTTGCAAGTCTGAGAGGTGTGTGATTACTGTCCTAAAGCAGTTGAGCCTCCCCGCGTGGGGGTACTGGCGGACCCCAACAACTCCAAAATCCAACCAAGAAGCTCGCACAACACCTCCTCAATGGTCACACCAACTGGAAGGAAACGGACAGGGTCGGGCCAACAGTATGAAAAAAAAAAAAAAGCATGGGCTTTAAGCCTTAAATTTTTAGAAAGCCCCATAATTTTAGGTACATCACTAACTCACAAAAAAAAATTAAATCCATTAAATTTCAAGCCCTACAAAAAATCCCCAAAATTAAATTCAATCAAAAATTTTATTGCAATAATTTGGGCCTATAATCCAATTCATTAAAAAGCTAGAAATTAAAAAAAAAGAAAGGGGGGGGGGGGGAATTGGAAGGGGATACACCAAATTAGATTTAATTGTATAAAAGTACACATAAAAAAAATATATGGTTATTAAGTCCTTAGTTTTGATATTTATTTGTATCCAAATACATTATTTGAATTTTCCTGATTTTATTGTGACATTTTGTCTTCCATTGGTCAATGTGTAATTTTTTTTTTTTTGGAAAGTGTTTAGTTTTCAAATTATATTTGTGTATTAAATATTTTCTAGTTTTATGAGAGAGAAATATAACACTTTCCAAAAAATTTCAAATTTTGAATACACTATTATTTTTAGTTTTTAAGAGAGAAATATACACTGGTATATTTCTGCATGAAGCCGAGTTTTATGCTTAAAGCCTGAAGTCGATTTATGCTTCTTCTTCATCCACTTGCAAGCCGATTTTATTATTCAAGCTTGAAGCCGATTTTCTACTTCTTCTTTATCCACCTGCAAGCCGATGTTCTTCTTCATCCACATGACAAATATGATATATCATGAAGCCTGAATGATGAAGAAGTAGAACTTTTTTCCCAGTTGAAACCTGAAGCCTGACAATTATGTAACAACAATTACAATGTTTGAAGTTTTTGTTTTAACCTATTAACATACTAAATGTGTTAATGTATAAATGTTTTTAGTATTTATTTCTTTGAATATATGTTTTTCATTTGAGTTTTATTGTATATAATCTTTTAATAGTTTGAGAGATTTTGATAATTGATGAAACGGTGTTACTATTATGTACATATAGTAATGCTACTTAAGTATTCAAAGTAGGTGGTAATTCAAATGTATTAGAACTTGTTCGTGAAGTTTGCGAGACGTGGGAGGAGTTGTTTAATTTGTCAGTACATATGTCATATTCTATTCCTGGTCACCCCTCTTGCATGTTGTGCAACGATACGAATTTGAAGAATTTGGTTGAATTGAAACGAATTTTCCCAGGAAATTACGTTGAAGTTAAGGTGTTTGTGGAAGATATTGAGGGCGGGTCGGTCGGTGGGTGATAATGATTCATTGCATCATGTGAACATTGGTGATGTTGTTGAATGTGAAGTAGATTTGTTACCTAGTTTTATTGGTCACAATGATAAAATTCTTCTGACAGTTGGGTGGAGTAATGAAATACGACACGTAGAACAAAAATTTGAAGGTGGTGTGGTACAATTTCAGCAAGCACTTTGCAAATACTCGATTGAGTCTAGTTTTGAATTTAATTATGTAAAGAATTGTAAAGCAAGGGTTATTGCTAAGTGTTCATTTAAGTATTCTTCTGGTTGTAGGTGGTATATCAATGCAACAGTGGAGAAAGCTAATGATTTTTTTTTATATTAGAAAATTGGTCAACAAACACATTTGTGGTGTGGATCTACGAACGACAGATAACAGGAGAATGAGTTCAAAATTGATTACAGATTTGATTGTTGATCGTGTTCGTGGGCATAGCACAACGCGTCCAACAGAAGTGGTTGCTGATTTTTTTTCTTATCATGGACTCACTATTTCTTATGATAAAGCATGAGAAAGAGTTAAGAAAGCAAAAGGTATGCTTTTTGGGGGCCATTCATTATCTTACCAACAATTACGTTGGTATGTCGATGCAGTAAATCGTACTAATCCGAGCAGTCATATTATGTTAGATTGTGATCATGATACTAATCGTTTCAAAAGACTATTTGTTTCCTTTAAGTGTTGTATTCATGAGTTTAATTATTGTCGTCCATTACTCTTTTTGGATGACACATTTTTGAAAGGCAGGTATAGAGGTAATCTTCTATCGATAACAGGAAAAAAATGGGAACCAAGGTATAGTTTAATACAGTTCTTTTGAATTATAAAATTTGTGGTTAAGTTATAATCATTATGTTATACTATCTTTGTTACACTCTGTTTGTTATATTGTTACAACACTATGAGACGTGCATAGTTAGTAGTGAGTATATACACATTGTGTAATCAGACACAATTTTGATAATTAACATTCACAACATAACAATGTTTTGGAATTACCATTCACCATATTCATCTATTACACTATTTTTTATTTTAATTTTTGATGAATATTTATGTGCTTCATTTTCAGGTTTGTTTCATTTGGCATTTGTTGTGGTTGATTCGGAGAACAAAGCAAACTGGTTTTGGTTTTTAGAACAACTATCTAATATATTGGATCAGTCTTGGGTTATTACGTTTGTATCTGATTGCAACTTGGGTCTGTTAGAGGCAATGCCGAAATTTTTTCCAAATGTTCATTATGCATTTTGCTTGCAGCATTTGAAAGCTAACTTGCGGGGTAAATTGAGTGGTGCTCATTTTTCCAATTTATTCCAAGAACACATAGTGAGATTGTTACATGAGTGTGCTTATGCACCAACACAGTCGCTTTGTAATGAGAAGATTGAAGCTTTTCATCGTGAAGGTGGTTCTAATGTGGACAGGTTCCTGTCCAATATTCCATATGAACATTGGACAAATGTTCATTTCATAGGGAAGTGTTACGGTGAGATGTGTTCTACTGCTGCAAAATCATTTAACGCGTGGATTTTGAAAGCTCGGCATTTACCTATTACAAGCATGATTGTCACTATTAGGGGACAGATTATGGATCAAATTGGTCAAAGGATAAAAATAGCTTCAGAATGGAATGAGAATTTATGCCCCAATATGTATTCCAGGCTACAAGCTGCTTTTGATGATGGGAGGTCTTGGACTGTAAGGGTTTCGAATACCCAAGTGTATGAAGTGATGTCATATCCTTCGGTGACTGTTGATATTATGAATGACACGTGTTTTTGTTATTAGTGGTAAATAAATGGGTTCCCTTGTTCACATACGGTGTCGGCAATACGAAAGAGTGGGCATAATATCAACAAATTTGTTAATTATTACTATCATGTGAGCACATACAAGAAGTCATATTCTGAACCAATTTATCCAATCCCAACTATATATTGTGATGAAATTTCGCAGGTAGATGTTAATATTTTGCCACCATCTACCAAGAAGCAACCTTGTAGACCAAAGAATTGTAGAATTTGGTCTAGGGGAGAACTCATTAGGCGAATTCATAGTGACCGATGTGGGCGCTTGGGCAGTCATAACAAAAACTCTTGTAACGAGCCGTTGTAGACTTATTAATGTTATCATTTAATAACATTGTTCACTGTTTCAAGTTTCTTATAATGTGTTTTTTCCCCTATTTGTTGGGTTTGTTTGTTTGAGCTAATTTTTCACATTGTAAGTTATATGTTTTTTTTAAATGACATTTGATATATTAGTATGTATGCAACCCACATTGGTCCTGTATAGTGAATTAACACACTGTTGGAACAGTGTTTTGGATACAGGTGAAAGTTTTACACTTTCAATGTTACATTGTTACACTCTGACGTGATCTCCATTATTCAACAAGGAATTAACACTTGTATCCCTACACAATCTAGATAATCACCACACAACCATGTCACACAAACATAATATGTACACTCATATCTCATGTTCCACTAATGTTCATTTTTTTGTGAGAAAGTGTGAAAGTGTTACATTTTCAATGTTACTATGTAACACTTTCTATGTTACACCTTGATATGGTCACCATTATTCAACAAGAAATAAACAATCTGCATCCTTGAACAATCTGGATAATCACCAATCACCACACAAGAATGTCACACAGAAAAAATATGTACACCCATGTCTTATGTTCTACTAATGTTCATTTTTGAGTGAGAAAATGTGAATGTGTTACACTTTCAATGATACAATGCTACACTTTCTAAGTTACACTTTGACATGGTCTCCATTATTCAACAAGGAATGAAAAACCTGTATCCCTTCATAATCTGGATAATCACCACACAACAATGTCACACAAATAGAATATGTACACACATGTCTCATGTTCCCCTAATGTTCATTTTTGTGTGAGAAAGTGTGAATGTGTTACACTTTCAATGATACAATGCTACACTTTCTAAGTTACACTTTGACATGGTCTCCATTATTCAACAAGGAATAAACAACATGTATCCTTGCACAATCTGGATAATCACCAATCACCACACAAAAATGTCACACAAACAGAATATGTACACCCATGTCTCATGTTCCACTAATGTTCATTTTTTTGTGTAAGAAAGTGTAAATGTGTTACATTTTCAATGATACAATGTAACACTTTCAATGTTACACTTTGACATGATCTCCATATTCAACAAGGAATAAACAACCTGTATCCTTGCACAATCTGAATAATCACCAATCACCACACAACAATGTCACACAAACAGAATATGTATACCCATGTCTCATGTTCCACTAATGTTCATTTTTTTGTGTAAGAAAGTGTGAATGTGTTACATTTTCAATGATACAATGTAATACTTTCAATGTTACACTTTGACATAATCTCCATTATTCAACAAGGAATAAACAACCTGTATCCCTGCACAATCTGGATAATCCTCAATCACCATACAACAATGTCACACAAATAGAATATGTACACACATGTCTCATGTTCCCCTAATGTTCATTTTTGTGTGAGAAAGTGTGAATGTGTTACATTTTCAATGATACAATGTAACACTTTCAATGTTACACTTTGACATGATCTCCATTATTCAACAAGGAATAAACAACCTGTATCCCTGCACAATCTGGATAATCCTCAATCACCACACAACAATGTCACACAAACAGATGTCTCATCTTACACTAATAATCAACTGTAAAGTACATGGGCAATGAAAAATTTGTCATTTGTCTGCAAATTTTTTCTTCAATTCCCTATGGATTTTCAGATCTTCTTCATTCCAAGAATTTGGATAATTGAGAAACAATGATACCATTTCAACTCGAAACTCGATCAGTTGTCTTGCTGTTAACCTCTCCTCAATATCTTTTCCTTTTGTAAGTTTTTTCATTATGTAACATACATGCAAACTGCATTAACTCCAATGGTCAATATGTTAAGATGTTTTTTAAAAACAACAATTACATTTGGAGAACGAGTACTTACGAGTTTTACTTATGCTGTGGACATGTCTGACATGATATGATTGGTAGTTCCTTATCCTGTATATCTATGTCGATCCCCTTTGAATGATTGAACTCCATAATCTTTTTTCCGACATATTTTTTCTGCAATTACATAAAATGCTTTAAGATTATAAATTGACATCAAACTAATATGGGCTTTTAACATTAATGTTTTAGCAAAATCAAACTAATATAATTGCATCCTCTAGGTACATATCCCGGCTGCCTTTCATCCTTGGCCTTAATGAGTTATAATGTGTCTAGACACCTTCTTCAGTTTTCAATACTAGCAGAGTCCAGTGGTCAGGAGAACAATGTTCATTTCGACCGTTTGAATTCAATGGGAAAACAATATATTTTGAATCTTCGAAGTATGGTATGTGTCTGTCTATTTCTGCTTGACGTGCATACTCTAAATTTGGAAGAGTTACATAGGACTACACATTCAAAATATGTAAAATATAATGTGTTAAACAAATCACAAATAATTTAATTGAACAACTATTTGTACATTGTGCTATTTATGAATCTTACCCAACAAAGACTGTTGATGAAGTAGCAATGTCTGTTAAGTGTAGACATCTCATTGTAATCATCCATTCCTATTAGCATATCAACCCAAAGTCAATGATCTGTGAAAAAAGAAATATCATGTTCTACTATTCAAGACATGTGATACTGTCAAACAACACTTTTCTAGCTAAAAAATGCAATTTCATGTTACACTTTACGAATACGTACGCTGTTGTATAGTTTGCAAGAAGTTTCCATTATTTTCAACGCATCCTACATATATTACACTTCCAAGTCCAACCCCAGACCATATTTAAGCACTACAATGTCATAAAAATGGAAAACAAACTTGTCATATATTTTATTATATAAGGAAGTAGGTAAGGACCATAATTTTTAATGAACACATTTGTAATTAGATAGTGACACTTGCCCGTAACCCTCTACATCATATATCGTCTTCAATTTGTTGAAATCAATCGCATCTAATGCTTCACACTCACATCACAATTTTTTTATCTCTTTGTCTGTGAGCCCTTGAAAAGTAGTGATCTTTTCCTTGTTGTCATAATCTTCAACAATCTCAACTGTTCTCCCAGATTTGTCTTCACTCAAATTGTTCTTATGGCTGATCGCATCTGATTTCACAATCTGATTTTTCCCCTTTTTTCCCACTGTATTCGAATTCTGCATCTCTCTTTTGTTTCCTATCTCTTTTCTTGATGTTTCGGACCATTGATGTTTGTCCTGTTTTTGGCTTTTCCCCATGATATTGAGCTACAATGTTTTCTTGCTAATATTTCTGAGTTATGACATGGACAGATAATTCGTTAAGTTGATCAATCAACTCTGCATTCTCACTCTCTCAATTTTTGATTGTTTCCTTGCAAGCTTGTATTTATGCTTCAAACATTTGTGCACGCTTTTTCATATTTTCAACAACTTCAGTCAAATCCTTTATCATCGTCTCCTTTTCATTCATTTTTAATGAGAATGCAGATTGTTGTTTGTCTAACTCATTAGTACCAGAAACAGAATGTGAATACTCCAAATAACATTTATCTGTGTCTATGTTCCTTATAACAATTTTTAAGACGTCATTCTCTTTCAATAGCTCTTGAAGCCTTTGTCTGTTTGTGTCTTCTTCTTCTCTTACATCACTGTCATTTTGTACTGGAACATTAAGATTGTGCGTCACTTCATTAATTGCAGCATCAATGAAAGATTCAAATGTCATATTCTCGTTACGATCACCACCAATGACATCTAACATATCATCGTTATCGCCAAGAAATGTATCATGTTCTCCCTCTTCATTCCCACTGCACTCAAATGCTTCTTCATCCACCAGGGCATGTGTTTTTTTAACTTTTCCAATTTTGGTCTTTCCCTCCAATTTAGATTGGCCCCCTTCTTGTTCTTTCCTTCCCTTATATTTCAGAATAAATTTCTCCTCTACTATTCTATTCAATCTATGTCTCAACACCTTTGAAATATTTAAAAAATATACAATTGTATGCATTAAATAACACAAGTGTAACATTGAAAGTGTTTATGATGTAAGTGTATTATATGATAACATAAAAAGATTTAAAAATTCTGTAACGTGAACATATTAAACTAACTTCGTTATATTTAACCAACTTACATATTTTGACTTTAACTTTGCAAGCGTACTTTGTTTCATAGCTCTTTGAAGATTCGGCAGATTCCATTTAACAATCCGTGGTATTGCATTTGGCCTGTCAGATTTGATAATTGTTGTATGTTCACAAACTCAATAATGCATATACATACAAATTTAATATAAGCAAATGAGTTATATTGTTTGATTAAACAACAGGAAACAATATTGGAAATGGAACGGGTTGTTAAGATCTTACCAGTAACAACATTACGTATCCAGTAACACCGAATGAGTTGCTACTCTTTCTCTGAAGTGAAGATATAAGAGATTCATGGATTGCACTAGATCAATCGTAATTCTTCATTGCATCTAAATCCTCAACGTATGAAACAAATCCCCATCCTATAGATGTTCCAGTGTGCGTGAAAAATAGTGTTATCATTAAGAATAGGCATAGCAGCCTTGCAACGTTATTTTTTGTTGTACCACTTGCTACTTCAACCAATCTAGTCTTGATCAAGGTTGATGTCAACCTGCTATCCTTCTTGAATCTCCTTTTAACAAATTTTGTATTTTCTTTATTATGAGATAATGAATCCATTGGATTGCGTCCATCATCAATGTCAAATATTATTTTCAAATCACTTCTTCTCAATTTAATATCCTCTCCACCAATGTGAAATTTGGATGTATTAACATCGAAGCACATTATTACATCCTGTATGTTGCTATCGCTCTTCCTACACAATGTCCTGTCTAATTTTTTATCAATGATGCATTCAAATAGTAACCAAAATGGTGTTTTCTTCAAAGCATCCTTGTGTGTTTCACTTATATTAATGTCATCTATTGCTCTAATTATGGCGAGCAAATTCGATCTGTATTTAGGCTCCTATTTCGATTCCACCATTTATTTTTTCTCCATCACAGCTCTGAGTTGGGAAGAGACAAAGTACAAAGTGTATAAAGTATAACAAAATGTTAACTGAATCTATAATAGTATAACGAAATAAGAGAACCAAAAATAGTGTATAACACATTCAAATTAGTGAAACAAAAAACAGAGTATAACATAGTCAAATAAGTGATCCAGTAACAGTGTTACCCTTTTTATGTTACACTTTTCTATATTACAATGTGAGAGTAACACAGTCAACATTTAGGATTTACACACAGGGTTATTCAACAAGGAAGAAATATTTTGCATTCCTGCACAATATATTATTACCCAACAACAACACTTTATAAACATAACAGACAGTTCCATGTCTAATGGTCCATTGTTTTTCACCTTTTTGGGTAACTAGTATGTTAGTACATTATATTGGTAACTTTGTTACACTTTTATGTGTTACCCTTTCTATGTTAAATTTTTTATATTACATTATGATAGTAACACATTCAACATTTAGGATTTACACCCAGTGTAATCAGACATAATTACACAAAAAAGAATAAACAATTGTGTCACTTAACAACTTGGGTAATTAACATTCGCAGCACAACAATGTTTTAAAACAAAACAAAAGATTCAGTGTAACAAAATAAAAGTGTATCAAAACAAGTATAACAACAAAAGTGTAGCATTAATTGTGTAACAAAACACAACACAACCCCCAGTCACATTGCATTCAAACAAACATATGTATGCATATATATTCAGTCAACCCAATTCAGACCTATATTCAAGCAATTGAAAAAAGAAAGGGTTACAACATCCAACAATTCATTGGTTTTTTATAATATGAACACTCTTATGGTATAAAAAATACATAATTTAAAGGCTTTTGACAAAAAACAACAAAAATGAACATTATTCATCTTTCAATCTTCAAACAAACAAAATAGGGTTCCAATACATGAATTTAAACAAGAAAAAAAAAGTGTAATGTACTGAATTTTTGATTGGGTAACTCATTATGATAATACACAAAAATATATATAAATACACATATACATACATACATTACCTCTTGCGAAGATCAACAAACTCAACGAACACAGTGCAAACAATAACGAACGTACACAGTGCAAACAACGAGCAACAATCACAAAAACAATGCCGAAAAAATCCTCTTCGAATCTCAAAGAAACCCCTCTTCAATCGATGGTAATGTAACCCGAATCCCTTACTGAATCAATGAACAATGCACATTCAACACGCTTTGGATGAATACACAGATAATCAACTGAAGAGGAAGATGAATCAGTTTCTTTGGATGAAAATACAAAGAGGCGGGTTTCCATGGAAGAAGATACAAAAAAGTTTATTTTTTGGAAGACAAGGAGATACAGTTCGGTTTTTGAGGAAGATGAATAGATTTTGAATTAATTGAGCCTAAATTTTAGTGGTAATGATAAATGTATTGTTACATTTTTTAGAAAAAAAATTTATCAAAATGGGCATTTACATCTTTGTATCCAAGTAGTGTACCTTTTTCCTAAATATTTTTTTATGTGTACTTTTTGTCAAATAAGTCTAATTAAGTGTACCAACTTCCAAAGAACCCTGTATGAAAATTGGGAGGCCGGTCCTCCTATATGGACTTATTTGGAGATAAGTCCGCAATGAAACTTATTTAGTTTTAAATCTGTTTTTTTGTCAATTTTACTATTGAAACTCTTCCCTTTACGAATGTTATAAACAACGTTTATGGACACAATAGCCAGCCATATACATCTCTTTTATAATTGCCTTCAAATTCGGCTACAATCTTCCAAGCCACAATGTTTCCTTATCCGAAAAACAAGAAATCGGTATTCACCAAAAATTGTTCATATTCAAATTTCAAATTCATTACATTCCATAAAATACAATTTCAATTTACTATTGCAGTTTACTTTGGACTCCATCAATAAAATATTAATATTTAATATTAGTATTTAAAAAATAAAATAGTAATATACTCAACAATAACAGTAACATGATCACTAAAAAAATAGTAACATGCTCACAAAAAAATAGTAACATGGTAAAAAGTAATAAAAATTAGAGATTTAATTCTGTCAAAGTGGGCATTAACCTTGTAACCAAGATTCAAGAGAACTCATACATTAGTACTAAATTAAAGTGTTATAGATTTCGATTTTGTTGATTTTTTTGTTGCACAAGACAATTGAGTATTCCTTAGTTGTGTTACTGTGGAAAAAGTTCATGTTACTGTACGTGAATCAAAAAATAGAGCTTAGAATTTCAATGTCTTTATGTTCACAATTGGTGTTGAGTGTCGTAATTCAACTGTCAATTGTGTGTTACTACTCGTCATTTTGTAAATTTTCAATTTGTAGATCGTATTTTCACTAAAATCATTCGAAAGTTGATGTTACTGTAGAAAAACTATTCTCTTGTATTTTGTAAAATTAGATGTGTTACTGAGCACAAAGTTTTGATGTTACTGTGAATATTAAAGTGTATGTTACATAATATATGTCTCAAAGTTTGCAATTGTATGTTAAAATTTATTATAGTAACATTAGTGTCAGTATAGTAATACGGTTGTACTAGTAACACGACCCTAATTGTAACTTCAATCATTTAGTAACATGAATGTTACTATATATTAAAATTCGTGTTACTGAACTCTATTGACATTATTCAGCCTCCTATATTATGCATTATTGTTGTTAAGGAAATTTTGTGATTTGATTTTGGCTTAATAAACCAACAATTTATTCGTACATTAAGTTTCCCACATAAAACTATCATAATATATAACTTCCATATAAAAATTTCGTTAATTATCATAATATTTAATAAACAGTTTCTGTATATAACTCAATCAAGAATTTTCATATATACCTCAATTATCTAACCTATGTGACTTTTCATAACTAGACAAAACTAACACTGTTAGAATTAAGTTTGAGATTTAAAAAATAAGTGGACTTAAATACCTACATATAAGTTTAAACATGGACTTACCCCCAAATAAGTTTCATTCTAGGACTCAAGTCATTATAAGTTCATCTAGGGAGATTCACCCTCAATTTTCACTTAAAAAATTACTTAAAAGTCAACTCATATTTACTCCCACGCACTCTCTCTCTCTCTCTCGGGTAAAAAAATAACAAATAAAAACAAAAATTGAAATTAAACACTCTCTCTCCCTCTCTGTGGTAAAAAACAAAAATAAAAGTTGAAATATCTTTCTCGACAATATTAACATATCATTCTTTTGTCTCCTTCTCGCATAAAAAATTAAAAATAAGTTAATTTTTTTTAAAAAAATAATATTAAAAATAAAAAGGCCTTCATTTAATATTTCCACTTTAGGCCTCAAATTGGCTTGAACCGCCTCTGGAAAGGTAAACCTAACTCGAATTATATGTTGCCCAAAACACAAAAATATTTGTAGTAATATAATTGTGCATGTGCAAAACAAGTGAGAGAAGGTTTTGGTGGCCAGAAAATATAATGGCAAAAAGTTTTAACAAAAAAAGTTAGAAAGCAAAAGTTAACAAGAAATGGACTACACATTGAATGCAAAGTACAGAGTACCCTCTAGTAGCATGTTTATATAACCATTTTGATTTGAAAAAACCAACTCATTAAAAGCATATTTTTAATACATGAAATCAGTAGCCAAAAAAATCTTCAACTCTACTGGCCTTGTAATCGAAAACTTAAATTGAAAGTTTTAAAAACTTCTTTATAATTCTAACAATCCCCCATAAGTAGCATTGGAGCGTGATAGTGAGCTCGATAATTTTTTTTAAATTCATATGTTTTTTAACAATAAACAAGTATGTACTAATTTTTAGCCATTCAATAAATTATATATACAAGTTGATTTTTGTTCTATTCTATTTTTAAAGAAAACTTTGTTGATTTATTTTTTTTAAATAGATGTTGCACATGTTTTCTCCATTTAAAAAAAAATAGTTGACGTGATTTACTATTTCATATAATGGGCTCGGATATTTGGGATGTTCAATTTTTTATGTTAAACTGTATATTCAGATACGAGTGATTGCTAATCATAATATATGTTGGGTGAAAATATCTTTCCACTCCACCCAATATTGTACCTTCATGAAGCCGTGTGCCAGAGGTAAACAAATCCCTCCCTAAATGATTTTCTCAAGTTGAAAGTAAGCTTCAGCGCAGAGTAAATCAGGAAAAAAAATCCAATATTTCTCAAGTTGAAATTGGTTATAAACACCATATTTCAATTGACTAGACATAGGAGTGCAACTTGGACAGATTGAGGGGTCAATTTTAATCCAATTCTAGATATATAATTCTCACTCTAACCTTAACTCTATCCTAACCTTAACCTAAGGTACTCAACTCAAGTATTGTCCAAATTTAATTCGAGCGACTTGGGTTGAATTTGGGCTATGTAATTCGGATAAATTTCGGGCTAGGTTCAGATTGCGTAATTAAGGTTGAATTCAAGTTGAGTTCATTCGAGCCAAATCAAATATTTACTTAAAGTAACAATCAAAGACTTCAATCAAATATTTAACATAAAAATCATAGTATTTAAAACATAAAATAAAGACATAATAGTCAAATGTTTAACATAAGATTGAACCAGATGTCTGATCCCTATTACTTTAACTTGTAAGTTATATTACTATACTAATCAATGAGTCTTTGGTTCAATGATACTCTTTACCTTATGAAAATTTTGTCAAAAAAAAAGTTATATTACTATATTGATTTATATATTTATTTTTAACTATGTTAGGGTTGAGCCCAATTTATATATTCAGGTTGAACTCAATTTAATATTCACGTTGAGCCTGATTTATATATTTGAATTGAAACTAGTAACCCGAAGCTTTAACCCGAATATTGCTCGAATTGAATTTAGATTCACCCGCCCAAGAAACACTCCTAATTACTCGAGATAATTTGATTTAATCAAAAAGAGCAATGTAATTTGTATTGACTAACAGAGATGTTCACATGACCACGTTTCAAAAAGGGCAGTTAGCATTTACTAGCAAAGTACTTCAAAATTGAGAGGCCAAGATGATAAAAATTACAAATTTAAGGGACCAACCTTTAAGTGTGGTCATGTGAATATCTTCGTCAATCAAGAGAGAGTTGCATACTTCCACATATTTCCTTGACTCATTATCTCTGCTAGACTGCTAAAGTGCTTTCGATCACCTATTGGAGGCGTTGGACCTGCTAATTTACCGCGGGGATCAGCTCAAATCTCTACTGAACGTGCTAAACCTCATGAGGACCTTCGTCAACCAATTGATTCTGACATTCGATGAGCGTAGTGAAGTTCAAATTCTAGAGGAAATATGTTCTGTTGCGGCACGCATTGCACACCAGGAACGATTCACAAAATCTATTGACAAGGAAAAGCTTGCCAGTCTCAAAGAAGACCTTAAGGTTGTCATCACAAAGTAATCGGAGATTTGGGGCAAGATGTGTGATAAAGAAGTACAGCAAGTGCAACAATCTGGTGGACGTTCGTCGAGAGCAGATACTGTGATCAACTTGCAATTTGGAAACTCTTCCAGTATTAGCAGTTCAGCGACAACAGATCCCTTCATGGTAGAAGCAGAAACGTTGGTGGGCTCTGATAAGGAGGAGGCGAGTATAGTGCGTTGGCTTATTGATGGACAAAATCAATTACAAGTGTTGTCAATTGTCGGTATGGTCGGAAGTGGTAAGACAACTCTGGCTGGAAAAGTGTACAATCACCTTCCATTACCCATCACTTCAATGTTCGTGCATGTATTAATCTTTCTGAACCATACTCATTGTTGGATTTGCTACCTGACACTTTCGATTCTGTTGCCCTGATCACTGATCGAATCTGTTGAATGAGTCACAAAGAATTATGTAAAAGACTTCACAGATCCTTGAAGGGCCAGAGATATCTTGTTGTCATCGAGGATATATGGAATGTATGTGTCTGGGACTATTTGAAGAGATGTTTTCCAGATAACAACAATGGAAGTAAAATTATACTCACTACTCAGCACAAGGATGTGGCCTTGTATATTGCACCTCTTAGGCGGCCTCATTTTCATCGTCAGTTAAGTCCAAATGAAGGTTGGGTTTTATTGCAGAAAATGGTATTTGGGGAAGAAAGTTGCCCTGAAGAGTTGCAGGAAATCGGGCAAAAAATAGCAGCAAAATGTGAAGGACTACCTCTCAGTATTGGGGCACTAATGAAGAAATTCAATTGGGAGATGAAACTGGTGTATTACATTAGCAAAACCCTCCTCGCCACAAAAACTAGACATCTACCTTTGGAAAAACTCGGCCTAGCCCTGGTCAGTTTAGCAAGGAAACTAAGGCATTACCTCCAAGCAGGAAACTAAGGCATTAGGTTCACAATTTTGACCAATCAACCTCTAAATGCCCTACTTAGAAGAGTAGACCTGTCGGGCAAAGTATCCAAATGGGCGGTGGAGATTAGTGAGTATGATATCAACTTTAAACTACGAACTATGATTAAAGGGCAAGTAGTCATTGAATTTTTTACTAAATTTACCCCTGTGGAAAAGATCCCTGTCAAACTTTAGAAGGCTCCAAGTGACTTGGACTCTTGGAGTCTGAAGTTGGGAGAATTGTAGCCGAACATAAAACCTTGGACCCTAAAAGTACGAAGTCCCCAAAAAATTGGAATTTTTATATGGATGGCTCATCAAACCAAAAAGGAGTCGGGGTGGGGATAATGTTATTGTTGACTCATGACACATGTGAAATATTTATTATGTTGATATTTGACAGTGATTTGAGATTTGAAAGTGAGTTGTAAACACTTTGATTTTATTGTTTCCATCAAGTGATGAACATATTTTGGTGAAATGATATTTGATCCATATTTTTTTTATATTTTTTTTTATTATGATGCGTAGTACACTGAAAAAATATTTGATTTCAGGAAGCTGAAGTTTAGAATTGGGTCCGTTATAGCTCTAGCAGACTCGAGATGAGATGTTAAGGAAACTAGTTGTGTACATTTTGTACGGGAGTGTTCGTTTTCTTGTTGATGGAAGGGATGAATTCCCTAATATTTTGTTTTGGTTTAAATTACACCGTTGTGTACTCAGTTATACAGACGGAGTTATTAGGTAGCAATAATTGTTCTAAATGTATTCTTGAATTACAGGCACAGGTATTTCCATGTGTCAAATTATACTTCCATTTTTAGGATTATCAAATAGGTCTCTCGGGATGGAGTATGACAAGATTGGACGGCATTGCCAAAGGAAACTTCTTTGGCACACACCCACCACCTGCACCACACTCCTTGGCCAATGAAGGAGAAGGAAGATATGCTATATATACCTTCATTCTTACATACAAGAGAGTCTTTTGCTTACCTTAGTTTGTAGTTTAGAATTCTAGCTTTGGTTTCAAGTTGCCGAGCTTTGGAGAAGACAACCGAAGAGTTTATTTTCTAAGTTTGTTTTGTATTGTTTGTATTGCATTTGAACTTAGCATCTTGAAGCAAATATAGTTAAGGTTATTACTTTCAATCTTCTTGTTCATTTCCTTTGGTTTTACATGTTTATCGTCGATTTCAGTTTAATGGGTTTTGCTTTCGGCTAAGTTTCAGTGCGATCCGAGGGATGATTCTCATTTGTAATTACACATTATGAATTGTCTAATGTGTTCTAACCATTTAATATGCTTTAGAGTTGGTGAAAATTACTTTTGAAAACTAGTGCTTATGTGTACACTATGATTTTTAGTCGACGATTTTTCCGACACGAGGAATGTTTAGGGTTCATATATACAGCTAAGTATTTATCATTCTTGTTTTCATTATCTATCTTCAAAGTAACATATTATTCAAAACTAATTTTAGTTGAATATTTTTCGTCCAAGTGAATTTGATTATGAACTTGGATGAGTTATAAAAGAGAATGGATAAGCTTGATTATGATGAGATGATTATTGAGGATTGGCCGACTATTTTTCATTTGAGTTCAAAACACTAGTTACTACTCTCATCATTTTCCACTAAACCCAAAGATTTTTATTTCTCTGTGCAAACACTTCCACCATTCAAATTATCATTTGTCCCTGAGGAGACGGCCTCAAAATTTATGAGTTACTACACTACACACACTTCCTGCGCTTCAAAAAACACATTGCAAATACATCGAAGGTATGAACATAATTATCAGAAGTAAAAAAGAAATCGACAAGCATTTTTGACACCATTCTCAAGGACAAAAATTCATTTGAAATGTTATTCGGATTGATGGCAAGTGAGACCTGTGATTTTCATCACAAGTATAGATATATTTTTTCGCTGCATATTTACATTTGTAGAGGTAGATTTGCATTTTTTTTTTTTTTAGGTTTTTAGTTGTTGTATGGAGGAATGTGATAACACAAATAGACTTGCTAGACAAGACTCCAGACCACACACAAGCATGGATGACGTAAATGTAAATGAGGGGCAAAACCAGCAAGATGGACAAAATTCTAGATGAGATAGAAATAATCTACAAATTGTTCCCCCTATGAGAACAATGAGAGATTATCTCTAACCAACAATAACTATTACACCACCTTGCATTCTTTTATCTATCCAAGCACATGCATTTGTTATCAAACCGTGAATGCTCCAATTATTACCCCAATTCCATAGGGGGGATAGGGAAATTCCTTATCTGCACATTAAGGAATTTAAGGAAGTAGTTGGAACATTATTAGATTAAAATGTGAATGAGAAAACTGCTAGAATGAAGTTATTTCCATTTTCATTGAAGGATAAAGGAAAATGTTATCTAAACTCTTTGAAACCTCGGTCAATTGGATCATGGTTAAATATGCAAAAGGAATTTTATAAAAAAAAATCAGTCCATAGAACTAATGCTTTGAAAAAATAAATTCAAATTTTTTTAGAAAAAGAAAATGAATAGTTCAATGAGTGTTGGAAAATATTCAAAGACCTTTTAAACTCTCTTTCACATCATGGATTTGAGCCGTGGCAATTCGTTAATTTTTCTATGAAAGAATTAGTCATACACATCGCCAGTTCATTGACTTGATGTGCAATGGTGAATTTTTTAATAAAGATCCAGAAGAAATCTTAGATTACTTTGGTAACATGACAGAAAACGCCCAATCATGGGACATTTCTGATCCTATCGAGAGATCAAGGTCATGTACGGCATATCAACCAACCAGGGGAGGAAAATATGTTTTGCATGCCAAGCTAGCAAAATTATCTCAC
Organism: Ilex paraguariensis; assembly: GCA_963454935.2. Lineage (NCBI taxonomy): Eukaryota > Viridiplantae > Streptophyta > Magnoliopsida > Aquifoliales > Aquifoliaceae > Ilex > Ilex paraguariensis. Next base: position 511,368 of record CAUOFW020005613.1, on the reverse strand, counting down.
AAATTTGAAAGCTTGGAAGTGCAGAAAGTAAATGAGGTAAATAATGTGCCAAAGGTTGATGAGTCATGTTCAATCTATGATACAATCTAGCATTCCACGAGGGAGTGCCCAATCATTCCAACTTTTAAAAAAATGTTGCATGAGCAACTTAATGCATTTAATCAACTAAAGCAGTCATTTTCTCCATATTCTAACACATATAACCCTAGATGGAAAAACCATCTAAATTTTAGTTAGAGAAATTATAACATTTTTACACCACTTGTATCTATGCCATATGCCCCTCTCGTCCAACAAAATCAAAAAAATTTTGGTTAGGGTCCTTCAACTAGACAATCACGGATCACGAGGGTTTTTGCAACACCCGTCTCAACAGGGATTTTGCCCCTAGGGTCAATCAAATGCATTTGCATTCCAATCTCCTCATAAAAGAAGTTTAGAGGACACATTGCATCAATTTATACAAAGTTAGATGACAATGAATAATCAAAATGAACAAGCCTTCGGTGACATTAGAACTCAACTTACCAAGTTGACTAATTCATTGGGTGTACTAAAACAAGAAAAGGATAAGTTTTCAGTACAACCTTAGGAAAATCCTAAGGTTCAACATTGAGGTCCTTAATGTCATTCAAGGTAATGTGGAGCTAATCAAGTCTATCACCACCCAGAGAAGCAGAAAAAAAATTGACAAAACCATTTTTATCGAAGGTCTCTAAACCTACAAAAAAATAGACTAAGGAAGAATCTAAGGAGGGTGAGAAACTTGATCAGCTAGACATTGTCAATCTTAAGGGTACCTGCAAAATATACTAACAATGCTGAAATTCTTGAAGTGTTTAATCAAGTAAAGATTAACATTCCATTGCTTGATGTCATATGGCAAGTGCCCTCATAAGCAAAGTTTTTGAAAGATTTATGCGCTGTCAAAAGAAAAATGAATGTTCAAAATAAAGTCTTCCTAATGGAGCATGTAAGTTCTATCCTGCAACACTCTACCAAAGTTCAAGGATCCAAGCTGTCCTACCATTTCCATAATTATCAGAAATTGTCATGTGGAGTCAGTATTGCAAGACTTGGGTACAAGTGTCAACCTCTTTATTTTTTCGTTATACCAATAACTAGGGTTAGGAGAGCTAAAGCCAACATCTATTACCCTCCAACTAGAAGATTGCAATGTAAAAATTTCAAGGGAAATAATGAAAGACGTGTTGGTCCAAGTGGATTGATTTTACTTTCCTATTGATTTTATTATTTTAGACACTCATTCCGTTGCTAACCTTGCAGCACAAATTCTAGTTATTTTAGAAAGACCATTTCTTGTAACATCTAATGCCATTATAAATTGCAAGAATGGTTTCATGAAGCTTGCATTTGAAAATATGACACTGGAATTGAATGTCTTTAATATCAGTAAGCAGCTAGGTGATGACAGAGAATTGCATGAAGTTAATATGATTGAGACTGTCCTTGAACAACATCTAGAGTAGTTGCGTGACAGTGACTTAGATAAGGCTGAGGTAGAGAAAAGGCTTGAATTGGAAACTATCTATGAGATAGGCACTTGGACGCCTAAATTTAAAGAGTTGCCACTACTTGAAAAGAATATTGTTCCATCCACCATTCAATCATCGATACTAGAGTTGAAGTCATTACCATCTACACTGAAGTATGCTTATCTGAGTAGTGGTGAGACATACCTGGTGATGGTTAATTCAACATTGATACCAGAGCAAGAAAAAAGATTATTGACTGTCCTAAGAACACACAAGGGAGCTCTTTGCTGGACGACAGTAGACCTCAAGGGGATCAGCCCCCTCATTTAGACACACCACATATATCTTGAAGATGATGCTAAACCATCCCAACAACCACAGAGGAGATTAAATCCAATTATGAAGGAGGTGGTTCGAGTTTTGAAGCTTCTTGATGTGGGTATTATCTATCTTATTGCTGACAATAAATGGGTAAGCCTTATCCAGGTGGTGCCAAAGAAGTTGGGGGGTTACTGTTGTCGCTAATAAGAATAAAGAGTTGATTCTAACTCAGATGGTTACTGGATGGAGAGTCTACAATGATTACCGAAAGCTAAATTTTTTCACTAACAAGAATCATTTTCCCTTGGCCTTCATTGATCAAGTTCTGAAGAGGGTTGTGGGCTATCTGTTTTACTACTTCTTGGATGGATATTTAGACTACAACTAGACAGAATGTGTTCTGGAGGACCAAAAGAAGACCACTTTCACCTGCCCTTTGGGACATTTGCTTATCATCAAATGTCATTTGGATTATGCAATGCCCCAAGCACGTTCTAGAGGTATATGAGGAGAATTTTTAGTGACATGGTGGAAAATAGTGTAGAAGTTTTCATGGATGACTTTCAGTGTTTGGAGATTCGTTTGAGGGATGTTTAGAGAATTTGGAAAAAGTGCTGGTAAGGTTTGAGGAGAAGAATTTGGTGCTCAATTGGGAAAAATGGCATTTTATGGTTACACAAGACATAGTATTTGGTCATATAGTGTCCGAAAAAGGGATCGTGGTTGACAAGTGAAAGGTTGAATTAATTTCCAATTTGCCTACCCTTAAAATTGTAAGAGGTGTAGTCGTATTTTGGACATGCCAAGTTTTATCGACAATTCATAAATGATTTCAGTGCTTTATCTCATCCTCTATGTAATCTTTTGGCCAAGGATGCTCAGTTTGTGCGATCACTTGATTGTGAGACAACTTTTGAAATACTTAAAAATATATTGATTTCGCCTCCAATCATGCAACCACCAAATTGGGACCTTCCATTTGAGCTCATGTGTGATGCAAGTAATTATGCAGGCCAAAGGCAGGACTAGAAACCTCATATCATCTACTATGCTAGCAAAACTTTAAATGAGGCACAAATGATTTATATTACTATTGAAAAAGAATTGTTAGCTATAGTCTTTGCTTTAGATAAGTTTAGATCAGATATCATTGGTTTGCCAATTGTAGTATATATTGATCACTCAACTTTGAAGTATTTGTTGTCTAAACAGGATGCTAAATTGAGACTCATCAGGTGGATCCTTCTCCTTCAAGAATTTCATTTGATCATCAAAGATAAAAAAGAATTTAAGATTGTGGTGGTTGATCATTTATTCATGTTGATGTTTCAAGATACACAAATGCACATGCCTATTCATGATATATTCCCTAATGAGCATTTGTTTTCTGTAAATACAATTTGTCCTTAGTATGTTGATATTGTATAATTTCTTGTTACAGGGCAAATTCCATCACATTGGAGTCCGCATGAGCGAAGAAAATTCTTGGTTGAAGTGAAAAAGAATTTCTTAGCTAATCCCTAATTATTTAAATATTGTTCTGATCAGGTAATGAGAAGGTGTGTACCCAATGACAAGTAGCATCATGTAATATCTTTTTTTCATTCAAAGGTATACGAAGGCCATTTCTCATAAAAAATTTTAAAAAAAACTACAACAAAAAATCCGTAGTGTGGATTCTACTAGCCTACCTTGTTCAAAGATTGCTTTCAATTCTGTAAGGATTTTGATAGGTGCCAGAGGTTAGGTGGTGTGACTCAGTGGACTATGATGCCTCTTAACCCCAGTGTTGTCATTAAGATTTTTGATTACTAGGATATCGATTTCATAGGTCTTTTCCCCTTATCTTTTGATTATCTATATATTTTGCTGGCGATTGATTATGTTTCTAAATGGATAGAGGCAATATGAACTAGGACAAATGATCATAAAGTTGTCATTAAATTTCTGAAAGGGAAAATTTTGTATAGGTTTGGAATGCCCAATGTAATCATCAGTGATGGCGGTTCACATTTTTGTAATAGACTATTTGAGACTTTAATGCATAAATATGGTATCACACACAGACCATCCACCACCTATCACCTACAGACCAACAACCAAGTTGAATTAGCCAATAGGAAGATTAAGCACATATTGGAGAAAACGGTGAACCCTAACTATAAGAATTGATCACTTCAATTGTCCGATGCCTTGTGGTCATACCATACAACAGTCAAGGCACATTTAGGTATGTGACTTGATCCAAAATGTGTACACCCAAGTGCAGGAGGTCAAGCTGTAGTAATAATCCGGTTAAGTCCAAAGTCGAATCAACAGGGAACTATGATCAGTGTTTTAAAGTTGCAGTGATAGAGACCAAGTAACTGGAAATCTTGAGAGTTTCAAGTTATGAGATTTCCTGAATAGAATATAAGATTCTTTTCAAGAGTTTTCTAGACAAAATAAAAGATAAATTCAAACGTGAAACAATCACCTTTTAGTTCGAGGGTCCGAACATGTAGTTAACTATCCGGTTTATTATACTTGTGTTTTATAACTCAATTAATTCCCATGTCAACAACGAGTTAATCGGAAGATAAAGATGGAATGTGAGAGTTAAGCACATGATTCTGATGCCTTTCTAGAAGTTTACAAAAATTGTCTGTGCTGAGACTCAACCCGTCTACAAACAAGAAAGTGTTTCTACAAGGCATCCAACCATGGAATTAACATTCCATTCTTTAGATAAAGCACAATGATGATGAAGATTGAAATATTGTCATGAAGATCTAGCCGGGGTATTTGCCTTGAACCATCGAGTCTTTCTATGCAAGAGTCATCCGTGACATTGAAAGATCTCACGGTTATACAAAATACCTTATCTTTGCTAGATACATTCAATCATTCAATAAGCAAGTGAAATATAAAGCATTAAAGCATAAAAGAAATGCACAAATATAACTTCCGGATAATTCATACATATTCATCACTTCCTACTAAGTAGTGAATGAGGAACTACTCACTCTTCATGGTTTTGGTAAAGCTAGAAAAGAGAGTGATACTCATCCCTCCAAGTAGAGAACTTACAAAGTAAAGTACAATAAGCGAAGAGTCGATCTTCAATGAAGAATAAGTGAATCACGTTCCACCCTTCACGGCTTTGGTAAAGCTCTAGAAAAGTGGAAGAGTTTCATTCTTCTAAGAAGGAATGAAGCTCAAGCATTGGAAGTGAAAAACATAAACAATGAAAGTAGAAGAACGCTAGTCACTTTTGGAGGGTGTCTCCCTCAACCAACAAATGAAGGGTTGCTTCCTCAACCAACAAGTGGAGGGTTGTTTCCTCAACCTAAAGATGGAGAGTTGCTTCCTCAACCAAGAGATGAACTAACTTTTTTAATACAAGTAAATATAACATACATCTAAGACTAGCTACATGAGTGGGAGTCTAAGCCTCCATCGAAACTCTCTACAAAAAGCTCTCTTTCAAGCTCCCACAATGAGAGTATTTATAAGCAAGGAAGAGGAAGGGGGTGGTGAAAGAATAGTGTATGTCGCCCAAGTCTAAGTGAAAACCAACCACTCTGCAGTCTGTCTGTGGAGGACGTTCGAACGTGAGTTGGCATTCGAACGTTGTATCTATTTTTGCTTTATGGGCATTCAAACGTTGTATGACGTTCGAACGTTTCTTTTATCTTTGCTTTATGGGCGTTCGAATGCCAGATGGGGTTTGATCTCTCACTCGAGTGGCCTGTGGTTTTTGTGGAAACCCATTTTCACACTCCATGCACATCTTGGCTCTTGGCACTCATCACTTTGGTCTTCAATCAAATCAAGTGGACGTTCGAACGTGAGTTGGCGTTCGAACGTGGTGCTCAAGTACTTCAGGGTCTCCCTTCTTGACTGCAACACGCCATGTCTCAACAGGTTGGTCTTCTCAGAGTTCAAGTGGACATTCGAACTTGAGTTGGCGTTCGAACGTCCTTGCTTTGTTCTAACCTTCTCCAATTTTGTTCCCTAATGCACTGGTGTTACACTCAAGTGTGATATTTGTTGTTCTTGAGACTTTGTTCACTTTAGGACCTGAAATGTCATTACTTAAACTCCATCAAAGTACAATTAGTCCCAAAAAGGTATAGTAAAATGCTAATTTTAAGCACTAATCACACCCCTACCTAAATATTGCTAGTCTCTAGTAATACAATAACAATGGAATGTAAATCTATTTCTAATGCCCTTTTTGTAGGTCATCCAGTTGCATTTAGCATATGGAACAAGCCGTTAAACCACTAGGTTTACCCTAGTGGATGAGTGTTGTCTCGTGAGGGTTTTTAGTGAAGCTACCCACAAACTTCAGTCGAACAGATGTGTATGTGAGATTGCTGTTTAAAGTGAATTAGCATTATAGTCATTGGGACACTCAACCCTCAATCTTGAATTATCCCTTACATTGCTTTTCCGTAGGTATTCACTCTCTAAAAAAATTAGCATCTGTCACATTGGCATTTGTAATTCCCTAGGTAGTATGAATGGTCATTCCAGAAACAATAATTTTTATATAACAAACATTCCACTTTGTCACCTTCCATGGATATCTTTGATTTCACAAACCTTTCTCAGAATGCTCTCAACAAAAATTCGCTCTGATTATAATGACTTATCTCTCAATGGGCATGTGATCAGAAGATGGCCAATCGAAAAATCACATACGCAATTACAAAAGGAGTAAAGTTTAAGGGAACAAACTAATCATATTCTTGTCATAATCTCATGAAGGAATATTGATGCAGTTAAAGAAATACTATTAAAATACCTCAGTTTTCGGTCGATAACACACACATGCATCAGACTTGAGATCAATTAGGGCTTTGTAAGGGTTGTAATATGGCCAGAGGTAAGTGGCTAACGAAATGACGTCAACGGTTTTCAAAAAGCTATCTTTTCCTTATGTAGTGTAGCACATCTCTCTCTTGCTTTTCGATCTTTTGCCAAGAAGTTGTATTTCTTTCTTTCATTTTTCTCATTTTTTCGCTTTCTTGGCAATTCCTTGTCTATCTGTTTCTTTTCTTTTTCAGTTATTTCCACCGATTTTGTCTTTCATTGAATAGTAGCCACCATCTTCTTTTCTCTTTTTGTATCATATTTATGTGTAAGAGAGTGCAAGAAAATTAGATAGCAAGGTATGTTAAATATATTCTCTTGTGGCTTGGTTATCATATGGGTATTTCGAAAAAGAAATCATTTATCGAAGGCTCAAGCATGGCTGACTAGGGATATATTTGCAAAAGAAATGACCAAGGCTCAAAGTCAAATCAAATATGGCCTAAGGTCCTTTCTCAAGTATGTGCACATGTATGTGTCGTATGCAAAGGTTCCATGTGGGATATGTCAATAGATAGCTTTAGTTGTATCAATCAAAGCAAATGTAATGAGATTATTCAAAAATAGAGAATGAAAAATTTTCTCGATTAAATGTTGATATTCTCTCAAAAGCATTGCAAGGCTCACAACTCACCGTGATATTCTTTATCATCTCCACTGGTTATGTCGGGTATTTCAGGGAATGTCGGTTATATACCGATTCCATTTTTGAGTCTGATCATCTTGTACCTTAAGAACAATAAATACCAATGTACATTTGAAAATTTAAGCACAGAGATAATACCGATTTTCCAAGAAATGTAGTTTTAAGTCTCGATTGCTAAGTTGTGTGTCAAACCGATCATGTGATTAGTAACTTTAACAAACAATCTCAAAATCAACATTTGTTCCATCATTTATTAACAAATAACAGTACAATGTTAATTCTATACATGCATTTAAGCAGATAAAAGGGATAAACTGAATCATTCATTTCATAAACTATGATCATTTACATCCACATCAACATTGAAGATTCAATTCCACCACAAAAATGAAAAAACACAAAATCTTCCACAATAACCTATCAAAGAAGAAACATACACAAAAGACTTCAAAAATCCACAACAAACCATCAAAACAAACATCCACCACAGGAGAAATAACTTTCCATAACAACTACAAATATCCCCAAGAACACCCAAAGAAGAAATTCATCAACCAAAGAAGAAACAATCAAACACTCCACCACCAAGAATAGAAATAACCCTCTCAATCTCCACTGGTTCCACTAGTTCCAACAGGTCCACCATCTCCAGCCCTCAACAGTCTAAGAATTTCATCCTGCTTAGCTTCAATGCTAAGCATGATGTCCCGTAAAGAACGCCGAGTGCTCATGCTGGGGCCATCCTCTTGGGGTTGCTCTCTCTCTGTCTTCATCTCTCTTTCCTCCTCCCGGTCAAGCTCGTCCTGCACTTCATCGACTCCTTGGGGAGGGGGCACTTCTTGTCTAGCAACCGAGGTGCCACTGTGACCTTGGCTTCTCCGGAAAGAGGTCTTGTTCAGTGGTCCCATTGGCTTTTAAATTTCCATCTCGGACCTCACCCTAACCCCATTATACGTGCATATTTTAGTCACCAAAGTGGCAAAAGGGAGTGCACTCCTCTTCACATCACATCCTTTCTTCATTTCACTCAAGATTAGTAAGGGGAGGTCGATTCTATGCCCTCTTCCAAGTGAATAGAGCAGGCGGGCCATGTCAAGTAAAATCTCATTTTTTTCTTCCTATGGAGGTGAGGTTAGACACCGCAATCAAGTTTAGCATCTTGTATTTATCAGTGAGCTCCCCTGCTTAAAAAATCTCTTCCCTTCCCAAGAAAAGTTAGGCATTCCCGTCAACTCTCTCCCAACCACATTCATCGCTACATTCTTTCTCGGGGGGTATGTCAGGTTTTGCACCCAAGGCACTTCTTGCCTCATATCCTTAATACACGCTTCATCCACGTCAATGTGGGTCCCCCTCATGTACGTTCGAATGGTGCCGTTGATGATCTCGACATTGGAGTAAAACTCCGGCACTAAGTCAATAATGGCGTCTCCGCCGTTTCGCAAAAACCATACCCAATTCCTCTTCTCCATCTCTTCCAATATCCCCAACACCGCAAAATCAGTAATCACAACATCCCTCTCACAAACTACTACATGATTCTGGAAGAAATTTTCATACCTTTCTGCCTTGAGCGCACTGGGAAATCACTTTTGATCGTATCTTTTCACCACTGGTCTCCCCTCCCTTTCCTCAATCACTTTTTCTACAAAATTAGGCTCCTGATTTATCTAGTTTTTCCTGGCAGGTAGTTTAACTCTAGGCATGGTTTTGAGCTCAAGAGGATCTCTGAGAAGTCTTGATTTTCTTGTGGGATTGAGGTTTTTGATGTGGGAATGAGTTTGGGAGGGTCGATTCTAGGTGAAATTGGAGAATGGGAGGTGTTTTGGGGGCTAGGTATCACAAATGGGTTCTAGGGTTTGAGGGGTTTTGGAGGTTTTTGGGGATTTTGAAGTGGGGAAGATAATCCAGGCTTTTATAGCCTGAGAAGGAATCGTTCGAACATCAATAACGTTCGAACGTATGTAGAAGAATTTAAAATATCGTTCGAATGTGGGTGTCGCTCGCAAGTACTGAGCTCCCAGTACTTTTGAATTCTATCAAAGACCAAAGTACTGTAAGTTACTCTCGTTCGAACGTTCTATTGGCGTTTGAAAGTTACCATTGTTTGAACGTGCTATTGGCGTTCGAACGAGCTGAGCTCCCAGTACTTTTGTTTCCATTAGAGACTGAGTATTGCAAGCAACTAACGTTCGAATGTCACTTGGAGTTCAAACGTTGAATCAAAAATCACAATTTTTCTGCACTACACTATACACAATAAAATAGGACAAAACAAATAAGTTTGAACCAAAAACTCATGGCGTCTCAAGACAAATCTCTACCCACGCTCAATATTGGTATTTTGGGATGTTCCTTACTCGGCCCATATTTTCATTTCAATCAAGAAAAATTTCTACAAAACAAAAATGATTTTTACGCTTTTTACTAAGTCCGGACCCTTGGATTTTATCCCCACAAACGTACAATTTTTCACAGAGAATACTCTAATCCGAGTCTCCCACTGTGTCTGTGTAGTTAGGACAACTAGTGACTCTCCCAATTTCCTCTCTCACAAAACGGTTAAGCATAGTACCGAAATAGTATGGCGTCTCAGGATAATCCTTACTCAGCTCATTCACTATCCAGTCTAATAGATCGAGTACGCGACCAAAAATTGGTTTTGAACACTGATTGTACCTTTTCTCGTGCAAGACTCTTCCATACTTTTTACAGGCACCAAGTCTCTTGGCACGACGGCGTTTAGCAAAAGTGCTTCTGCCACAGAGGAGTTTCGCTTGTTCTTCTTGAATCTCATTCTTTCTCACCAATCTTGCTTTTCTCATGATCACAATATGCACATCGGATGGAAAAGTGCGTAGAACTCACAGACTAAACCAAAAAAGTTTAACATCCATGTTTTTTATGCTTTTAAGACTCACTATTTAGTTCTTTAACGTCTGTCAATTACAAAAATGATCGAATATGACTCACAGACATAATCATCAAGTTATACAAAATACAAGGCAAGGTACACAATCTGATCAGAAACAACAACAACAATACAAAAATTTAAAAATTTTCTATGGGCACATATGAACTGTAGTTCTCACCCCCCCAATCTAAACTGAACATTGTCCCCAATGTTTCGAATTTACCGATATGTTGAGCTTGAAGATGAGGTTGAAAGGTAGAGATCTTGTTCATCCGCCGACACCTACAAACAAAATACAGAAATTAATCATTTTTTAGAGAAATTTGGGTTCTCGCCAAGACGAAAACCCTTGATCGTGAGTGCCAACAGAAGAAGAAGAGTCATGTACAAATAGAGTAAACAAATGTAGATCATGAGACAAAGGATTGAATCTTCGGGAAGTATGGTCATGGGATTATTAGGGGCTGGGTCTTGTTATAGAGAGCAGCACACTAGAAAAGAAAATGAAGAAGAAGAAGAAGAAGAAAAGGGAAATGTGGTGGGAAAAAAGAGGAAAGGGGAAGATGTCTTATAAAGGCGTCCTCTCGGGTCAGTTTTTATTGGATTTTTCCTGTCTCGACCCCTTTTTGTGTCGGCAAGTACAAATCTCGGAGGGATGTTCTGGGTCCATTAAAAGAATTATTTCCACATTTTTGACAAATCCTCCAAAAATGGTTTCAATCGCTGACCATTAACAGTAAAGATATTACCGTTCAAGGGGTTTTCCACTTCTACTGCTTCATGTCCAAACACTTTTTTGACAATATAAGGTCCAGTCCATCTTGACTTCCACTTATCAGGAAAGAGGCGGAGTCTTGAATTAAAGAACAAGACTTTTTGAAAAGGTTCAAAAAATTTCCTCACAATGTTCTTGTCATGAAAAATTTTCATCTTGGTTTTAGCAATCTTAGCATTCTCATATGTTTCATTTCTCAATTCCTCCAATTCATTAATCTAAATTTTCCTTGCTAGTCCGGCCTTGTCCAGGTCACAGTTCATTGCTTTAATAGCCTAGTATGCCCTATGTTCCAATTCTACAAGTGGGTGACACGGCTTGCCATAGACTAATCGATAAGGAGACATACCCAAAATTATTTTAAAAGCAGTAAGATATGTCCAGAGTGCATCAGTTAGTCTTGACGATCAATCTTTGCAGTCTAGATTTACTATTTTTTTTAAAATTAATTTGATCTCCCGATTAGCTAATTTAGCTTATTCACTAGTCTGTGGATGATAAGGGGTTACAATTTTGTGAAAAATTAAATATTTTTTTCATTAAATTCCAGAAAGGATGATTGCAAAAATGAGCACCCCCATCACTTATGATTGATTTCAGAATTCCAAACCAAGAGAAAATATTTTTTAAAAAAATTTAATCACTGTTTGGTGATCATTATTTCGGCATGGAATTGCCTCAACCCATTTGGATTCATAGTCTACGGTCACTAAAATGTATAGATAGCCAAAGGAGGGGGAAATAGTCCCATAAAATTGATGCCCCAACAGTCAAAAATTTCAATTACTAAAATGGGGTTTAAGGGCATCATGTTTCTTTTTGAAATATTTCCCAACATTTGGCATCTATCGCAAGTTAAATAAAAGGTATGAACATCTTTAAAAAGTGTAGGCCAGTAAAATCCACACTGCAAGATTTTTGCAGCGGTTTTCCTTGATGAAAAATGGCCACCACATGCTTCAGAATGATAAAATGTTATTACCTGTCTGCTTTCCTGAGCGGGGATGCAACGTTTTATGATTTGATTCTTACAGTACTTAAATACATACGAATCTTCCCAAAAGAAGTTACAAACCTCCCTCAGAAAATGTTTTTTGTCCATGGGGGTAAAGAACAGAGGGAGTGTTCAAATAGCAAGGAAATTGACAATATCAGTGTACCATGGGTCTCATCAATTATGAACAGTTGTTCATTAGGGAATTTATCATTGATTGGCAGTCCATCCTCATGAAATTCATATGTTAATCTGGACAGATGGTCTGCCATCATGTTCTCAACACCTTTTTTGTCTTTTATGACCAGGTCAAACTCTTGGAGTAAGAGTATCCATCTTAAGAGCCTAGACTTAGCATCCTTCTTTGTGAGCAAAAATTTTAATTTTGCATGGTCAGTGAACACAGTAACAGAAGAACCAACAAGATAAGGACAAAATTTTTCCAAAGCAAAACTACTGCAAGCAATTCTTTTTCAGTTGTTGAATAATTAATTTGAGCATCATTCAAAGTTTTACTTACATAGTAAATCACATATAGTTTCTTATCCTTTATTTGCCCCAACACAGCACCTACAACATAATCACTTGCATCACACATTAGTTCAAAGGGTAGAGTCCAGTCAGGGGGTTGCACTATTGGGGTAGAAATTAACATGTCTTTGAGCTTATCAAAAGCTTTTTGGCACGCTTCATTCCATTCAAAGATTACGTCCTGACTCAAGAGATGACATATAGGTTTTGCTATGGTGCTAAAATCTTTTATGAATCTCCTGTAAAAGCCTGCATGTCCCAGAAATGATCGGACATCCTTTATAGTCTTGGGAGTAGACAAATTCCCAATCAGACCTATTTTTACTTTGTCAACTTTCATGCCTTCAGACGACATAATGTGACCTAAGACAATGCATTGTATTACCATGAAGTGGCATTTCTCCCAATTAAGTACCAGATTGGCCTCCTGACATCTTATCAACACTTTTTCTAGGTTGGCCAGACGCAAATCATATGAGTCACCATAGACAAAGAAGTCATCCATGATTATTTCCAAAAACTTTTCGACCATGTCACTGAACAAGTTTAGCATGCATCTTTGGAATATTGCAGGAGCGTTACAAAGTTCAAATGGCATCCTTTTGAATGCAAAGGTGCCAAAGGGACATGTGAATGTGGTTTTCTCCTAATCATTGAGTGCAATTTTAATTTGGTTGTACCCGGAATAGCCATCTAGGAAACAGTAAAATTCATGGCCTGCAATTCTCTCTAGAACTTAGTCAAGAAAGGGAAGAGGGAAATTGTCTTTCCTAGCCACCAAATTGAGTTTTTTATAGTCGATACACATTTGCCATCTTATGACGACTCAAGTTGGTACTAGTTCATTTGCATCATTTTTGACCACTATGACCCCAGACTTTTTGGGCACAACTTAGGTTGGACTAACCCATTTGCTATCGGAGATGTGAAAGATTATCCCCATCTAAGAGTTTAAGCACTTTCATTCTCACAACTTCCTTCATGTAAGGGTTTTGACTTCGCTGCATTTGACGAAAGGGTTTTGAGTCCTCTTCGAGGTATATAGCATGATTGCAGATTAACGGACTTATACCTTTCAAGTCAGTGATATTCTACCCAATGGTGCTTTTATGGCTTTTAAGAACTTCAATCAGTTTAGACTCTTGCAAGTCTGTGAGCTTAGATGAAATTACCACTAGGTATGACTCGTCCTCTCCTAAGAATGCATATTTGAGGTTAGATGGGAGAGGTTTCAATTCAGGCTTTGGTGGCCTGTCACTTGATGATAGTGGCTTTGTGCCACTTGGTGAGATCTCATCAACTTTGGGAGCCTGTGTCCCGATAGTGGGGGCAGTGCAATTACTTGTCAATTCAGAGGTGAGAGGTTCCAATGGAGATGATTCAGCAGGGTTCTCACAGAATGTGTCATTCAGATGTTCCTGTACCAAAAATTCAATGGAGTTTATTTTTCTTTCTTCCTTTTCCTCTCTTGGGTGTTTGGCAATATTGAAAATATTCAGCTCAAGAGTCATATTCCCAAAGGTCAATTTCATGACTCCATTCCTGCAATTGATTAGTGCATTTGAGGTTGCTAGGAAGGGTCGACCAAGAATGACAGAAATTTGGTTCTCCGAATGCATTGCTAGCTGAGTGTCTAGAACAATGAAGTCGACAAGGAAGACAAAGTTGTTCACTTGGATAAGTACATCTTCAACAATGCCCCTAGGAATTTTTACAAATCTGTCTGCCAACTGGAGTGTGACACAAGTGGACTTGAGTTCACCCAGACCCAACTGCTTGTAGACGAAAAAAGGGAGCAAGTTGACACTAGCTCTAAGGTCTAATAGTGTTTGTTCGATTCTAAAGTTTCCAATGACACTTGACACAGTCGGACACCCTGGATCTTTGTATTTTGGAGGAGTTTTGTGTTGAAGTAGGGCACTGGCTTGTTCTATCATGAAGGCTCTTTTTTGAACATTCTGGCTTATTTTAACTGTGTACAAGTCTTTCAGAAACTTGGCATAAGATGGAACCTATTTGATTGCATCCAGAAGTGGGATGTTGATCTTTACTTGCTTGAAAAGCTCGTAAATTCCAGGCTGATTATTCACTTTCTGTATGTTTTTGAGTCTATGAGGAAAAGGAGCAGGAATAGAACATGAGGGTTCTTCTTCCCTTGATGGCTCTGATTTTGTTCAATCATGGGCTCGGGTTCCTCTTCTCTCACAAGTTCAGGCTCAATTGGTTCAGGCTCGATTGGTGAGCTAATTGGGATTGACTTAGGTTTTGGCTTTGGAATTAGCATATCTATGATGGTCTTGTCAATCACTTTGCCACTTCTTAGTGTAGTGACAACTTGGGCTTGGTCTTGTGGATTTTTCATGGTTGAAGGATTTTTCACCTGAAATTGGCCTTGTGGTGGTTTTGGTTGGGTAGAAAACTTGCCCTTCTCATGAGTGGTCATGGATTGGGTCAACTTTTGAATGTGCTTTTAAGATCCTCGAAAGATTGATTGGTCTGTGTTTTGAAATCAGTAAAAGTCTGAGTGGAACTATAGTTGTAGTTCATTTGGCTTTGCATGAACTGATTCAGTGTGTCCTCAAGGCTCCTCTTTTGTGGTGGTTGGTATGGTTGATATGCGAGAGGTCCTTGAGGTGGTGGGTGTGAACCTTGTTGTTGGTTCATGAGAGTGGGTTGTGTGTTTCTCCAACTGAAGTTTGGGTGGTTTCGTCACCTTGGATTGTATGTTTCAGAGTATTGGTTAGAGTAAGGCTTGTTGAAGTTGGAGACAACATTTGTTTTTCCAACAAAACCTCTTTGAATGCTGGAATGGTAGGACACTCCCCAATAGGGTGTCCTATCAGCGCACAAATCCCACGCACTTGTTCTATGGGAAGGCCAACATCAACTTGATGAACCTTCTTCATCTCTAAAGCTCCAAGCTTTCGAGACAGGGTGGACCTTTTTGCTCTTAAGTCATCATCATCTTTCAAGACATACTTACCCCTTTGGGAAGTAGATGGTTTGACTTCAACAATGGTAGGGGAGGCTGAGTCCCACATCTGAGAACTATCAGATATGGTATCAAAGAAATTGAATGTCTCATCTGGACTTTTTCTCATGAACTCTTCTTGAGCCACCATTTCGACAAACTGGCGTAGTCTGGTAGGCAAAGAATCATAGAAAAATCCTACTAAGGTCCAATTCTAAAAAGCATGGTGTGGGCAGAACTAGAGCAGACCCTTGAATCTCTCCCAACTCTAGTAAAAGGTTTTTCCTTCTTTAATCGAAAAATTCATGATTTTCCTTTTCAATGCATTAGTGTGGTGCAGAGGAAAAAACTTTCTGAAAAATTTATTTTGTAGTGCCCACCAATCAGGTATTGAAAGAGCTTTTAAAGAATTTAGCCATTGTTTGGCTTTATCCTTTAGAGAAAATGAAAAAAAATTATTTTGGCTAGCTCAGAACTTTCTTGAAACGTTCCACATACTTCCTCAAACTCTTTTATGTGCAGATATGAATTTTCTGTTTCGAGTCCACGGAATTGAGGGAGTAGTTGAACTGTCCCCGTCTTTACAGTAAAAAGGGGTGCATCTTCAGGAAAAATAAAATAAGAGGGGACACTATTTCTTGTGGGATTTAAGTAATCCCACAAAGTTTGAATGTTAGGCACTTCCCCCTCTCTCACAGAAACTTATCCTCGTCTCTCATTATTTGTCATTCTACTTTCACAAGAGTCTGCTACTGATCTAGGTGAAGGTGGTTCAAGTTGATTAACAGACCCAGAATTTTGATATTGAGGAGCGTCCTCAGACATAAAACAATTAAAACAAATTTATACACAATTAAAGCAAATATTCACACAAATAGGAAAGTTTTTTCACCTTTTTCTCAAAAACACTTTTTATGGTTCTCTGACAACGGCCCTAAAAATTCGACTTGATCTGAAATGTATATACCCAAGTGCAGGCGGTCAAGCTATAGTAATAATCTGGTTAAGTCCAGAGTTGAATCCACAGGGAACTATGATAAGTGTTTAAAGTTGCAGTTATAGAGACCAAGTAACTGAAAACCTTTAGAGTTTGAAATTATGGGATTCCCTGAATAGAATATAAGACACTTTCCAAGAGTTTTCTAAAAAAAATAAAAAATAAATTCAAATGTGAAACAGTCACCCTTTAGTTCGAGGATCCAAACATGTATTTAATTATCCGATTTATTATACTTATGCTTTATAACTCAATTAATTCTCATGTCAACAGTGAGTTAATCGGAAGATAAAGATGGACTGTGAGAATTAAACACATAATTCCGATGCCTTTCTAGAAGTTTACAAGAATTTTTTGTGCCGAGACTCAACCCGTCAACAAAAAAACAAGTGTTTCTACAAGGCATCCAACCATGGGATTAACATTCCATTCTTTAGATAAAGCACAATGATGATGAAGATTGAAATATTGTCATGAAGATCTAGCCGGGGTACTTGCCTTGAATCATCGAGTCTTTCTATGCAAGAGTCATCCGTGACATAGAAAGATCTCACAGTTATACAAAGTACCTTAGCTTTGCTAGATACATTCAATCATTCAATGAGCAAGTGAAATATAAAGCATTAAAGCATAAAAGAAATGCACAAATATAACTTCTGGATAATTCATACATATCCATCACCTATGACTAAAGAGTGAATGAGGAACTACTCACTCTTCATGGCTTTGGTAAAGGTAGAAAAGAAAGTGATACTTATCCCTCCAAGTAGAGAACTTACAAAGTAAGTACAATAAGCGAAGAATCGATCTTCAACGAAGAATAAGTGAATCACATTCCACCCTTCACGGTTTTAGTAAAGCTCTAGAAAAGTAGAAGAGTTTCACTCTTCTAAGAAGGAAGGAAGCTCAAGCATTGGAAGTGAAAAACATAAACAATGAAAGTAGAAGAAAGCTAGTCACTTTTGGAGGGTGGCTTCCTCAACCAACAAGTGAAGGGTTGTTTTCTCAACCAACAAGTGGAGGGTTGCTTCCTCAACCAAAAGATGAAGGGTTGCTTCCTCAACCAAGAGATGAACTAACTTTTTTGATACAAGTAAATATAATATACATCTAAGACTAGCTACATGAGTGGGAGTCTAAGCCTCCATCAAAACTCTCTACAAAAAGCTCTTTTTCAAGCTCCCACAATGAGAGTATTTATAGGCAAGGAAGAGGAAGGGGGTGGTGAAAGAATAGTGTATGCCGACCAAGTCCAAGTGAAAATCAACCACTCTGCAGTCTGTCTGTGAAGACGTTCAAATGTGAGTTGGCGTTCGAACGTTGTATCTATTTTTGCTTTATGGGCGTTCAAATGTTGTATGACGTTCGAACATTTCTTTTGTGTTTGCTTTATGGGCGTTCGAACGCCAGATGGGGTTTGACCTCCTCACTCGAGTGGCATATGGTCTTCTATGGAAACTCATTTCCACACTTCATGCACATCTTGGCTCCTGGCACTCATCACTCCGATCTTCAAACAAATCAAGTGGACGTTCGAACGTGAGTTGGCGTTCGAACGTGGTGCTCAAGTACTTCAGGGTCTCACTTCTTGACTGCAACACACCATGTCTCAACAGGCTAGTTTTCTCAGAGTTCAAGTAGACGTTTGAACGTGAGTTGGCATTCGAACGTCCTTGCTTTGTTCCAACCTTCTCCAATTTTGTTCCCTAATGCATTGGTGTTACACTCAAGTGTGATATTTATTGTTCTTGAGTCTTTGTTCACTTTAGGACCTAAAATGTCATTACTTAAATTTCATCAAAGTACAATTAGTCCCAAAAAGGCATAGTAAAATGCTAATTTTAAGCACTAATCAGTATGTCTCCCTATAGGTTAGTCTATGGCAAGACCTGTTATTTGTCAGTAGAGGTTGAGCATCGTGCACACTAGGCCATTAAGTCATTGGATTTTAATTTGGGTCTAACCGGTGAGCATAGAAAGTTACAGCTTAATGAATTGGAAGAAATACGTAAGATGCATATGAGGGTACTCGAATTTACGAAGAAAATGTCAAAGTTTTTCAGTATAATTCTATATTGCAAAAGACCTTCGAGCCAGGTCAAAGAATACTTTTATACAATTATCATTTTCACCTTTTCCCAAGGAAATTGTGTTCCCGTTGGACTGGCCCTTATGCAATCCGAGTTGTTTGTCCTAACAGGGCTATAGAGGTAGAAAACCCTAAGAATATGTAGACTTTCAAAGTTAATGGACAGAGTCTAAAGCCATTCTTGGAGGGTTTTTATCTGAGAAGGTTGTTGAGGACATAGTTGATCCTATGCATCAAGATCGTGCTTCTGAGTAATTCTTTTTATTTTATTTGTTATTTTAAGGTAGTTAGTTTATTTTTTATTTTGGATAAAACATTTTGTTGTACTTATTTAATTTGTTGTTTTGTAGTTGGTGATTTTTTTTTTTTGGAGCTTAGTGCCAAGTTTTACCCTTATTGCTTTCATTTTTCTCATTGCATGACTATTTTTGCATTGAGGACAATGCATGATTTAAGTTTGGGGTAAGAGACGTACTATTATTATGTTACATCACCATGTTATATATGAAAAATGAGAAAATATGAAATTCAAAAAAAAAAAAAGAAGAAAGGAAAACAAATCATTCGATTTGGACTTTATTATTCTCTTTTAATTAGCATGACATTTTTAATTATTTAACTTGAATCTTGAGTTATTTGCATGTTAACACATTATAAGAGTTTATTCTATGTTAAGTATCATGTACATGTTTTCATGTGAAACTCAATATGTGCACCATGAACATGCAAATTTTTACGATTTATTGAATGAGATTCATATTTTAAAAAGCCTGAGGAGATGAATGTATGCCCCATATGAGTTTTGTGTCATTTGTTAGAGGGTTGAAATACATTTACTCAAAAGGCCAACCCACCCCAAGCCTACCAACTCCAAATCATAGCATAACAAAAGGCCAGAGGCCTCATACCCAAAAAGCCTGCCTTGCTTAGTTCCCCCTCTTTTCTCTCTCCCTCTCTCTCCCAAAATATCAGGACGTTAGTAGATAAGCATCCCTTACCCTCCTAGTCTCTCCATCCTAGTCCTTACCTTGCCGCTCCACCTTCCCAACAAATTTCCTACACCATGCTCTCTGTAATAGTAACCACACCCAAACCCTTCTCTTTCTACACCCCTTTCCTCCCCCATCACCCACTTCCGCCCTCTCTCCACTCTCCCTCCGCCCACAGACCCCCTCTCCCAAAACCCATCTCAGCCATCATCACCCCACAAAACCCATCACCCCAGCAACAGCAACAACAGCTCTTCCAACCCTTCAAGCCTCCCCCATCCCCTCTCCCCTCCAAGTTCCGCTCTCTCGACACCAACGCCCGCATCGAAATCCTCGCCAACCGTCTAGGAGTGTGGTATGAATACGCTCCTCTCATCCCCTCCCTCACCCAGGAAGGTTTCTCACTTCCCACCATTGAAGAGCTCACTGGCATCTCCGGTGTTGAGCAGAACCGCCTCATCGTCGCCACCCAGGTACGCGACTCTCTCTGCCAATCCAAACTTGACCCAGAAATACTCGCGTTTTTCGACATTGGTGGTGCTGAATTGTTATATGAAATTCGACTTTTGAGCGCCACGCAACGCGCTGCGGCGGCGAGTTACCTGGTGGAGAACAAATTGGATGCAAAGGGTGCTCAGGAGGTTGCTCGCGCCATGAAGGATTTTCCTCGTAGGCGTGGAGATCAAGGTTGGGATAGCTTCGATTATACTCTCCCCGGTGATTGTTTATCTTTTGTGTACTATAGGCAAGCTCTTGAGCATCAAAATTCTATTGAAATGAGGAAAACTGGGTTGGACAAGGCACTTGAAGTGGGGGCTTCTGAGAATGCGAAGAAAAGGGTACTGAAGGAATTGGAGGGGAAGAATGGAGAGGGGGGAGAGGGAAAAGTTGGGGTTGAGGCTAGGGTGAGAGTGCCAGTGGTAAGGATGCAAGTGGGGGAGGTGGCAGAGGCAACGGTAGTGGCAGTTTTTCCGGTTTGCAGGGCAGAGGAGAGGGAGAGGGAGGTGGAGGAGGCGCCGTGGGAGTGTGCACAGGAAGGAGAGTTTGGAATGGTGGTGGCGGATAAGGGGTGGAGGAGATGGGTGGTGTTGCCGGGGTGGGAGCCTGTGGCAGGGCTAAGGAGAGGGGGAGTGGTGGTGGCGTTTAAGGATGCACGGGTTCTGCCATGGAGAGTGAATAGGTGGTATAAGGAAGAGGCTATTCTGGTGGTAGCGGATAGGGGGAGGAAGGAGGTGGTGGCGGATGATGGGTTTTATTTGGTGATTGGTGGTGGCAATGGTGGTGATGATGGATTGAAGGTGGAGAAAGGATTGGCATTGAAGGAAATGGGTGTAAAAGAGTGTTTGGGGACTGTTGTATTGGTGGTTAGGCCACCAAAAGAAGAAACTGATAATCAGTTAAGTGACGAAGATTGGGAGTGAAAGGAAGCTGTTATAGTGATGGGATGTTAATCTTTTTGATTATGTACATCCTATAGAATTTTGATAATGGTGGCAATTGAGTATTCAAATTTGAAGACCTTTGTCTTAATTCCTTGTCCAAGGACGCTTAAAAGCCGCCAAACAATGTATCTTTCAGTAGAGAATTGCTTGGATGTTTGATTGTTCTTCAAATAGTGAATTCTTTGCATCATTCACGGCCAACTAATAGCTTTGCAAAATGTATGTGGAGTGCATCTCAACGGAGAGCCTAGGGTATGAGGTTTGGAATCTCTTTCAACCAAGGTAAACTAGCGACGTTTCTAGTGTTTTAACTTTCTGATATGTATGCTAAAAGACAACGAAATGAAACTTGATACAAGCATTGTACTTATTTCTTTTACAGAAGGTTATTGGCAGTAATATGTTTTGAGGGTCAGAGAATACAAATACGTATTTATCTATCACACTGCTGAATTATTTTTGGATGCTATATGTGTTGCACTATCTTTGAAATGTTAATTGATAATGTACTATTTTCCCATCTTTCGGTTCACCATATGAATTTATGTTGTCAATTATACCAGCTTGGGAGTATGAATGTGCATTTTTTATTACAATATATGTTGCTTAATATGCGTTGATGTATCGACAAAAAAATATGTGTTGATGTTAGCAATACTACGATTATCAAAACTTACTCAGATTGTGCTGTATCTACATGGATGTGTGAGGCATTCTGGATTGGGATTAAATTTTGGTTGGCATTGGAGGAAGTGGGAAAAACTTAAATGAATGCATTAAATGTATACAACTTGGTAGGCTGACATGGACTTGGGAGTTTCAGTATATATATATATATATATATAAATGTTTTTACTACTATAGTTGTCAAATCGCATATCGGAAGGTGTATCGTATTTCAAAAATAGTGTATTGTGTATCATAAGATATGTGCAATTTTAAATAATTATTAATAATATATATATATACATACCTTTGTAAAAAAGTTATTGACTCATAATAATATAGTATTTCATTAATATTCCACCAAGTATTTAAGTTTCCAACATAATTCAATAATATTAAAGTGCAAAAACCTCTAATTCAAACTTTTAACATCAACTGCTTTAATAACCTTAGTATTAATCAAAAATTTTGAATTCAATTGAACAACAGTAACAGTAGGCTTTGTTGTTTTTTTTTTAAACCATAGCAACTGAAACAACGTTGTTTCACTGGCTAATGATTACAAAATAAGTTCTATAATGAAACAATGTCATTTCAGCCCCAAAAAACCAAAAACAAATTAAAAAAATAGAATATTTGTGTATCGTATCGTGTATTGCAAGCAGAAAAATATTAGACTAATTTTAACTCACTGTAGATGGTTACTCGACTTGAGATTTAGTGTTTTATTTTATCATTCGCAAGGTATCTTTGGCGAACTTCTTGTATATGGATTTACTTGTTTCTATTTTTTTAGTTTTTTCTAATTTTCCTCATTAGGAAGTTATGGAATCTGTAGTTGTTCTTTTTCTTCTGATCAAGCAGTCATGGGGACACAGATTGACTTGGTTCTAGCTTATGGTGGGTGAAAATTATTACATACATTTCGTTGTTTTTTGTTGGGGGGAGAGGGGGGTGTTAACACTTAGCAGCTTCCCTCATTTTTGCTTTATTTTTGACTTGTGGGTTATCAATGTTCATTTTGCTTGTCTGGAGTTCTACTGGCTGGTATGGTTTCTGCTGGTAATTAGGTTCAGTTTTTCAAACTGTAGAAATGTAGAGGTAATGCTTGCAATTAAGCTATTGTGCTAAGTTGCCAAGTGAATAAATAGTCCAACAAGCCACGTCATCACTATTGTAGGATTGGAGCTCTTTTGAAACTTACAGCACACTTAAGCATGGATAGGAAAGTACCGGCATGTTGTTGGAGATGTTTCAGAGAAGTTTTGAATTGACACTTGACTGAGGTAAAGAGGGAAAATTTATATACTGACAAAATTCTGGAACACTTAATGGGGTAATGAACAGAAACATTAGGTGAATTTTCTTGTACATTCTCTTCACCTTCTCTACAGCAAAATAAGTTTCTACAAGCATTTGATCCTTCATTCCCATTTATTCTGGTTTCTTTCTGGTAGTATCTTGTCACCATCTAGAACAGTATTGATTTCACTTGTTAGAGAGGAGATTAGCCGTATAGCTTGATGATATGTTCCGAAATACTTGGTAGCTTTTGTCTCATTACGTATCATGTTGGTCTGGAGTCGGGCTAAATTCGTTGCCTTAAGAGAGAGTTAAGCGGGCGATTATACTGGGATGTTTGCAAACTGCGGCAATTTAGATTGTCTGCTTTGGAAGCTTAAAAAAGACAGTAAGATAACACTGCTGTATTATTTTCCAGTTGTTGGTCAATGTGTATGGATGTTTCCTGACTTAATACTTCAATTGTATTGAGGAGTATCATAATTTTATTTCCATATATTTTTTTTGTTGGCATCCCTTGGTGCTCTCATTCTGTTGATCATGCCATTAGCAATAAGGATAAAGGTCACCTAAACTCCTTTTTCACTTCGAACAAATTTTATATCCATATTTAGGACTTTCCATGGTGCTTTATTTTGTCTGGGACCGAGTATTCTTCAATCTTTCTAGTAAAACATCTTATATGCGATTTATCTATGCTAGAGCCATTGATGGTGTAACAAAATTGAAAGTCCGAATGATCTGTGGCCGCCGGACCACTCTGAGTCTCTGTACCGCTGTTATTGTAAATTGCAGCGTCAATGAGCTTTCCGAATGTGGATTGCCAAGGCAAGACAAACTGATTCCAATCGTTTCAGCAATCTGTTGTATAACCAGTTACAATAACCTATCCTTTCCTCAGTATTTGCTGATTCATCTTCCTGAATCCTGATAAGTTTATCCAGAGGAGATCAGGCGTGACTTTAGAGTGAATTGACCCGGCTTTACTGCATCTCTTCTTTCCTTCTTGGGTTCAAGTCCATCTGGAAATGACACCAATTCGATTTGGTTTTACTCTTCACCCTTCTCCACTGCCGCCAAGACTTGAGAGTTGGGACTTGAGGGTGAAGGAGCTGTGTTAGCAAATCGTAGCATTATAAAACGACTGCTTACACTTTTCACGAGATGGTATGGTGGTGCTGCTATGGTGTGGTTTGAACAAGTGGTTGCCTCCCTGTGTTGCATGACAGCAATCCGGCAAGGCTGTCCGACAAGGGTCGAGAGGGACGCTGCTCCATTCAGAAATGTTACTTTGGTACCATGATCAGCAGTCCGTAGCCACAATGTCCCAACTCAAGAGGCCGTGTACTGTGTCAATCTGTGTGACACACAACACCACTCCATTTTATTATTCTTGTACACACGCGTACGTGTATGTGTGTGTGAACAATTCGCCATGTTTTCGACATATTTATATCATGCTTATTGGGTAGGAGATAACAATGGTATTTTTCATAAGGGCATTTGTATCTTTGCCGGTGGATTAATCACCGGGTTACTAAACATTTTGACAAATAACCAAGCTCTTTGAGATTATACCATGAGAGATTTATTAATACCCAAGTCTTGGTATAAGTATAAGTTGATCCGGACATTCCTAATCATTGAAAGGCGGGAGGGGGGGGGGGGAGTTGCCTGGCAAAGTCAACAAGATAAATCTTTGTAAGTAGCTCTACCAGATTCGATAAAAAATTTAAATCCATTACAACAAACATCAACCACAGAAATATGGCAACATGAATTCCGATACTATAAAAACCAAACTCAGAGTTCTAGAACAATAGAATCAAAACCTGCAAAGTTCAAATCAAAGAAGGAACAACACATTAACGGGGTGAGATCATGGTTCTGCGTGCCAGTGTACCAACAGTAACATTGTGAGACCAAGACAGTAAGAGAGATTAAAGAAATTGGCGAGTGGGAGATATGGTTGTCAAGACGTGTATCCAAAGACATTATTTGTTTTAAATAATATCATGTATTTTGTAACATATTGTATATCATAAGATATATGCAATTTTTATAAAAGATATTAAAAAATACATATACCTATGAAAAAATATCATAATAACATTTTATTGTACCATAAATTTCTTACATAAAATAATTTAAAAGAGACAATAAGGACCAAAATAAAAAATTGATAATCCACATATTTAAATTTGTGAACATAATTTATCAATATCAAAATTTAGAGAGTTTTAGTTATAGCGTCTAAAAGAGTCAGAGGAGAGGTCACAACAAAAGCAAAAATGGTTGCAAAGTCTATTGTTTGAAATAGAGTAAACAACGTGAAATCCTAGGAGCTAATTCACACCAACATTTTCAACTTGTCCAACTGTTGTTGAGCAGTTTTTGGATATCAAACGAACCTGTCTAGAAGGTAATTTTAATGTGGTCGATTTTCCTTTTTTTGCAATCGGTTTTGCTAGAACAACTACTACTCTAGCTTAATTTAAATATTTAAATTAAGATTTTTCATTGTTATTTAATACCTATCTACCCCAAATTTTATGGGAATGATGAGTCATAAATCAAAACTCATTCTTTTATACGAAATAAAGAAAGACTATCTTGTCTAGGTATAAAGGCAAACAAGTTTAGATTAAGTCCTTACTCCTATTTTTATTTTACCCTAATCTAGCCTTAAAAGACTTAATCCCAATGATTGAATTTCATTAGTACCAATAACTCCCTCTCGTTTAAAATTCAGAAATCAACAGAAAATTAATAATTGGGATACATCATTTAAGGGGTAGGGAATATTGATTCTTTCGCATTTCGATTCAAAATCAGAAACATGAATAACATTATATCCAATAATTAGACCTTAAATAGAACTTATTAAAAAAAACACAATCTTTATTTTGATAGAATGGATATGCTCCATGACGGAAGGATTCAAACCTCCGAATAGCGGGACCAAAGCATGTTGCCTTACCACTTGGCCACACCTCAATTTCTGTTGGACACTAATAAAGAAAAATATTGTTCTTGGTAGCAATTACACAAGAGAATGTGCTTGCTTTATAAGGTCGCAATTGAACAAATCAAATGAGCTCGAATTGACATGATATAAAATCTTTTAACAATCAAACTATTTGTTTTTGTGATGAAATAAATAACAAAAAAAGATTTCTATTTTTTAAAACCCTAAATACTGAAATAGCATCATTTTCACTACCAAGTGTTTACAAAAACTACTTTCACGTTAAAATGCTTCATTTTCTGGTTGAAATTTAAATAAAAAAAATTAATCTATATTGTCATGTATTAGATGACTTATATTGTATCGCATATCACTCGATACAAGACGGAATTGAAATATTTAAACAATACGTATCATTTTTTTAATGTATCATACGACACTAATAACTATGATTGAAAAAATTTACGAGGAGGAGGCGACTAGATAATAGTGAGGAGGTGAACCGTAAGGTCAGAAAGATGAAAGATGGGAGCTACGCTGCAGCTACTGTGAGGGCATGGCCTATGAGCCCTTAAGGCCGGGACGGAGTGATTGAGTCTGTGAAACATGGATTCGTGAGACGGAGAGGAAAAGAGAGTAGAGATTCTAGGGCTCAAAATTCAAAGCTGAAGTTGCAGAATCTTACTATAGAAAGATTGACCTGTCAAATCTAATAAACCCGTCCGGTTCACACTGGGTTTATATAAACCAACCCGGGTTTTTTCACGGGTATTAGCACAAACGGTCCAACTATTAAACCAGCTGGTCTTATAGTTAACCGGCCAGTCCAGCCGAATTTTAAAACACTGATTGTAAAAGCTACAAATACGCACTTTCCACAAAGTAAGTCTCTTAAACTACATTCAGCAAGGAATTGTAAAAACTAGGCTTTAACAGCAAAATGTTTAGTCCAAAATTAAGCAGCCACATGGTAAAGCTCTAAGAGATACATTCAGAAACCAATAGATCTATATAGTTTACTGAATGTGTTATTTTATCTGATCAACAAGCATTACATGATAAAACCCTACAGTCAATACATTCATAACATCTACTCCAGAGTGAAAACAAGCAAACAACAACCATGCAATTGATCCAAACACATTTACACATTATTTGACAAGTATAAGTTCCACAAACTGTATTATTATTTTTGGGATAACTGCAAATAAAATTTTCAAGTATTTTGCTCATACAGCTTAAACCAAGCTACTAATTGAGAACTTCCAACTCTCGGAATATATTCAACTCCCATGATAACAAAAAGGGTACATAAATCATCATCTCACTTCATTCTTCCCCCTCAACCATTATCTCATTTTTTTCACCATCAATTTTCTTTTATTTGACCACAATCTTCTATCACAACAGTTGATGAAGTCGTCCCACTGCCCGAACCCACCTTTTCCATCTCCTTCACCACACTATATCCATCCACTACCTTCCCAAACACCACATGCTTCCCATCAAGCCAAGTTGTCTTCTCAGTAGTAATGAAGAACTGAGATCCATTAGTATTTTGACCAGAATTTGCCATCGAAAGAATTCCAGGCACTGTATGTTTTAGCTTAAAGTTCTCGTCTACAAATTTCATACCATAGATCGACTCACCACCTGTCCCATTACCTTTGGTGAAATCTCCTCCTTGGCACATGAAGTTTGGGATGATACGGTGAAATATAGATCCCTTGTAATGTAAAGGCTTTCCAGACATTCCAATCCCTTTCTCTCCTGTGCATAGGGCACGGAAATTTTCAGCAGTTTTAGGGGTGACATCTGCAAAGAGTTCCATCACTATTCTGCCAGCTTTCATCTTTCCAATCAATACGTCAAAGAAAACCTTTGGGTTGGCCATTTCCTTATCACAATCTGAAAAGTTACACCATATCTTGGATCTTATAAATAGAATTGCATGAAACTTTAAAGTGCTTAAGCGAAACATAAAGCTGGTAATAAGATACAACCTTAGTTATTATTGAGACTTGTGGAATGTGTAAGGAAGTTCAAAGAAATAGACTATTTGTGCTAAATAAACATCATAACATAATTGCACATTCTTAGTTAAGCTATTCCTTGATCTCATAGGCAAAATAAAGCAAGAAATAGCATTTCAGAACATCAAACACAATGTAACAGGATATTGGTTGAATATCTTCTCATCTTTGTATGCATTCTTTGTTCAATATAAGGCTCAAAACAAACAATATTTTTTACTTCAAAAACATCAATTTTCCGAAATTAGCTATGAAAATGTATGATCAGTAACGCAGGCACATGAAGACAAAATATTCTATCAGACTATTAGATACAACATAATAAAATCAAGGGCAAAAATCATTGACAGCCACCAACATTTCGCAGAAAAAATATGGCCATCCCCTGAAATTTCAATAGGGGCATTTGGCACAATAACTCCCTCGTATCAATGAGACACCCTTCATCGCAAGACATGACATCAACAAATAAAACATGGATATCTGATTTTACCACATTATTCATGGAATACAATCAAATCCCCTTTCTAAAACTATTTTTAACAAAATAAAATTGACCCCACCAGTACCCAGACACCCACACCTTATTTTTCTTTATACTCTCTCTCTCACTCACGAACACAATCATACATATTGTTAAAACATGTGCACACACACACACACACAAACTGGTTCACAGACCCCTCCCTTATCCTCCGTAGTCTCCTCCCTCCACTCCCCAGCCACCCTGTAGGCATGCCTTGGCAACTCCTCAATCAATAAAATAAGGTGCAGAAAAAAAGATTGACATG
The DNA here is from genome assembly GCA_963454935.2 of Ilex paraguariensis. Lineage (NCBI taxonomy): Eukaryota > Viridiplantae > Streptophyta > Magnoliopsida > Aquifoliales > Aquifoliaceae > Ilex > Ilex paraguariensis. The sequence continues at coordinate 482,583 of CAUOFW020005613.1, read as the reverse complement.
GCATCCAGTTATTTCTTTCAGCAACACAATCTTCTTAGTTGAGTTCTTTAGAAAGGGATGAAAATTTTTACCCTTGCAGTGGTGGTTGTACTACAATTGCAGAAGTGAGTTTTTGGCATGATGATGAGGTCCCTGGCGATGAAGGTTGTATCGAAAGGGAAGAGAATAACTCTGCTGAAAAAAAAAATGGATTTTGTTGTTGAATTTAGATGATTGGAGATGCCATAGTCACTTAAGGTGGCACATTTAGGCGACATAGGTTTTAGAGGCTTTGAAGAGAAGTTCTACGAGGTGGTTGCAAGGGTGGGGGAGGGGTTTGCTGGGGTCCAGTGATAAAGCGTGTTCGGGGTTACGGACATTTCAAGGGGGTGATCGATATTCTTTCTCTGTAATTTTTGTTTTTCCATTTGACCTCTTTTGACAAAATTTTATATGATAAAAAAGTCATTCATGGTTAAAGTCTCCAATAGGAGTCTCCCTATTATTCTTCGAATGTTAGGGTGGCCAAAAACCATTTCTGTTGGGAAGTGGCACTGATATTTACCTTAAAAAACACACTTGGGGCACACATAAATGATATACTCCTTTATATTACACAATTGAAACTTATACAAATTAGACATATATATTACACAAAGCAGGGTTTCTCATAGACACCAGTTTCTGAGAAAAGCAATTCTTAGAAACTTCCCTTGAAAAGTTCATTATTATTTAGTCTTAACTGAAAGTCCTCTTATCTTGACAACAACTAATCCTAATACTAGTAAAGATCTTACATTTCAACCAAAATAAATCCGCCCCAATTTGTATTTAATAACTATATACACGAACACACATTAAAAATGCAATTGCTTTAGTTTTCAAATTATCAAAGGGGGGTCATTGCCAAGTGTAGTCGTAAAACTGTTGTAGAGTAGTAAAAACGCAAAAGGCTACAAACCTTGAGTCAAATATTCGGATATGAGATCAACTACGTTGTTTAGATAATGCCAAACACTAGGATAGTACCCAGTTCACTCCTCCTAGAAACCGTGATTAACAAATAATGACCGATTCTCCTTAAAAAAAATTGTGCATATAGGTTCCATTAAGCAAATGAGTGTTTTTAGTTTTTAGTTTGTAAAACAGAAAAAATACGAACCAAAAAAGGACACAATGAATTATAAGCAAATGAGAGAGAAAATGTTCATCCCGCAATGAATCCTCTTGAGAAAATGTTCAAACATACATCAAGACGGCATTAATATAGGGATTTTTTTTAAATGTTGCACAATTTTTGAGCTCCACAGGCGTTCCAAAACCTACCTGCAAAGCCTTCGATATGTGCTTAACCCATTACTACACACAAAATTGCATGAAACACAGCATTTTATAGGGAGACTACATACCTTCGAGCCGGGGAAGGACGTTTTGCTTCAGTGAGAAGAACGATTGGAGGTTCCGCTTTCAAGCGTCTCATATACACACAGAGGCGGGGGTAGGTTTTGTGGTTTTAGGGGTTTAGCCGTTTAGGGTTCTGTTATGTGTGTTTTTTTTTTTACTTGGTACCCTTGTACTTTGGGATATTTTTGTATTGTACCCTTTTATATAGTTGTGTTTCCCCTACTTTTGGAAGAAATAAGTCATAGAGGATTCTGAACAGATTGGGTCTGTCATAGAAGAGAATTCCACAAATTTTAAACTAAATCTCAATTTTTGAATCTATTAAAAGAAATTTAATGAACCCGCTGATCCAGCAATTTGCATTGACTTGCTTGCTGAACAAAATTTGGGAATCATTTTGGCAAGTGTAGCAAGATGAGTTCGGCCTTAAGTCGACTTACAAACTTATAAGAATTGGAAAAAATAGACTATGCAAAACTCTGGACTTAAACTTAAACTGAAAACTATCTAACTTTTTTCAAATTAGATTTTTGCTATGAAGAATATCAATGATTTTCCTTTTGTACCCTTGATCTGACTCTCAATTGTAAGGAAATTGGACAGAATAGTTATATCATGTCAAATTAAGAAGTTAAGAGGTTATAATATATAGTTTAAGGGCTTACTTGAAACATGTGGTATAATTTAGGGGCTATTACGTAATTTACTCATGAAATATTGATATTAAGGCTCAAGCAGAAGAGATAAGTTACTGGTGAGTGATAATTTTTGTAAACATTGACCAAAGCTCCATTCTAGCGGGGTGCAACTATTCGAAATTTTGACACCAGTTCTAACTTCCGACCGATTTCGCCTCCGTAAGAGTTAAAGTTTGTGGGAGTCCAAATGGGAATCGAAATTTCATATCATTTTGATGTGGTGGAAAGTTCATTCCACCAAATTTCCTATCATTTCTCAAAGAACACGAGATGTCTTGGACATTGCTATCACAATTGTTGCCTCTGAATCAACATTTAGCACGAGAGGACGTGGACTGAATCCTCAACGGAGTTCATTGTCCCCTAAAACAGTGGAGGCTCTTAAATGTACGTAGAATTGGATGGGGTCTTCATCTATTATTCAAAATGATTTGGATAGTGTCGATGATCTTGAGAGCTATAAGCTAGAATCAGGTTATACTTATAATTTAGTTGATTTGATTTTACCATTTTATAACATTAATAATAACTATATCATTGTTTGATTTTGTTGTAGATGTGGCTGCCAACCCGTGATGCTTGAGGAGGATTGATTGACTTGTTGCTATGTGTTATGAAATTATAGGTCTCTGTTAAAGTTCTTATGAAACTTTGTGTTGTATTTCAGTATTAGAATTGTGTTGTTAGACTCGTTGTTTATTTGGTTATAAACTCTTTATGGGTGGTATTATGGTTTTTATGGACAAACTATTTTTTGAATTTGATGTTTGAATTGTGTGGCTGTTTTTTTTTATGGTTATGAACATTGGACAGTTTGTTTTTTTTTTTTTTTGTTTTTTTTTTATGGTTATGGATACTGGACATGTTTTATGGGGGTTAAGTTGGATTATGATTTTTATATAGGGTCTATTAGGTAACAAATTGGTTTTCAATTTTTTCGTTCTTGTTTTCAATTTTTTAAAAAGTTTGAATTTTAAACTCGTTTGGTAATTATTTTAATTTTATTTTTTAATTGAAATCGTTTTCAAAATTGTCTCAGATTTTTGAAATGAAAAAAAACCGTTTCCTAAAAAAAAAACCGAAAATGGGCGAAAGGTGATTAATGTTGTCCTACCATCGAACCTTGTTAGCAACAAACTAATCACTCTACCAAAAAACCAGCCAAAAAATCTATTTAAACCCTCAAACTCTCTCTCATCTCATCGTCTCTCTCGGTCCTTTCGTTCACAGCAGCAGCACCGTCCAGCGTTCACAGCAGCAGCTTCATCTAGTATAGGAGTTCTAGCAGAGCAGGACCAACTTTTTCTCTCTCGTCTGAAGCTCTCTCGTCGTCCATCATACACATATGCACAGAGGGAACCAAGTACAACCTGAAGAATTCTCTCTCCCCTCGCCAAAAAATTACGTCACCAATCAACACAATCCATCTGCTAATACTCGCCGGCGAGGTACGGATCATATGATTTCCCTCTGATTTTCACTGTAACGACAATTATATGTGTTATATTTTCTTGGGCTTTTATAAAAATATGGGGTCTTTGTCAGCTTTGTTCCAAATCTCGTATCTTTGATTAAAGATGCACAATTTGATTTTTTGGGGGGTTTTCTGTTAATTTTGATGGTGAATTTGGGCGGAATTGAATGTGTATTTGATTGATATCTGGGGATTTTTTTTTTTTGATATTTCAAGGAATGGAAGAGGGCGTGAGATCAGTGGATGTGTTGAAGAAAAAGAGCTTGTCTGGTTGTTTGATTATCAAAAAGAAGGGGGATGGGATGGGTGGGGTTGGTCCATCGGGTTCGCGTAAAGGTAAGAAGAGGGGAGTAGAGAAAGGGATATTTTACAATTTTTGGGTATTTTGGTGCATGTTAAAGTGATGTTTAAAGTTGTTTGTGAGGTTAGGTTTGTCTGACTATCAAGTTTTGATTGAGTCAGATTCTTTGGTGGTGGTAAATACTATGAAAGGTCAGTTTAAGTGTTCTTGGCCTTATTTTGGGGTGGTGGCACAGATCAGACAGCTTTTAAATGGGTTGAATTTCCATTTGGCACAAGTTTATCGTGAACCAAATTTTGTGGCCGATGGTTTAGCTACTCAGGCTGTCCATTTTCTTCTGAGTTCTATACGAATCAGTTGCCTGCTGTGGTGAGGATGAGGCTGCTTCAAGATCAAAGATGTTTGCCTGTTCTGCGTAAAGATGGTGCTGAATTTTGATGACGGTGGGTAAGAAGGTGGAAAGTTGGAAGTGTGAAGGACATCTGAGATTGCTACTGTTTTTAAACTTTGTTGGTTGTAATGTCTAAGGCAGAGGCAGTAGTATGTTTTAAAGGATTAAAGCCAAGTTGTGGCTTGTCCTTTTTCTTTTATGTTTTGGTTTTGTTAAGGGGTTTTATAGCTCTGTTTGCTTCATGTAATGTTCTATCTTTTGTTAATAAATAAAATTGTTTAAAAAAAAAAGGCATCGTTACATTGTTGTTAATAAATAAAATTATGTTATACCTTAATATATTATTCTTATAATCTATTATTTTTACTGTTAAACTATCATGAAAATGTATGGTGTAAATAAGTTGTTCATAAAATAATTTAGAAGTGTTTATCAAACATGTTTTTTGTTTCGGTTTTTTATAAACTGAAAATCGAAAACCGTTTAAGTTTTTATTTTTTTTAAAAACTAAAAACCGAAAACATTACCAAACGCAATCATAATTTTTGGTTTTTATATTATTCCAACAGATTTAAAAAAATTAAGCAAAGAGTTGGTTTTACATACCAAATGAGGGACCCTAGCCAAATTAACTATTCTTTTATTAGAGTTGGCCCAAATATCAGCAAAGAGTGGCCGAATTTTTTTTAAAAAAAAGTGAAAATTAGAACCAAGTATAATATAGGGAACTCTTTTGCCAATAAGGATAGACACAATCTCTTTGGTTTATTAAGGACACATGTTAGATATTTTTTGTTAAGTAAGTCCAATATTCCCTTTACTTTTTTTTATTTCCTATTTTAACCTTCAGCGGATCATGTAGGGGTGCAACTTGGGTTGAGAAACTCGATTTTAACCCGAGCCCAACACGAAAAAATTAGGGCTTGGGTAAGGATTTTTAATACTTGGGTTGGGCTTGGGTCAAAAAATCATAACCTGAATTCAATTCTGGGTTCACGGGTTCGACCTGAACCCGACAAATTAAAAGAAAATTTATATATATATATATATATATAAAACATTAGCACTAGTTTTTTATTTTTGTTCTATCATTCTCTGTCTCTCTCATTCATTTTCATTTTTGTTCTAGCGTTAACACTGTTAAAAACTTGGTTGAAGTTATTCGTTGTTAATTTAAATGAATATTATATAATATATGTATTAGGTTTAGAACAACAAGTCTATTTTGGACTCTACCTGAACTCAATCCGAATTGAACCCGTAAAGTAACCTAAAACCAACCCGAATTGAACCCGAGCCCGCCCGAATTAAACTCAGGTAGTGCTTGGGTTGAGTTTCTCAATCCGAGGTAGGATTAGAGTTGAAGATTATATAACTAGAGTTGGGCAAGGGTTGACTGTCCAACCCGCCCGAGTTGCACCCCTAGGATCATGTACATATCAGCCACCTACCATGGCTATTTTGTTCTCAATAGTAACTCTCAAAACCATCTCGAGTATCCCAAAAATCGACAGCAACTCTCTCTCTCTCTTCTCTCTCTCTCTATATATATATATAAGGCATACATAGTGTCATTGTGGGGTGTGTCATAGTGATAACCATATTGTCACTGCGTATTATGAAAATTTTATCTAAATTATTATTTTTTTGTGTACGTTCTTCTTGTGAGATAGACATTTGAGTAATTGTTACTGTCCAGTGGTATTGTCACTATCTCGAACGACAGTAACAGAAGAGTATTTTCACTATCCCAAGACACTAACGCATCTGTTATTGTCCTAGATTGTATTACAAAAATTTTATCTCATTTTTTTTTCACATTTTTGTATTTGTTCTTCTTGTGGAATAGACGTTTGAGTAACTATTATTGTCATGGACAGCAATAGTGGAATATTTTCACTATCTCAGAACAGTAACGCATCTGTTATTGTCCTAAACTGTATTATGAAAATTTTATCTCAATTTTTTTTTCACTTTTTTGTGTTTGTTCGTCTTGTGAGATAAACATTTGAGTAATTTTTACTGTCATGTACAGTAACAGTGGAATATTTTTACTATCCCAGAATAATAACGAATCTCTTACTATCCTAGACTGTATTATGAAGATTTTATCACATTTTTTTTTCATTTTTTTGTGTTCATTATTCTTGTGGGATAAACGTTTGAGCAACTATTACTGTCGTAGACAGTAAAAGTGGAGTATTTTCCCTATCCCAGGACAATAATGCATATGTTATAGTCCTAGACTGTATTATGAAAATTTTATCTCAATTATTTTTTCACTTTTTTATGTTCATTCATTTTATGGGATAGATGTTTGATCAACTGTTACTGTCGTGGACAGTAATAGTGGAATATTTTCACTATCACATAACAGGAACGCATCTGTTATTGTCCTAAACCATATTATGAAAATTTTATCTCAATTTTTTTTTCACTTTTTTGTGTTCATTCATCTTGTGGGATAGACATTTGAGTAATTGTTACTATCTTGTACAGTAACAGTGAAATATTTTTACTATTCCAGGACAGTAACGAATCTCTTACTGTCCTAGACTGTATTATGAAGATTTTATCTCATTTTTTTTTTCATTTTTTTGTGTTCATTATTCTTGTGGGATAAACATTTGAGTAACTATTACTGTCGTAGACAGTAAAAGTGGAGTACTTTCATTATCTCAGAATAATAACGCACATGTTATAGTCCTAGACTGTATTATGAAAATTTTATCTCAAATTTTTTTTCATTTTTTTGTGTTCGTTCATTTTGTGGGATAAACATTTGAGTAACTGTTACTATTGTGGATAGTAATAACGTCATTGTCAATGTTCCAGAGAGAATAATAGTGGAGTAGTTTCACTATTTCAAGATAGTAACAAAGGCAATGTTATTGACATGTGGATAGTAAAAATGACGTTGTCAATGTCCTATGGTCTGTTTAGATTGATGGAAAAGTGGGTGGATGAAAAATGATAGATGAAAAATGGGATGTAAAATGACATTTTTCTTTGTTTGGTACCAAAGGAAAATTGAGGGGAAAGGAAAAGTGGGTGAAAAATATATCCTTTCCGCCCACCGTTTTTAATCACCCCTAAAATGGGTGGAAAGTGGACAGAAGTGGCTGATGCAACAATTCTTTGAAATTACCACAGTAACCATTAAAGTTGTAGTTTTTAGAGTGTGTGGCCCACCTTTTTCTTCTCATTTTTTATGTACAAGTGGACCACATTTGTGGGGTCCACAAAAGTTACAATAAATATCTCCCATATAGAAGGGTAAATATGGTAATTTTTTGCTATTTTTTTATTCATTTATCTTCTCATATCACATAAAATAATAAAAAATTTATTCCTCCTATTTTTCAATCCTTCGTACCAAACAAAAGGAAGAGAAAATAATTTCCTTTCCTTCAAGGAAGGAAAGTCTATCCCTCATAATTTTCATCCCTCCTTTTTTCAATCATTCATACCAAATAGACCACTAAGGTCGTGCGGCGGGGAGTTTAAGTGAAGCTATTCATAATGTCAAAAAGGCAGTTTCGGTGGAAATGTTTATTATATGAAATAAGCATGTAACCATAGTATTGGTTGAGATATAAGTTTCGAGTACTTGCAAATTAATTTTGGGTAGTGAGTTAGGCTTTGGTGAACCCGAGAGAGGTTCCCCGCAGTTTTTCCTATGACGAATTTATATGTCATTAAATTAGTTTTGTTCTTTATTGTTCTTACATACATACTTTCAATTTGAGCACACACGAGCACTATATGTTTGATGAATTGATTAATTCAATATCCATGTCATACATAGTTGCTTGATTGGGTTTGTACCCATTGGGTTGGGATCATCGTGAGAGATCGAGTGTTAATCAATTAATTGATAAAATCAATACCCTAATTTTTATTGGTTAATGGTCGTTGTGGTTGAAAAAGGTGTTCTCATGTTAGATTGTCATATCATTGTGAGAAGAGGAAATTATAGTATAATTAGGTTAAAATTAGTGATTGTTGAAGCTTAATTTTAATTAACCTATTCACCCCTCCCCCCCCCCCCCCCAAAAAAAAAAAAAAAAACTAGGTAGTGTCTAGCAATACACGTGTTTCATTGTGAGGGAAGATCTATATAATCTACCCCTCAACAAAATACTTCCTACACAAGTTCTGAGGTAATCCTAAACTCAAAAACATGAAATTCAACATCTATTTCAATATTATATTTTTATGTTGAACAATCCAATTTGCTTAGGTGTATAAGGTGCAAAAATTTGGTAAATAATTACTTATTCTTGATAGAACTTGTCAAAAATTATATCATATTCACCACGTCGATCACTTCTTATTGCCAAGTTGATTCTCAACCTCATTCTTATTATGCATAAATATTTCTGAGGCTTCATCTTTGTTTCTTAGCAACTACACATAATAATATCTTGTGCAATCATCAACAAAAGTAACAAAATATTTCTTGCTTCCTCTTTTTTAAACATATTTAAAATCACATGCATCATTATAAATTAATTCTAGAGACTTGGTGCTTCTTTCAATGTTGTTGAAAGATGCTTTAGTTAATTTTGATTCCACACATGTTTCACATTTATGATTTGAATCAATATAAAACTTATGCAATAATTTTAAATTCATTAATCTACGTCAGGTATGAAAATTAATATGTCCTAATCTACAATACCAAATTACAAGACTCAAGCATATAAGTAGAAGATATGATCTTATTATTAATAGTAGAAGACACAACAATCATTGCATTCATCTTAAATAGTCCATTGCTCAAATAGCCTTTGCCTATATAAATCCACCCTTGGTGAGTACAAATTTTTAGAACTCAAAAACCAACTTAAATCCCTAAGGACTCAACAATGATCTAGACACAAGCTTTTTGCGAATCTCAGGTACATGTAGCACTTCATAGGAAGTAAGTTCCTTCCTGGAAGTCATCTTCAATATAACATTTCATTTGCTTTCAACTTTGAAAGTAGGGGAGTTTCCCATCATAATTGTTCTCCGTGATCCATTGCTTCATAAGAGGAGAACATTTTCTTATTTGAACAAATGGGTCGAGTAGCCCCTATGTCCACCTACCATTTCTTGGTATTTCCAACCAAATTCACTTCTGATACTATGACAGAGAAACTCATGTTTGAAACAATTGTAGAGAGTTTTTCCACTTCCGTTATATTGGCTTGTGTGAACTTCTTCTCTGGATTCTCTTTTGCCTTACGGTTTCGAAAATCTTTAGCACGGACCCTAGTTTATTGCAGACAAAACAATTGTCTTTGAACCTCTTAGAATCTCCACCTTTGGCACTTTAATGGCCATTATGCTTACTCTTTTTATTGTTGGTTTTATGTCCCCCTTCCACCACATATGCCTTGGAATCCAAGGAGTGACAATCAACCTTATATTCGAAAAATTTGTTGTCTTCTTTAATTCTCAATCTCACAATCAAATCTTCAAATTTTATCTCTTTATGTTTATTCAAATAGTTCTTGAAATCCTTCAACTGTGGTGGTAAAATTTCACTGATTGCAGCCACTTTAAAAGACTCACTCAACACCATTCTTTCGGCATGAATTTCATGAAAAATCACTTGAAAATCTTGATCTTATCTAATGACAGTCTTGGAATCCATTATTTGTAGTCAAAGAATCTGTTTGCAATGAATTTCTTTATACTGGCATCATCTGTTATGTAATTTTTATTAAAGGATTCCCAAAGTTTTTAGTAGTCTTGACTGAGCTATACACATTGTAGAATGTGTTAGCCAATACATTAAGAATATGATTCTTGTACATAAAATCAGATCGCTTCCATGCATCCACCATAGCAACCACTTGCCAGTCTATCTCATTCTCATAAATAACGGGAGCATCACTACGAATAAATTTTACAAGATTCAACGTAATAAGACTCTTGAAATCGTTCCAAGCGAACTTTTTGGGTTTCTCTCAATGAGACACATGAAAGAGACAGTAATAGGCACAACAAGATTGATAGTAGTAGAGCCATTATTCTCAATTGTTGCCATTTTTGATAAATAAAATTGAAAAATACAAAATTCAAAAACCAAAAAAGTAGTAACCAAAATACAAAAACTAATAACCATAACAGTTTTTGTTGTAACAGCCAGTTGTAGTAACTAATTACTAAGAATAATAAAAATTAGTAAAAAACACAAGTTTTGCTGTAATTGGTTATGAACACAAGAATTCCAAAAACAGTATTTGCAATTTTTTCAACAAGAAGTTCTTGCTACACTATATTTCAACGTAGCAACAATAATAAGAATACAACTTGAAAAAATCACATTCTTAAACTTTGTAGTGTTCAAAAGAGTTTGTAATTCTAATTAGAAATACAATAAGCATATGAAAAATATGTCTTAAGATTATGGGGAGGGTGTTTCATATACGCATAATACTTATTGAATTTTTTGAGATAAATCATGCAATTAAGAACAATATATTAACATATATAAATTGACTCAAATGTCGAATAGGAACTGCTAAGGAATTTGATCAAGGCTAGTATTTGACACTATATCTTTAAGACAAAATTCGCTTCAATTCTAGTACTTGTGGATTATTGAGTGTCTGTCTTCCAGGATACAATAATCAACGCAAACAAAAGAAGTATTCCAATCTGTATACATAGTAAACCATAAATGTATTTCGTACTCTTTGAAATGAAGACCACAAGACAGATGAATATAATGACAACCTTAATGACAAATTATTGATTATTTTTCTTGCAAAATGAATTTGAGTTATTTATAGATGCAGAGGTGACTGTTCAAAACAACTACCACTGATTAGATGCAACCTAGAAAGGCGCTAGAGATGCCCATTGATGAACAACCATGAAATAATTTGAATTTGAATTTGAAATTGATGGAAAATTCAAATCCGAACCAGTGCAGATTTGAATTCCAAAAGACAAAAAAATTAGTTTCAAGTATTTTACCCAAAAAATTAAGGTTGGACCACACCAGAACTCGAGCCCAACTCATGCGTGTAGTCGAACCCAAGATCATCTAGGTCCTCTCCCATTCACAAAAGTGAAGCACCCCATGGGGCCCAACTTTTAAAGCAAACTTGGAGTATATATGCTCTGTTGCGAATTCTTGCCTAACCAATGTGGAATTTATCACCCAATCCCACATTTGTCAAATTCTAGTTCCATGTTTCAAGTTGGTCAATTTTGAGTCTATTTTATTATTTACCTTTTACTTGATTTGAGCAAATGAATATATTATGTTATTCTCCTTGTGAAGTAAAACACGAACCCACATATATTTATTCAAAAGACAAGGGGGTTTCATTTTAATTTGGACTCAATGTCGACAAAAAAATCAAAATTTTGACCTAAAAAATTCTGTTTTGTCCAACACTATCTAAAACATAATTTATTTTTTATTCTAGATAACATGAAACCAATTCAAATAGTCAAAGTAGATAATATAAGAAACTCAATATCTAATGGAGGGAAGTGAGGTTGGAACCACAGTTTTACGACTACTGTAAGGGGTAAAAATTAAGGATACCTCCAACCAAAATAAAGATTAAATGTTTCTAATAAGAGTGAGTTCTAAACTTGATCTTCCAGTCTTTGCTTCCTGCAAAACAAAAAAATTGCTCAAGATCGAAGTGCTTCGATCGAAGGTACTCCAATACTTAAGTCAGTAATGGAACTGAGACAATTGCAAGATGACAAGGAGAGGTCAGTGTACCTTTCACCTTTGGCTCCTTTTGGTTTTTATAGACCCTGTTCAGTTAGGGTTTCCATGAATTTCGATTCAAGGTGGCACACCTTCATCCAATTAAGCGAATCAGTTTGGAAAACTGCTGAAATCTCTCCGGCAGTTCCCTTGACCTATAATTAAGCTTATTAGCTTATCTTGTACATCTAAATTTTTGGCGAATCCTTATCTTTTCGTTTACTGTTTCAAATCAGCTCGGTTATGTCAAGGATCAATCTCTTTCGTTACACAGCGAACACCTTGACTAGAGTCGAGCTCTTTCATTACTCCCTGACTCATTGAACCACACGGTTTGGTAAGAGCCAAGCTCTCTCTCTACTTGCCGAGCTTATTGACCAGTCAGGTTAGGCCTATTTGACTCAGTGACTTATGCCTCTCTCACGTGCCTTGTCTTGTCATCTTCACGTGAGCTCATTAAATTTCATAACACGTGTAATAAAGGGAGCAATCCCCTTCATTTGCCCCCAGAAAACATCTGACAGACACCTTTTTGTCTGTCTGTCGTTTTATGTCTCCTCATCATCATTGTGTGTACTTCGTGACATCCCCCTTTGTTTTGGCGGCTTGATCTGTATTTAAATATTGCCTTTTAGCATTCTCTTTCTTTATAAACAATTTCTCTTTGTTTTTCAGTCACTTTGCCTTATTAGTTTCAAATTCATCTCTTTGTTCGTATCTGCAACACCTTTCCTCTTTTTGTGTTCATCTTCCTTAATGGCCCCTCTCAGACCCTTTGAAATTCCTGCTTTCAAAACTAAATACAACATTCCAGACAACGTTGAAGTATAGGTCACTGGAAAAGATGAGCCTCTGATTCGGACAAGAAAGAGGATTCCAATTTATACTCGAGCGATCACCGAAGGCGGTGTGCGTTTCCCACTTGACCCATTGCTCCTTTGGGTGCTGTCAGCCATGAAGTTGTGCCCCATCCAGTGCTGCCCCAATTTCTTTAGAATAGTGATAGGCGTGGTAGCTTTAAACAAACTTCTGAACTTGAGCTTAGGATTGTGGGAGATCTTATATTGCTACATCCTCAAATCGGCTGGGGATAACTATTACCTTGCGGTGAGGAAGAAAGACTGCTACTTGTGACTCATCTCCCAAATTCTGACAAGGGTCATGAGAACGATATTGTATTCATTTTTAGAAACTGGGAATATGCTGCTGATGCTATTCCATCCTACCGTTGTCCTTATGAAGAAGACGCTCCAAGTATTTGAATTTTTAACCCTTCCCAATTATCTCATTTGCTTACTGTTTTCTGATATGAGTTTTCTTTTGATTGAAGGCGAGACTATGAATGGCAGAATCCCTAAGTCATCTGTGAAAATGAATGAACTTCAAAAAGTCTAGGATTACAACGAATCTCTGTTCTACCGAGCTGCACATACCCTGCTTGAGTATATTCTAACCTACACTTATTTCATCCCAGTTCCAAGCTGACCAAACGCAACTCTTGCCTTAGATTGGGAGGCCATCCAGATTGCTCTGGATCAAACGCCCCGAGCAAAGAAGAAATCTTCCCTTGCAGCATCTGGACGTAGGACGGTGAAGAATTTTTTAGAATTTTTGTCAACTGTTGAGCCGACTCCATCCACTAATCCGATCCCAACTACTTCTATGACTCCAATTTTTATTCTTGAGGAACCTACTGTCGAGGCTCCAGCCGATGCTATTCTTCCAGATGAAGCAGGTCTACAGCCTAGTGAGCAAGCAGATATGGTTCAAAGTATTGAAACTTCAATCCCAATTGAGTTAGACCCTCCAGAATCTGTTCATTCCCCCTTCCAACAAGATGATTCAATCTTTGAGCTCACCGAAGACCCTGCCCTGAAAAGGTGAAGGATTGCTGAATCCGAGGTGAGCCTCTTGCCTAAACCTGTCAATCCCCTTTTCTAACCTGTCCTCAGGACAAAAAGGAGAGAGATCACTGCAAAAGATTCTATAATTGAAGATTTCAATGTTGCAGTGAAGATTGCTTGGGGAGTGATTTTGTCTCAATACTTGGCTATGAACGAGGCCCTTACTGATGATGAGGTGTCTTGCCAAACCATTCAACACATAGTTCTGGTAAGACTTGTTCCTTTAGTCCTTCATTCTTTTCTTCAAAATTTTTCTAAGTCTACTTTTTTCAATCAAGGGTCTGCAAAAAGTGCATGAGGTTGGGGCTAGGATAGCCAGAAAGGATAAGGCTATGAAAGATGTTATCCATGTCCGAGCTTCAGCCCTGGCCAAGAAAGAGTCAATGGATGAAGAATACTCTAAGCTTTGTGAGGAAGTTTCAACTCTTCAAGCTCAAAATCATAGATTGACAGAGGAGAATAAGAAGCATTCTTCAGAAGTTGAAAAATTAAAGGAGTCTAAACATGAGGCCATTGTGGAGCTTTCTCAATCACAACTGGACTACTCTAGCCTCCTGGAAGAGTTTGATCAATTCAAAGCTGATGCAAAGGAGAGAAAAGACTCTGCATATGATGAGGGGATCGAGAAGGTAGAAAATGATCTTGCCTTACTGCTCTGGTTGCTGCGGGGGTTCCTTCTTCTTCTGAACTGTTCTCCAAGCATTCCCTTCCAAGTTCTTCCCAGCCTCCAGCGTCCTGAAATACTTAGGATATTTTTTGTAACTTTTGATGTTCACCGTTCTGTGTACTCTTTGAAATTTGAATGAAAATCTCTTTTTTTTCATTTGTGTTCCTGTAGTTACTTTGTGAAGTTTGAATGAAAAACACGTTTTGTATCTTGCTAGGCCTTTCTTGAAGTTTTGGCCCCTGCTCGACCCTTCTTCAAAGAACTAAATTCCTCAATAGGAACCTACGTATATTTAGAGAAATTTTATCTCTTAAAGTTATGGCCCTTTGCTCAGCCCTTTTTCAAAGAGCTCGGTTCCTCAATAGGAACCTAAACATACTTAGGAAAAATTTATTCTCTTGAATTTATGCTCGGCCCTTTTTCAAAGAATTTGGTTTCCGGTGGAGTTACTCATAGTCCCCTTGGGCATCTAAGAGAGTTTCTACTTCGCACCGACCCGCCAATCTGATTGAACTCAAATTCATCTCTAATCAGCTTACATTGTCATGTCTAGCTGAGGGCCTGGATTAGATCAGATGGCTACACTTGATTAAGTTTGTAACTTCCATCAGGATTTTTTGCCTCCCTGCCTTAGTAGTAGGACGTACATATCAAGCAAAGAATAACAACAATAAAGTGATCTCCAAAAAGTCTTTTATTAATAACTTCTGCTCATGTCAGTACATTTTGCTCAACACTTATTCATTCTTAAGGGGCACCCTTAAGCTTCCAAAGGTACTTCAGAATTCTATCTAAAAAGTTACTTTTTAGAAATAGAACTGCCTCAAATTAGCAAAGTCCCAAGGGTGTGGTATCGCTTTACCGTATAAGATCTCAAGCTCATAATAACCACTGTCTCCTACTCGGGACATGTTGTATAGACCTTCCTAGTTTACTCCAAGCTTTCCATTGGTTGGGTTGTTAGCTGATCCCAATACCTGCCTTACAACCAAGTCTCCCAACATGAAAGATCTAGGATTGACGTTTCTGTTGTAGGCTCGGGACATTTGATGTTGATAAGAAGTCATCCTTATAGTTGCTTGTTCTCTTTTCTCCTCTGCCAAATCGAGATCTCGGGTGATAATAGCATTGTTGTTATTGCTTTCAACAAGCTAGGTTCTCAGGGTTGGTAAACCGATCTCTAACGGAATTACTACTTCTATCCCATAAGCTAGGGCGAAAAGGGTTTCTCCAGTTAAGCGCCGAGGTGTAGTACGGTACATCCATAGAACACTTGACAACTCCTCCACCCATCTCCCCTTAGCTCCCTCTAGCATTTTTTTGATTCCATCCAAGATTGTCTTGTTGAAAATCTTTGCTTGTTCATTACTCTAGGGATAAGCTGGGGTGGAATAGTGATTCTGAACTCTAAAATGCTAACAAAAAGTTTTGAAGGGACTACTATCGAACTGTGTGCCATTATCCGAAATAAACGTATGTGAAATTCCGAATCTGGTGATGATATTCCTCCAGACAAACTTCCTTGTATTAGTATCTTTGATGTTAGCTAGGGGCTTGGCTTCCACCCACTTCGTGAAATAATCAGTTGTAACTAGAGGGTATTTCTTGTTGTTAGGTGGTCGAGGTAGAGGTCCCACTATGTCTAGTCCCCATTGAGCAAATGGTTATGGGCTCTCCAATAGAAGAAACTCCTGGGATTGTTTTCTTGGTATAAATGAGAATTTCTGACATTTCTCACATCGTCTCACAAACTGTTGAGCGTCCTTCTGCATATATGGCCACCAAAAATCCTGAGAGATGGCCCGATGAGGTATAGATCTTCCACCAGTATGAGCACCGTAGCTTCCTTCTTGAATTTCAAATAAGAAGTCTGAGATTATCTTTGGGAGTACACACTTTAGATATGGGCCTCCAAACGAGCATCGGTAAAGCTCACCTTTTGGAGATAGCCAGAATCTGCCAATTTTCAGACATAGCTTATGAGCTTTTTTCTTGTCCTCAAACAAGTTACCATTTTTTAAGAAGTCAACTATCGTATCCATCCAGCTCGGCTCGATTTCGTTATATAAGACTTCATTAGAATTGGTCAGCAAAATACTAGACTCGAACTAGAACTCAATGGTAAGAACCCTTTCAATTTCTCGGTTAATAGCCGAGACCAGTGAAGCTAAAGCATCGGCATGCAAGTTCTTTGCTCTTCTTACCTGCTGAATCGAGTATTATGAAATTTTGCTCAGTTCCTTTTTTGCAACGGCATGATACGCAATCATTCTTTCATCATTTGTCGCATACTCCCCTATTATATGATTCACCACCAATTATGAATCAGAGAATATATGGAGTTTTATTGCCCTTAGTTTGGCTGCTAGCCTTACTCCGGCTATCAAAGCTTCATACTCAGCTTCGTTGTTTGAGGCTTAGAAGCCGAGCCTAATGGCTTTTTCCAAATACAACCATCTAGACTTACTAGCATGAGGCCAATGCCGGCACCGTTTTGATTTGAAGACCCATCAATAGATAGGGTCCATTCACCACTAAGCACTGATTTTTGATTATCAGTCTGTTCGCTCTACTCCAAACTGCTTTTAGGTTAAAATTCTGTAATGAAGTCTGCCACTACCTGGCCCTTGATCGCCTTCCTTGGTTCTAATTCAGTATTGAACGCCCCTGAGCTCGACTGCCTACTTTGTAACTCGTCCAGACAGGTCGACTTTCTGAAAGAACAATTTCAACGGTTGGTTAGTGAGCACCCTGATTTGGTGCGCCTGAAAGTAATGTCTAAGCTTCCTAGCTGAACTGATTAGAGCAAGTGCGAGCTTCTCCAATGGAGTATACCTCGATTCTGCATATAAGAGCATCTTGCTCACATAATAAACAGGTCTTAGCTTCACAATCATTCCTCATCAATGCTCCATTCACCGCATGTTCCGATACAGCTAGGTAGAGGAAAAGTCTCTCCTCGGGTGATGGGGTTAAAAGGATTGGTGGGGAGGCCAGATATGCCTTCAGATTCAAAAATGCATCCTCACACTTCTAATTGCAAAGTGCCCCATTTCTTCCTTTGATTGATTAGAAGAAAGGTCGACACTTATCTGATGCTCAGGATATGAACCTTTCGAGCGCGGCTGCCATTCCTGTTAGCCTTTGTACCTCTTTTATAGTCTAAGCTGATTATAGATCTGCAATCGCTTTCACCTGATCAAGGTTCACCTCTATACCTCGGTGGGTAACTAGGTAGCCAAGGAATTTCCCCGATCCGACTCCAAATGCACACTTTGAAGCGTTTAATTTTATCTTGTATCTCTGCAGAACATCAAATGTGTTTTTTAGGTTAGAACAGTGACTAGTGGCCCTTCGACTCTTAACCACCATATCGTCGATATAAACCTCTATAGTATTATCAATCATATGTGAGAACATCTTGGTTACTAACCTTTGATATGTCGCTCCTGCATTCTTCAACCCGAAGGGCATCACCCTGTAACAGTATGTCTCTTCAGGTGTTATAAAATTGATTTTTTATTGATCTTCCTCGGCAAGGGGAATCTAGTGATATCCTCGGTAGGCATCCAAGAAGCTCATTTGCTCATGTCTAGTAGTTGCATCGACCAATTGATCTATCTTAGGTAGGGGAAAGCTGTCTTTTGGACAAACTTTGTTAAGGTCGGTGAAGTCAACACAGACTCTCCATGTTTCATTCTTCTTCTTTACCACCACGGTGTTTGACATCCAGGTCAGATATTGTACCTCCCTAATTATTTGGGACTCAAGTAATCGTGCTACTTCCTCTTTTATTGCATCCTGATGCTGAGGGGCCGATCTCCTGAGCTTTTACTTGACTGCTTTAAAGCTAGGGTCAATGTTCAAGTGGTGACATGCCTCTTTGGACGATACACGGGGCATATCACTCGTGCTCCAAGTGAAAACAGCAGCGTATTCTCGTAATAAGGTGATGAGTTCTTTTTGCTGCTTAGGGCTAAGATCCGTTCCCAACAAAAATTACTTCTCCAGGTCTTCGTCCTTGCCTAAAGGTACTTTAGCCAAGTCTTCGATTGTTCGATTAATAACTTCTTTTTTTGTGCCTAAAGGTACTTTAGGGCTTTTCATGATAGCTTGGTCGATAGAGGTGACCAAGCTGTCAAGTGTTAACTGCTATTTTGCCTCTTCGGCTATTGAACTC
This sequence comes from Ilex paraguariensis, assembly GCA_963454935.2. Taxonomy (NCBI): domain Eukaryota; kingdom Viridiplantae; phylum Streptophyta; class Magnoliopsida; order Aquifoliales; family Aquifoliaceae; genus Ilex; species Ilex paraguariensis. The sequence goes on along the minus strand of CAUOFW020005613.1, from coordinate 463,856 downwards.
CTTTCACGAACTACTGCTCCGTCTTTGGATTTGACCGAGGCCAATAAACAAGTTTTGGAATTGACCTGGTCTCCTCAGATGTTCACTATCCCTTCAAATGAAAGGAATCTTAGCATTTGGTGGTATGTTGATGGTACCGCCTTTATCTCATGTAACCAGGACCTCACCATGATCACATTATAAGCTGATATCGTATTCACTACCAGAAACTCGGTCATAACACAAACTGGCCTAGTTTTACAGGCAACATGATCTTCCCCCGAGGAATAACTATTTTCCCACTAAAGCCAATAAGCGGAGTGTTTGAGGACTTAAGACTCTCCTGCTTGAGACCAAGCTTCTCGAAGAGATCCATGTACATGATTTCGGAGGAACTCCCTAGATCAATTAGTACTCTTCTCACATCGTAGTTGGCAATTCTAAGTGTTATCACCAACGCATCATTATGCGGCTGATCAATCCCGATTATCAGATCATCTCTGTTGCGTCCTCAAACTTTATTCTTTTGGCCTTTACCTCTAGGGTCAACCGTAATTCGAACACCTCTATTTCCTTTATGGCTTTCTGGATGTAAGCCCTCGTAACATTGTTAGTGGCCATTTGTGGGTTTGTGGCAGCGTGGATCACGTCTATCACTCCCGCTGTCGTGGTCTGGTCTCCCTTCGGCTCTGCTATCTCTCTATCGGCTTTTGCTCCATCCTTGACGAACTCAGAGAGATGTCCAGCCTGAACCAGCTCCTCCAAATGATGCTTTAAAGATTGACAATTCTCAGTCATGTGTCCCACATCCTGATGATATGAGCATCTTAAATTTGGATTTCTTTTCGAAGGATCCCCTGTTAACTTATTGGGCCACTTAAAGAATGGTCTCGCCTTGATTTGATTCAATATCTTGTATATCGGTTCTTTGAACAACGTATTTCCCCAAGAAAAAGGGACTTCTGGGGGTAGCCTTCCTTTTCATTCTTTCTGCCACCTTCTCGGATCGGCTCGGTCTGCTTGTCATGCCCGAACTGTCTCCTACCTTGATGCTCTTTAACCACCTCTTTGGAAAAGTCGTTGTCGACTTTGACATACTTCTCGATCCTCGCCATCAATTCTTCCAGGTCAGTAGCTGGCCTCCTGGTGAGTGATTGGTATAGAGGGTTCTCCTTTGGCAATCCGATTTTGAAGGATGAAACTATAATTTCAAGATTACATCCTTCGACCTCATTCATCGTTTCCCAATAGCGATGAGCATACTCTCGCAGGGTTTCATTATTCTTCTTCTTCAACGTCAACAGAGCCCCAACATCCTTTGGCTGCCTACTGCTCGTAATGAACCGAGCAGTGAACTGTTTGGCCAGTTGTGACCATCCATCTATCGATCCCTGTGGCAAACTATTAAACCATTTCATGGAAAACTCCCCAAGACTACTAGGGAAGATAGGGCAAAGCAGTGGCTTGTTCCTTCGGTGAATGGTCATCAACTATCTGTAATGTCTGATGTGTAAGGTTGGGTCAGGTTTTCCGTCGTAAAGCTCGAAATTCAGGATAGTAAACTTGCTTGGGATTCGCCCCCTTTCAATCCATGAAGTGAAAGGTGACGACTCGGAGCCATTCTCGTATTCCCCTTTTGCTCTCCTGGCTAGGTCCCTAGCCGATCTCTATTTTGGCTTTTTTAAGTGGTTGTTGAGTTCTTCGGTAATGGATTGCTTCCATGAGTGCTCCTCTAGAACCTGAGGTTTTTTTTGCTGGTACTTATCTTTCCTTGCATCCCAAGTTCTGTTATGTTTTTTCTCAGGACTTTCTCGTCGGCTGTCCCTCTCATGCTTCTCTTTTCTAGTCAACTCTTTCAGCTTGACTTTCAATTCTTCATTCTTCTTTATCAAGTTCTTTTCCTTGGCGTAGGATTTCTTAAATAATTTGTCGTTCACATCCAGCTTTTCCTGTTGGGATTGGACCAATTTCGCCAAAAAATGGTTCTCCCCCTCGGCACGGAGGGATTTTCCACGACCTATAATCTGCTAATTCTGATCTCTAGATGGTTTGAAACTGGCTGAGGATACCTCATCGTCTTCATAAGGTCCAGATGGGCTCCTGTTGGCATGCAACCTAACGTTGTTGCCAAATGGAAGTGATACTGGATCAGAATTTCCTAAGGCAAAACTGCCTACAGGTGATCCAATGGCACTTCTGAGTCTCGACATCGTAGCCTTTCATTGCGAATGATGAAAATTTTCCCACAGACGGTGCCAAAAATGTAAGGGGTAAAAATTAAGGATACCTTCTACCAGAATAAAGATTGAACATTTCTGATAAGAATGAGTTCTAAACTTGATCTCCTAGTCTTTGCTTCCTGCAAAACGAACAAACTGCCCAAGATCGTAGTGCTTCGATTGAAGGCACTCCGATACTTAAATCAGTAATAGAACTGAGACAATTGCAAGAAGACAATGAGAGTTCAGCCTACCTTTCACCCTTGGCTCCTTTTGATTTTTATAGACCCTGTTCAGTTAGGGTTTCCATGAATTTTGATTCAAGGTGGCACACCTTCATCCAATTGAGCGGTTCAGTTTGGAAAGCTGCTGAAATCTCTCTGACAGTTCCTTTGGCCTATAATTAAGCTTATTAGCTTATCTTGTACACTTAAATTTTTGGCAAATCCTTATCTTTCTGTTTACTGTTTCAAATCAGCTTGGTCATGTCGAGGACCGAGCTTTTTCGTTACACACCAAACACTTTGACTAGGGTCGAGCTCTTTCATTGCTCCCTGACTCATTGAACGGCACAATTTGGTAAGAGCCGAGCTCTCTCTCTACTTGCCGAGCTTATTGACCAGTTCGGCTAAGCCTGTTTGACTCAGTGATTATGCCTCTCTCACGTGTCTTGTCTTGTTATCCTCACGTGAGCTCATTAAATGTCATAACACGTGTAATAAAGGGAGCAACATCCTTCAACTACAAACTATAATTTGCATCATTTTCTAGTTATACTTCCACATTTTTATAGCCTGCCTTATACGAGGGATATGCGACTCAAAGGAGAATTTATAATGATATTGTTTTTGAGGTACAGTCACATTTTATTCCTTCGAGAGGATTACAGTATGTCACTATGCAAATGGTTCGTTAGCCTTTATAGACGGTGGAATCTATTTATCTAAATAGAATCATAAAGAAGTAAATTAAAGTCTATCTCATTCGCAGAGTATCACATGTCACGACCTAAAACAATCTAACTTTAAATATTATATTATGAACTAATTTATTCAACTATCATTATTTTAAATCTTATTTACTCAAATACCATAATTTTAAACTTATTTACTAAACGGTTGTTCATTAAAAAAAAAGTATTTTTGAAAATAGGTTTTTTCAATGCAAAAACGTAATTTAAAATACACTTTTAAATGTTCCCAAAAAATAAAAAATAAAAACAAGAATACACTTTAAAATACTTTCAACTGAAAGCGTATTTTCAAAAAACAGTTTGGTATTGAAAAATGTATTTCTAAATTAAGTTTATTTTTTAACACTGATATTTTGATAAATAAATTTAAAACTACCGTATCCTAATAAATAAAATTTAAAATGACGATAGTTGAATAATTATCCATATTCATGGTATAAATAAGCAAGATTCAAGGTAAAAGATGATATCGTACGTTGAAGTCCATTTTCTTCATTTGTTACACTTGGTCAAAAAAACTGTGTAGGGTCAACTACATACTTTGAAATCCTCACTCCCTAAAATTATGATTTCCACACTCAAGAAGTCAACTTGACAGCTCAAAAATTTGCTGGTATGCTTCCAAATCGTATCTACTCAATTGATTGGCTTAATCTACACTCTTTCGGTGTGACTTTGTTTTCTTTTTCGTCAGTTATATATTATTAACTGTGTATTAATAGAGAACTCACTTATAAACAACAAATCGTACTTGAATTTATCATGAGCGTTATATCATGAGGAGAAATCAAACTAATATAATGAACAAAGATCCAAATTCTCGTTTGTTGACAAAGTGGTTGTCATATCCTTTACGCTTATGCAAATATGATAACTTGTGCTTTGGAATAGGTGAAGAGTTTCTCAAACCTTTGATGCATATGCCGCCCTCCATTGTAATTTGCTTGTGACAAACAAGTTCACCAGGGCCATGAAATGCAGTACAAACTATATCAGATCATGAAAACAATCTTGTTTCTTATAAATCTGCAATTGGATTATTACCATTGAATAACGAAAGAATTTAAACAATTAGAGACTCGTTCTAATGGCGTGTTCTTTGGACCCATGACTATAACGGAAATTCCAGATATATGTATTTACTTACTGAAGGGGCTAGTCCTCAGAATTACACGTGTTAGAACATTAAATGAGCTCACGTGAGATTGACAAGATGGATCACGTGACGAAGAAGTCATCCACTTGATCTTATGATCCAACCCAAAATAATCAGTGAATTCGACAAGCAAAGAAAAGAGGTCGGCTCAATTTACCGAGCTCATGAATCTCTTCAGCTATGCAAGGAAAGTGCTCGGCTTGTACCAAGTCCAGATCTCCAGAATGCACGGTTTGTGTCAATCCAAGTTTCCAAACAGTTCGGCAAAAGTTAATTGAGCTCGGCATTCAAAATGCCCGAGCAAAATTCAAAACGATAAAAGGAAAGTTAAATATTCGCCTAAAATCCAGGCAATCAGATAAACGAAAGCAAGGAGATTGAAGATATCAAGAGAAATTGTTGGAGAAGTATCAGTTACTTTCCAAACTCAACTACTGAATTAAAGGAAGGTGTGCCACCTTGAATCTAAAATCGTGGAAACCTTAAGGGGATAATGACATATAAAAAGCAAAAGAGACCAAGGTGAAAGGTACGTTGAAATCTCCTGGTCTTCGTGCAATTCTTTTTATTCCATTACTGAATTAAGCATCGGAGTCCCTTCGATCGAAGCACTTCGATCTTGGGCAGTTTGTTCGTTTTGCAGAAAGGAGATTGGGAGACAACAGATCAGAATTCTTTTCAGAAATCACATCACGAATTCATCATCTAAGGTATTACCAGTTTTTTGCCTCTACATTTTGGCGCTGTCTGTGGGAAATCAATTCTCAACTTTCAGAACAAAAGCTACGATGTCAAGACTAAGGAGCGCAATTGGATCACCCCGTAGGCAATTTTGCCTTGGAAAATTCTGATCCTGCGCCTCTTGCTTCTGATAGCAACGCAAGGTTACATGCAATCAGAAATCCCCCAGAATCCACTAGGATGACGAAATATCCTTTGCGAGTTTCAAGCCGTCAAAAAATCAAAACCACCAAATCGAGGATCATGATAAATCCCTCTGTACCGAGGGGGAGAACCACTCCCCGGCAAAGTTGGTCCAATCCCTGCAGTATCAACTTGATGCCCATGATAAGCTGTTCAAGAAATCCTACGCCAGGGAGAAAGATTTGATAAAAAAAATGAAGAATTAAGAGATAACCAGAAGGGAGAAACGGGCGAGAGAGGATCGGCATCAAAGCCCGGGAAGGAAGCCTAACAAAATTTGGATTACTAATGAAGAAGTGTACCGACAGAAGAAGTCTCAGATCCAGGAGGAGGACACTTGGAAGTAGTATATCAACGAAGAGCTCAACAATCGTTTGAAGAGACTTGAGCAGAGGTCGGCTAGGGATCTAACCAGAAGAGCAACAGGAGAATACGGAGACGGATTGGAGTCATCCCCATTTACTGCATGCGTCAAAAAGGCACAGATCCCGAGCAAGTTCATCGTTATGAACTTCAAGCTATACGACGAAAAAACTGATCCAACCTCACATATCAGACACTTACGACAACTCATGACCATTCACCGAAGAAACGAGCTCTTGTTTTGCACTATTTTTCCTAACAATCTTGGGGAGTCAGCTATGAAATGGTTTGACAGCCTACCAAAGGGAACAATTGATGAGTGGTCTCAGTTGGCCGAGCTGTTCACGGCTCGGTTCATCACCAGCAGTAAACAGCCAAAGGACGTTGGGGCTCTACTAACATTGAAAAAGAGGAATAATGAAAGCTTATGCGAGTATGCCCATCGCTATTGGGAAACTATGAATGAAGTTGAAGGGTGCAATCCAAAGACTGCAGTTGCGTCTTTCAAGATCGGGTTACAAAAAAAAAACCCTCTATACCAGTCCCTCACGAGAAGACCTACTACCGACCTGGAAGAATTGATGGAAATGATTGAAAAGTATGTCAAGGTTGATGATGACTTACCCAGGGAGGTGGTTAAGGAGCATCCGAGCAGAAGACAGTTCGGCAGGGACAAGCAAACTGAGCCGAACAGAGAAGGGGGAAGGAAGTTTGAGAAAGAAGGATACCCCCAAAAGTCCCCTTATCTTGGGGTAAATACACTGTTTAAAGAACCGATATACAAGGTGCTGAATCAGCTCAAGGAAAAGTCGTTCTTCAAGTGGCCAAACAAACTAATGGGCGATTCCCCCAAAAGAAATCCAAACTTTAGGTGTTCCTATCATAGGGATTTTGGCCACATGACTGAGAACTGCCGATCTCTAAAGCAACATTTGGAGGAGCTGGTCCAGGCTGGACATCTGGTAGAATTCGTTGAAAGTAGGCAAAAAACTAAGGAGGGAAGAGCCGAGCAGAAAGGGGACCAAAACACAACGGTTAGAGTAATTGATGTGATACATGTTGCCACCAACCCTCAGATGTCCACAAACAACTCTGCTCGGGCTTACATTCAGAAAGCAGCCAGAGAAAGAGAAGTATACGAGCTAAAAATGACCCCGGAAGTCACTAGCAAAAGAATCAAGATAGAGGAGAGAGCCGAAGGGATTTGTTTCACCGAGCAGGACTTGGTCGGTGTACACCAGTCGCACAATGATGCCCTAGTCATCATGCTTCGGATTACAAATTTTGACGTAGGAAGGGTCCTAATCGACCCAGGGAGCTCATCAAAGATCATGTATATGGATTTATTTGAAAAGCTCGGTCTCAAGAAGGAGGACCTCAAGCCCTCAAATACGTCACTTATTGGTTTTAGTGATAAAACAATTCTTCCTAAGGGAAAGATCATCTTGCCTGTAAAAACAGGACCAGTGTGTGTCATGACCGAGTTCTTTGTAGTGGATACGGTCTCAGCTTACAACGCAATAATAGGATGCACTTGGCTACACGAGATGAAAGCAGTACCATCAACTTACCATAAAATGCTAAGGTTCCCATCGTCTGATGGAATAGTCAATATCCGAGGAGACCAGGTCTGCTCCAGAACTTGCTTATTGGCTTCTGTCAAACCCAAAAATAAGGTAGAGTGCCGAGAAAATAGCTCTCTAGAGGGACACGATAAATAACAATCAACATTTGACAGCTCGGTCAACACTGAGGACCAAGCTGTCAAAAGAAGCCCTAAAGTACCTTTAGGCGAAGAAAAGGAGGCGACGGGCCGAACATTAGAGAACTTGACTAGAGTACATCTAGACAAGGATGGTGATCCAGAAAAATATTTTTTTGTTAGGAGCAGCTCTTAAATCCGAATAGAAGGTGGAGTTGGTCGCCATACTACAAGAATATACCGATGTGTTTGCATGGAATACCACTGACATGCTCGGCGTATCACTCAAAGTGACGTGTCATCATTTGAATGTTGATCCAAGCTTCAAAACTAGTCAAGCAAAAACTCAGAAGATCGGCTATACAGCATCAGGAGGCAGTAAAAGAGGAAGTGGCGCGCTTGCTAGAGTCTCAAACCATTAAGGAAGTGAAATACCCAACCTGGCTATCAAAAACTGTTGTGGTAAAGAAGAAAAATGGAAAGTGGAGAGTCTGTGTTTACTTCACCGACCTAAATAAAGCATGTCCAAAAGACAGTTTCTCCCTGCCAAAGATAGATCAGTTGTTAGATGCAATAGCCGGGCACGAGCAGTTAAGTTTCTTGGATGTTTATAGGGGATATCATCAGATCCCCCTTGCCGAGGAAGATCAAGAAAAAACTGCCTTCATGACATCAAAAGGAACGTATTGATACAGGGTAATGCCCTTCGGATTGAAGAATGCTGGAGCGACATATCAAAGGTTAGTAACCAAAATGTTTTCACATATGATTGGTAGTACTGTAGAATTTTACATTGACAATATGGTAGTTAAAAATCGAAAGGCCACAAATCATTGTGCCGACCTAAGGCAGACATTGAACGTTCTACGAAAATACAAGATAAGGTTAAATGCGTCTAAGTGTGCTTTTGGGGTCAGCTCGGGAAAATTCCTGGGATTTCTAGTTACTCACTGTGGAATAGAAGTAAACCCCGACCAGGTAAAGGCTTTAGCAAAACTACAGTCACCTTGGACGGTGAAGAAGGTGCAGAGATTGACAGGAATGACAGCAGCACTCGGGAGATTCATATCCAAAGCGTCTGATAAGTGCAGACCCTTCTTTCAATCAATTAGAGGGAAGAAGGAAGAGGGAAACACTCTGGAGTTAGGAATATGAGGAAGCGTTTGAGAAACTGAAAGCATATTTGGCATTGCCACCGATTTTACCAACTCCCACTCCCGAGGAAGACCTTTACCTCTACCTAGCGGTATTAGAGCACGCTGTTAGTGGGGCATTGATGAGGAACGACGAGGGAAAGCTGAAACCCATTTACTATGTGAGCAAGATAATCTTAGATGCAGAATCAAGATACAAGCCGTTGGAGAAACTCGCCCTAGCACTCATTAGCTCGGTTAGGAAACTCAGACACTACTTTCAAGCCCATCCGATAACGGTGCTTACAGACCAGCCACTGAAATCACTCTTTCAAAAAGCCGACCTATTGGATGCGTTATGAAATGCGTTGTGAATTTGATGTTCGGTTCGAACCAAGAAAGGCAATAAAGGGCCAGGTGGTGGCGAATTTTATAGCGGAATTCCAGCCTAAGGACAACACGTTGAGAACGGAGAAGCTGATGGTAACCAAGAACCAGGGTTCAATGGTGAATGGGTACTTTCTGTTGATGGATCCTCAAATCACAAAGCTGCTGGCATAGGTATCACTTTTGTGTGCCCGGATGGGTGTACCTTGGAAAAAGCTATTAGGCTTGGCTTTTAGGCCTCAAACAACGAGGCTGAGTACAAAACCTTTATTGCTAGTATCAGGATGGCAGTAGAGCTTGGAATACTAAAAATCCAGATATTCTCTAACTCACAACTAGTGGTGAATCAGATAATAGGGGAGTATGAGGCTAAGGATGAAAGAATGGTAGCATATCAGGCCGTTGTCGAGAAGGAACTAAGCAAAATACCAAAATATTCAATACAGCAGATCGGGAGAGCAAAAAACTCACACGCTGACGCTTTAGCCTCATTGGCCTTGGAAATTGAGCAAAACGTAGCAAGGTCGCTGACTATTGAGTTCTAATCTGAGCCCAGTATTCTCCGGTCCAAGTCAGATGAAATTTTATATAATGTATCCGAGCCGAGCTGGATGGATCCAATAGTTGGGTTGTTAAATAATGGTGCCTTGCCCGAAGACAGTAAGGAAGCTCACAAGCTACGCCTTAAAGTTGCCAGATTTTGGTTATCCCCAAAAGACGAGCTGTATTGACGCTCGTTTGGGGGTCCATATTTAAAGTGTGTGCACCCTATAGTAGTTGCTAACTTTCTTGCCCAAATACACGAAGGATGCTGTAGAGCTCACACATGAGGTAGATCACTAGCTCACCAAGCCATTTCCCAAGGTTTCTGGTGGCCATATATGCAGAAGGACGCTGAGAAGTTTGTTAGGCGATGTGAGAAGTGTCAAAGATTCTCACCAATCCCGAGGAAACCATCCAACGAACTGCTCCCATTGGTGAGCCCATGGCCATTCGAGCAATGGGGATTGGATATTGTGGGATTGTTACCTCGAACCCAGGGCAACAAGAAGTACCTTCTAGTTGCCACTGATTATTTCACTAAATGGGTTGAAGCCGAGGCACTGGCTAATATAAGAGATACTGATACAAGAAAGTTCATGTGAAAAAATATCATTACCAGATTCGGCATCCCACACACTCTTGTTTCTGATAATGGCACGCAATTTGATAGTGCTCCTTTCAAAGCTTTTTGTCAGCAGTATGGAGTTCGGAACCACTATTCCACCCTGGCTTACCCTCAAAGCAATGGGAAGGCGGAGATCACTAATAAAACAATCTTAGATGGAATCAAGAAGAGGCTTGAGAATGCTAAAGGGAGATGGGTAGAAGAGCTGCCGAGTGTTCTATGGACATACCAAACCACACCTCGGCAGCCAATCGGAGAGACTCCCTTTGCCTTAGCTTATGGAATGGAAGTTGTTATACCCTTGGAGATTAGTTTACCGACCTTGAAGACCGAGCTCATTGAAAGCAGCAGCAACAATGCTGTCATCACACGTGATCTTGATTTAGTTGAGGAAAAGATATAACAGGCTGCCATAAGAATGGCTTCATATCATAGTCAACTTTCCCGAGCTTATAACAAGAATGTGAATTCCCGATCTTTCACACTTGGTGACCTAGTTCTTAGGCGCGTACTGGGATCGGCTAAAAATCCAGCACATGGGAAGCTCGGGGAAAATTGGGAAGGGCCATTTAGAGTATCCAGAGTAAGGGGCAGTGAATACTACGAATTAGAAACCCTAGATCGTAAAGCGGTACCACGCCCCTAAAACATTGCAAATCTTAGAAAGTTCTATTTCTAAAAAGTACCTTTTTAGATAGAGCTCCAAAGTGCCTTTGAAAATTTAAGGGTGCTCCTTACGAATTGATATGTGATTGACAGTGTACTGAGTTGAATTATTAATAAAAGTATTTGAAGATGTCATAATTCGTATCTTTCTTATACACATCCTACTGCTAAGGTAGGAAGGCAAAAAATCCTGATATAAGTTATCTACTTAAATCAGGCGCAGCTACCCGATCAAACCTAGTCCCTCAGCTAGGCATAACGATGCAAGCTGACTAGGGATGGGTTTGAGTCCAACCAGGTTTGCGGGTCAGTGCGGAGTAGAAACACTCAGTCTTCCAGAGGACTCTAAGTAACTCTACGAATCGCCCGAGCTCTTTGAAGCACGGTCGAGCAAGGGCCATAACTTCAAAGGCCCAAAGATTCTCTAAGTGTTCCTGCCAAGGAACCAAGCTCTTTGAAGAAGGCCCGAGTAAGAGCCATAACTTCAAAGACTCAAATATTGTCTAAGTATAAAAAGTGTTCCTGCTAAGGAACCAAGCTCTTTGAAGAAGGGCCGAGCAAGGGCCATAACTTCAAAGACTCAAATATTGTCTAAGTATAAAAAGTGTTCCTGCTGAGGAACCGAACTCTTTGAAGAAGGGCTGAGCAAGAGCCATAATTTCAAAGACTCAAATATTTTCTAAGTAGAAAAAGGTTCCTAAAGAGGAACCGAGCTCTTTGAAGAAGGGCCGAGCAAGGGCCACAACTTCAAAGACATGAATATTTTTTAAGAACAAAAGGGTCCCTGTTGAGGAACCGAAGTCTTTGAAGAAGGGCCGAACAGAGGCCACAACTTCAAAGACTAAGTATTTTCTAAGCAAAAAAGAAGGTCCCAAAAGGGGTACCAGGCTCTTTGGAGAAGGACCGAACAATGACCATAACTTCAATGAGCCTTAAATATTTTTATGTTATGACTTAAAATTTTATCTAAGCATTCATCAACACAAATTACAGAACTGAAATGAGCATTCATTAAAATATATTGCAGAAAAGTTGCGATTTTTTCATTCAAAAATACAAAAAGTTCTGGAAAATACAAGATAAAAATGGATTGCAAAATTTTTCTAAGTCTTCATCAGCAGGAAGATGGCTGGGACGAGCTCGGAAGAGTATGCTTGGAGAAAAGTTCAGAAGAGGGATTGACTTCGACAGCAACTAAAGTAGCCTGCCAGCCTTGGCTGAAGAGTGCCTCTTTGAGCTTAGGCATCTGCTGGGCAATATCAGCCTCTGCCTTGTTGACACCCTCATTGTAAGCAGCATCTGCCTTCTCTTCAACTTCTACTTTGTATTGATCAAACTCCTCAAGGAGTGTGGAATAGTCAAGTTGGGCTTAAGAGAGTTCAACATTGGTCTCGTGCTCGGATGCCTTCAACTTTTCATTCTCAGAACAAAGTTTCAGGTTCTCTTCGGATAGGCTTTGGTTTTTAGCCTACAGAACCTTCATCTCTTCGCAATGTTTGACATATTCTTCATCAACACTCTCTTTCTTGGCGAGGGCCAAAACTCGAGCATGGATTGCATCTTTCATCGTTTTGTCTTTACGTGTAATTCGAGTTCCGACCTCATGAACTTTTTGAAGACCCTAGAAAGTAAGAAGATTGAAATAACTTAGAAATATTTTCGAGAAGTAATAAGAAGCTCAAAAGAAAAGGAGATAGACTTACCAAAACCATATGCTGAATGGTCTGTTGGGACACTTCATCATCTGTTAGCGCCTCGTTCTTTGCAAGGTCCCGAAGCAAGATGACTCCCCTAGCAAGGCCAACTACAACATTGAAGTCTTCAATTGCTGAGTATTTTGAAGTAATTTCCTTTCTTTTGGCCCTAAGAACAGGGCGGAAAGGGGCGCTAGCTGGCCTTGGTGAAGAAGGGGTTTCGAATTCTGTTGTCTTATGCCTCTTCGGAGCTCGGTCCTCGGCAATCTCAAAAACTGAATCGTCGTCTTCAATTGGGGAGCGAACAGCGATTGGAGGGTCTGTCTTAATTGGAAAAGAAGTTTCAACATCTGGTGCTAAACTGGTTTGGTCAAGTGAGGGCAAACTTGCATCAACGGCTGTCGGTAGAGTCTCCTCGGGGATGACCTCGAGGATCGGCTCATTAAGGACAATGTTTCGAGGCTTGGCAGTTGATGGGGTCGGTTCACTGGACGGAACAAGCTCATCCGCAGATAGAAAATCTAGAAGGTTAATTGATTTACGTTTACTGGCTGCTTGAGAGGTTCTCTTCTTTCCTCGAGGTGCCTTCTCCCGAGCAGCTTGGATAGCCTCCCGATCCGCTGCGAGAGTTGCATTAGGTCGGTTCGGCACAACTATGAAGGATGAGTAGGTTGGTGTGTACCCAAGTAGGGTGTGGGCAGCTCAGCAGAAAAGCGATTCGTTGAAGTCCTAAACCTTCTGAAGTTGATCCAACTTCACAGAAGACTCAGGGACCTTGCCTTTCACAGTTTCTCCTACACCAGCACCATAGCAGATAAAAAAAAAAAAAAAGCAAGTACTTGGCAAGCCTTCTTCGTAAGGGCAACGGTAGGATGGGGTAGCACTGGGGGCATATTCCCAGTTGCCGGAGACAAAAACGACATCATTTTCATGACCCTTATTCGAGTCAGGAAGATGTGTGACTAGGTATCTCTTCTTCTTCCTCACTAAGAGATAGTAGCTATCTCTAGCGGCCTTGATGATATAGCAGTACAGAATCTCCCATAACCCCAGACTCAGACAAAGAAGCTTATTTAGAGAAGAAACACCCATGACAATTTGGAAGAAGTTGAGGCAACACTAGAGAGGACAAAGTTTTGCTGCAGAAAGGATCCAGAGAAAAAGAGGGTCAAAGGGAAACTGAATTCTAGCTTCGGTAATGGCACGAGTAGGAATAGGGATCCTTTCTCTCGTGCCAATCAGAGGCTCTTCCTTTTCGGCTACTCTGACGTCAACGTCATCTGGTATGTTGTACTTGGCTTTGACGGCGGGAACCTCAGAAGGAGTTAGAGGGGCCATTGAAGAAAAAATGAAGTAAATTCGAGAAAGACGAAACACAGAAGTAAAACTGAGAGAGAATAGGAGTCAGAAAACAAAAAGCAAAGTGAAGGAAATGCAAAGAAAGATGCGGTTTATGAAGAGGAAGGAATTTCAAAGGGTCGTATTTAAATGCCCTGAATATGCCGCCAAAACAAAGGGGGATGCTCCAATGTACAAATAGTAATGATGAGAAATCAAGAAAACGGCATACAGATGAAAGGCGTCTGTCAGACACTTTCTGGGGGCAAATGAAAGGGCTAGCCCTCAGAATTACACGTGTTAGAACATTAAATGAGCTCACGTGAGATTGACAAGATGGATCACATGACGAAGAAGTCATCCACCTGATCTTCTGATCCGACCCGAACTGATCAGTGAATTCGGCAAACAAAGAAAAGAGGTCAGCTCAATTTACCGAGCTCATGAATCTCTTCAACTATGCAAGGAAAGTGCTCGACTTGTACCAAGCCCAGATCTCCAGAATGCACAGTTTGTGCCAAGCCAAGTTTTCAAACAGTTTGGCAAAAGTTAATTGAGCTCGGCATTTGAAATGCCCGAGCAGTTCAAAACAATAAAAGGAAAATTAAATATTCGCCTAAAATCTAGACAATCAGATCAACGAAATTAAGGAGATTGAAGATATCAAGAGAAATTATTGGAGAAGTATCAGTTACTTCCCAAACTCAACTACTGAATTAAAGGAAGGTGTGCCACCTTGAATCTAAAATCGTGGAAACCCTAAGGGGATAATGACATATAAAAAGCAGAAGAGACCAAGGTGAAAGGTATGCTAAAATCTCCTGGTCTTCATACAATTTTTTTTATTCTATTACTGATTTAAGCATCGGAGTGCCTTCGATCAAAACACTTCAATTTTGGACAATTTGTTTGTTTTGCAGAAAGAAGATTGGGAGACAACAGATCAGAATTCTTTTCAAAAATCACATCACGAATTCATCATCTGAGATATTACCAGTTTTTTGTCTCAACACTTACAAATCATGCTCGAGGTTGATTACTCTCTTGCGAAAAGTTGATTTGCAGATTGGTGGGCAAAAGCACAGAGATCATACATCATACGTAATGGATCTTAGCAATGTAAAAGTTGGTTCATTTTGCTTAGAGAACACCGAAGAGAATAGCACGAGGGCCCAACCAACGGGAATATCGAAAAAATAGCTTTGCGGCAACTAAAAACAAGATACATGTAAAAGTATCTTATTCTACCGTTTCACTTTGTTTTAGCATTTTAATGATCAACGGTCAGAAACAAATCAAAGTAGTATCTATGGTTAAGATTCATGTGTTTCGGAATGATACTAAAAAGCATTTTTGATATCATTATGTATGGAATCGAGGCATGAAAGAAGACGAACAAGGAGCATTAATGGACATTCTCAAATCCACAAATGATTTAAGCTATTTTTGTTACTTATTAGTACCCCAAACGAACTCCACAAAATAGTTGTACATAATAAAATACCATGATTCGTTTTATGTTTCTGAGAATCAATACAACTTCAAATCCCGAAAAGGGTGAAAAAGTAAAGGATTTAGCAATCCTAAAACTCTTCTTTCTTAGCTTCAATGTGGATGGACAACAATTTCTACAGATGCAGACATCTCAGATAAACAAATGCCATCTATACGAGATCACAAACTGGAAGGTGGTGGCCGTGCTGGTGGTGGCCGTGATAGTGGCAGCCGCAGTGGAGGTAGCATTCAATTA
This sequence comes from Ilex paraguariensis, assembly GCA_963454935.2. Taxonomy (NCBI): domain Eukaryota; kingdom Viridiplantae; phylum Streptophyta; class Magnoliopsida; order Aquifoliales; family Aquifoliaceae; genus Ilex; species Ilex paraguariensis. The sequence goes on along the minus strand of CAUOFW020005613.1, from coordinate 448,404 downwards.
ACATGGAGCTGGAGGAGCATTATTGTGTAACGGAGGGTTGGGAAAGGGAGAAGGCGTCCTCGGACTCACCGTTTTCCGACCTGCAGGATCTAAGCTCATTTGTGCATAATGATCAGAAGCAACAGCCACTGCATGCCCACAAGGAATTTCAGTTAACTCTCGTGCTTTGGCAACACAGCTGTTGTTTAGGTAATTCTTCTGTACTGCCACGCCATGAATGAGCAGAAGCAGAAGCAAGCTAGAAAGAGCCCTCATTGCAATGACAAGTTAATGTTATTGAAGTTGAACTGCTCTTCATTAATAATGATATATCGTGAAGGACTTTGTTCTGTTGACCCACTTTTGTAGGGTAAACGGGGTAAATTTCAGGGAAGCTGGCACATAATTGAAGATATAATTTGAAGATATAATAATTATGGTCATTAGATTCTGAGTAGGTTCCAACTTTAAATACATTTCATTATCAATTTAGTGGTCACAATATATTATGTTTACTGTTCAAATTATGTTTCAATAGTATTAGTGATTTCAAGCATACCCTTGAGTTTTCCAAAACATAAAAAGAACCTCTGATTTGTGGAAGGGTAATTAAAAACATAGGATAAAAAATAAGGATCAAATGACTCCGGTGATGACTAGATCAATGCATTATTGCTTCAAGAAAAGTTCCATCAAAGTTCATTATGAATATTTAAGTCTCTATTATGAGATCTATGGACACTATCTAATAGTAAGAAGTATAAAAAAAAAAGATTTTATATAACAATTAACCTACTATTGGCCATATTTCTCTTTATCAAGAAATTGAAAAAGTCATACAAAAGTTTTACAGGCCTATTCATACGCTACCTTAATCATATGGTAGCTAAACTAAATAATTCTATAATACCAGTAAAAATTCAGGTCTCTTGAGTTCAACTAGGACCATAATTTCGGAATTCCTAGGTTAATCAAGATTAAGAAAATGAAGTTTTCCAATTCCTGACTCGAATCTATTGTCAAATTCTATTCCCAAGAATATAGAGGCCCGTATGACCGATTAAGCTAATCTAATCTTTCATAATAAATTGATAAACGACTATTATAAGATTAATAGATCACTTCAAAATGACATATACATCACATATTCTACATCAATTACACAAGCTATTGATACATCCTTTCATTAGGCTACATCCATTTCATTAGGAATTGACAACAAAGTTCAATTTTTAAAAAATTAATCACCATCGTTATGAGGATGTACACATTGTAAGATAAATTATGTCGAATTATTGAGATATGGAATACTACAAGTGAATATTTGCAACAAGAAACAAATACCAACTTTAGAATTGATTGACCCTTTTAATCAAGCCCATATTTTTTGCACATCTTCCTTTTGAAAATAAATAACACACGGACGCCTCCGACTTTGCAAAACATAACGCCATCAACACTATTCCTCAAAATATCAATTTGGTATTTATTATCCCTTGTTGGAACAAAAGAAACATGTTATCCAACTTACTCAATCTTTTCAAGTTCAAAAAAAATAAAAATTATCCACCTTTTGAACAAAGGTAATTCTTATTTGAATGAAAGAGGCTCGTTTCCAAACGATTTTTCCTTAGATATATGACATAGTCACTAATCAATCTAAGTCAAGCTCAACAAAGAGTTGGCCTAACTTGTGAAAAATGACTCTTAGTTTGATCCCCAATAAGAAAGATTTAGGAGAATTAAATTGGGTATAAACTTTATCTGTGATATTATTTGCGTAAAGTGACTCGAATCCTCAACCTAAAAGGTATTAGGACTTTGAGTTTTGGTTAAATAACAGAAATATCCCTTGTTAAAAAACTGACCCATATAAAGGGTGTTTTTGATGTTAATAGAAAGACTTTTTTACCACCCCTTAGATCAAAACTAGTACAAACTTCTATGAGTCAACCGCGCCTAAATCGGGTCAATTTGTATATTAGATCATTTATGCATAAAACCCATCACAGCCTCAATAAACTGGGCAATTTTTATAAAAACCATTTGAACTGTGTGAATTATAAAAACCAGGCGGGTTATTTTCTTGGTATAAAGATACTTTTTTCACTTTCTGTACTCTTGGCCTATACAATCTCAACCCACCATCTTCTTTTTTCTCTTTGCTAGGTATCAGGGTCGTTTTGCTAGGTATCAGGGTCGGCCCAGCAGTGTTGAAAATGAAGTTTGGGCTTCAGTTCTCAAATTTTTAGAAGATCCTATAATTTTAGATACATTATTAGCCCACAAAAAATTTAAATCTATTAAATTTTAAGGAAGAAATTGTAAGAAGGTCTACGAATTTGAAGAAATATATATATATATATATATATATATAATTTTAAAGCATATCCCTAAAAAAAGGAAGGGGATGGAAAAGTGAGAGAGACCAAAAGTTATGGATATGATTTATTATAAGTTTTGGAAAACTATTATATATTAAAAGGGTATTCAAGTCTTTCTATATCAAAAGTGGATTTTTTTACAAAATATTTTTTATTATGTACGTTTGACCATTAAGTCTAATTTAGTGTACCAGCTTCCGAAATACCTAATTTTAAGCTCTAAAAAAAGTCTCAAAAAATTAAGTCCAATCAAATTTTTTATTGTAATAATTTGGGCCTATGATCTAATCCATAATATTAGAAACTTCAAATAGAAGTTAATGTTGAAGTAAAAATACTTAAGTTACACCATTTCTAATAGTTTAAAATTTTGGAGTAGATGGTATCAGAGTAGGAGGTCATGTGTTAGAATCTCGCCACCACTCTAATTATTTAAAAGATTTCCACATGGTAGGCCCCAAATCTAGCTTGCATGTGAGGAACTTGTTAAAGCAAATACTTAAGTTATACCATTTTCAATAGTTTAAACTAATGTTATCAGAATTGGACCGGTTATCGAACCAGCTAAGGGACTGGGTCAATGGTTCACTGGTTCAACCAGTGGATCACTAGTCAGACCAGCCATATAATAAAATAAATAAAAAATATATATACTATAACTTGTTTATTGAATTAATGGACGATCGACGATGAATTAATGGACGATTGAGTTGAATACTATAACCTGTTTATTGAAATCAACCACCATTCAATGAAATCAACCACCATTCAATGAAATCAACCACCATTCAATAGTTAAAACCAATGAAATCAAAACCAAAGAAATCAAGTCTGACAGAAGCACAAACCATTTTTGTTTACATCCAAAATCAACCACCAGATTTGGTTACTGAGATATGAACTAATGAAATGAAGTTTTACCTTAATTTACAGTCTGATAGAAGCAGTAAGCATTGATCGCAGCTACCTGATGTCGCCTGAGTTCGCTGATCACAGTCGCCTCGCCTAGTCGCTGATCGCAGTCGTCTCGCCTGGTCGCTAATTGTTGTGGCTGATCAGTGATCACAGTCGAAGATCCCTGGAGCCTGATCGCTGGAGCTGTGACTTATCGTAGTCGAAGACGACGAAGAGTCCCTGAGTCCTTGGTCACTGGAGCCTGGCGGTGGTGGTGTTGTGATTTACTGATTTAGGGCAAAAAAAAGCCCCAAATACCAAAAATATAGATTTAATTTGTTTATGTAATTTAATTTTTAAATGAGCATTAAACCGTCCAGTTTCTAAAAAATCGCCGGTTCACAATTTTTGTTAAAAATCGGCTGATTTTTCGATTTTTAAGCGGTTCACTTTCTTAAACAGTTCAATTAAGGAACCGGACCGGTTAGGATCCCGGTTCACTGTTGAACTGGTCTGGTCCGGTTTTGATAACACTGGTTTAAATATTTGGAGTAGATGGTTGTTCACCAGTTAAAAAAACGAAAGTACTCAAAAAGTCAACTCATATTTACCTCTTTCTCTCTCTCTCTCTCTCATCTTTTTTTGTCTCTCTCTTATATTTAAAAATTAAAAATAAATTAATTTTTTTAAAAATTTAATACTAATAAAAAGCATCATTTAGTGTTTTCATTTTAGGTCTCAAGCCATCCTTGCTAGGTATGAGGGTCATGAACAAATTTTTTTTGGGTATGAAGGGCCAAGGACTTCCTTGAGTCAGAGCCTCTTTGCTAGGAGAAAGGGCTCATTTTCAAATTTCTTCTAAGTGTGAGGCTCGAACCCTTCATGGAGGCAAAACCTCTTTACTAGGGGAAAATGGCCAATATCAATTTTTTTCTAAGAAAGAAGGCAGTAGCCCTTTATTGAAGTAGAGCTCTTTGCTAGGGGGACTGGTTCATTATTAAATTTTTAGTTAATTAGGGTAGGATCCCTTATTTAATTTGTAAATCGATTTTAATCCTACCATTTTTTTAGTATAAAGTGAGGTCCTCAATTTTTTAAAATAATTTGTATGTGGTCCCTGGTGTGGTGTGAACATGTAGGAGTTGGTTAGTAATGTCAAACGTAACTTTTCTTCATATCAATTCCATAAAACTGAGTACAAGATATAGAGATACAATAACCTATTTTAGGAAGCTATTCTACGTCTGTACAGTATTTATGACTACAATCATGTTGGACCCTTGAATGAAGGGATTCCTAAATCTAAGATGTCCATAGCTGGCTAATTGCAGGACTCATGCCAACACTCCCCTTCAAGTTGGTGTGTAGATATCTCTAACACCTAACTTGTCAAGTAAGTCATTGAAGTTTCTGCTAGAAACTGCCTTGGTAAGAATGTCAGCTAACTGATCTTCAGATTTGATGAAAGGGAACTGAATGATCTTCTCTTCTAGGTTCTGTTTGATGAAATGTCGGTCTATCTCCACATGCTTGGTGCGGTCATGTTGAATTGGGTTGTGAGATATGTCGATGGCAGCTTTGTTATCACAAAATAAATTCATTGCAGAGTCAAGAGGAAAACCGACCTCTGTTAGCAAAACTCTAAGCCAAAGAAGCTCACATAATCCTTTCGCCATGCCTCGAAACTCAGCTTCAGCGTTGGATAATGCTACCACCTTCTGCTTTTTACTCCTCCATGTATCTAAGTTTCCTCCCACAAATGTAAAGTAGCCTAAAGTAGACTTTCTATCCAAGATATTCCCAGCCCAATCCGCATCCGTGTACCTTTCAATATTCAGATGAGTATTTTTAGAGAACATTAGTCCTTTTCCTGGTGATGACTTTAGATAGCGGAGAATTCGAATTACGACACTCATATGGTTTTCACTCGGATTATGTATAAATTGGCTTATCACACTTATGATGTAAGCAATGTCTGGACGAGTGTGAGATACGTAAATGAGCTTCCCCACTAGTCTTTGATATCTCACCTTATCGGCTGGCACCTGATCCAAATATTCTCCAAGCCTATGGTTCTGCACAATCGGTGTATCCACAGGTTTACACTCTAGTAATCCCACTTCCGTCAATAAGTCTAGTACGTATTTTCGTTGAGAGAGGAATATGCCTTTTCTTGATCTCGCCACCTCTATTACCAGAAAATACTTAAGCCCTCCTAAGTTCTTCATTTCAAATTCAGTAGACAATTGTTCTTGTAGCTTCGAGATCTCATCAGCGTCATCCCCCGTAATTATCATATCGTCCACATAGACTGTTAATGCTGTCACCTTGCTTTGTCGGTGTTTCAAGAAAAGAGTATGGTCAGAGTTACTTTGGCGATAGCCATACTTCCTCATAGCTGAACTAAGTCGGCCAAACCATGCTCGCGATGACTATTTTAGTCCATACAATGCCCTCTCCAATTTACAAACAATTTTGTTCCCAGCCGATCCTGTATAACTTGGCAGAATATCCATGTATACCTCCTCGTCAAGGTTGCCGTGAAGGAAAGCATTCTTCACATCAAGTTGATGTAGTGGCCAGTCCAAATTTGCTGCAAGAGATAGTAAGACTCTAACGATATTTAGTTTAGCTACTGGTGAGAAGGTTTCTGAGTAGTCTATGTCATATGTTTGGGTAAAACCCTTCGCCACAAGTCTCGCCTTTTATCGGTCAATTGATCCATCAGCATTGTATTTTATAGAGAACACCCATTTGCATCCCACTATTTTTTTCCTTCCGGTAATGGGACCAACTTCCAGGTATTATTTTTCTTTAAGGCTTCTAGTTCTTCTTGCATTGCTTGTGCCCACTCTGGATCAGATAACGCCTCTTCAACACTACTGGGAATATGATAGGAGGATAGTGTTTGAGTAAAAGTCTTGAGCGGCTTGGACAGACCTTGAGTAGATACATAATTTGCAATTGGGTACTTGGACTTCCTTCGTTCTTCATCTAGGCTAAATCTGTTTGGTGGTTTCCCACGATTGTGTCTAAAAGGCAACACATAACCAGTAGAGGAATCCAAAATATTAGCATGTAAAGGTGCAGCAGGAGTACTTACCTCAGGGATATTCTCAGGAGGAGGAGGATCTTCAGGGTACTGAGGAGTGAGGGTACTCAGTATTTTCTACTTCTTCATTTCCAGGTTCTTCGGCTTCTTCATTCCTCAAATCGACATATTCAATCTCTGGTTGTCCCTCATGTGGTTCAACCTCTCTATTTCCAGTTCCATGCTCTCCCACGAGGGCCATCCACCAATTCATCTCTTCTACTTGAGTCTCCCCCTGAAGGGAAGAATTGGGTACCGGTGAAGGATAAAAACTCTCATAATCAAGAAATATAACATCCATGGTGATAGAGGTTCAGTTGGTAGTGCGGTCATAGCACCGGAAACCTTTTTTATGTAAACCATATCCCAAAAATAAGCACCGAACGACACATGGGTCCAGTTTGGTACGTTGATTCTTGTGGAGGTGGACAAAAGCAACACACTCGAAAATTCTAGGAGGAAGCATCAATATTGAAGGAAGGGATATATGAGTGGAGAAGATTTGTAAGGGATTTTTAAAGTGTAAAATTTTAGATGGCATATGATTGATTAAGTACACAACAGTAGCCACAGTATCCCCCCAATGGCAACTCAACACCAATGCTCCAAGGAGTAGGGCACGAGCTGTTTCCAAAATATGCCAATTTTTCCTCTCGGCGACACCATTTTGTTGTGTGTTTGAGAGCATGAGGTCTCATGGAGGAGGCCATGTTGTTGGAAATAGGCCTGAAATCTTTGGTTGATGAATTCGCCACCATTATCGAAACGAAGAATTTTTATCGTGGAAGAGAATTGAGTTTGAACCATGGCATGAAACGCTTGAAAATTGGTGAAAACCTTGTCTTTGGTTTTTAGCTGATAGAGCCATGTCATCCGAGTACAATCGTCGACAAAAATTACAAACCAATGGTGACCAGAGGAAGTAGGTATCGGGGATGGTCCCCACACATCGGAGTGTATCAATGCAAATAGAGTATTAGTTTTATTCAAGCTTACTGGATAAGACACTCGTTGGCTTTTAGCCTTGATACATGTATCACATTGAAAGTTCACATTCTGTAAATGGGAAAATAAAGATGGGAGTAAATGTCGAAGATAGCCAAATGATGGGTACCCCAAGCGCCTATGCCACAGCCAAATCTTCCGTTCATGGCTATGGGTTTGATGACGCGTGTGATTTGCTTTGCCTAGGCTAAAGTCTCAAGGTAGTACAGTCCCCCCCTTTTAGTACCATGCCCAATAATCTCCTTGCTGAGAACATCCTGAAGAAGACAAAAAGTAGAGTATATCAGCACAACACAATTAAGCACTTCAGTAACTTGACTTACAGACATCAACTTGTTGGAGAGAGATGGAACAAGAAGTGTGTGAGCTAGAGAGAGAGAGGGAGACAGGGGCACGGTTCCAGCCCCCATGACTGGTTAAGTGGCCCCATTGGCATTAGCAATGCAAGTCCTCCGTGGCTGAGTTGTGTTGGAGAAGTCATTTGGATCAAATGTCATATGATCCGTCGCTCCAGAGTCGATAATCCAGGCACCATCATTCCGAGTAGTAAAGCTGCAAAAAACTTGACCACAATTACCTTGATCTGGGGTGGAGGTAGAAAGTTCAGCCACGGGAATAAGAGAGAGTTGAGATTCAGCCGTGGCCACCGCTACTCGACTTGGGACATCATCAGTTGTAGGAGCATCTCGTTTCTTTCGAGCTTGTAATTCATGCCACCAGTCTGGGTAGCCATGTAATTTGAAACAGGTTTTCCAAGTATGTTTTGTACTCCCACAGTGAGTGCACTTATTCCCTTCAGAATGACCTTTGAATCGTGAGGAGGACCCAGACTTTTGTGATTGGCCAGGTTTCACACCTTTGATGGCCATAACAACACCACTAGCCACTGCTTCTGCTCCCGATATCATCACAGATTGTCGGAGATCTTCCCTTCGAATGTGAGCATATGCCTGCTCAATTGAAGGGAAAGGTTGCAAGCGAAGAACATCGCTCTGAACACAATCCAATCAATCATCTAGTCCATCAAGAAAAGTGTATACACGCTCCTCCTGTAAAATGGAGTTGTAGCTTTGTATGTCAATTGCACATTTCATTGGATTCGGTCGACGAAAATCGATCTCTCGCCACAAACCCTGTAGATCGTTATAGTATTTTTCTATAGATTTGCCTTCTTGTTTCATTCGAGATACACAATGTTTTGAACTCGTATACCTGCGAGGTGTCAGTTCCATTGAAGTATGTTGTGGCAGTAGAATCCCATACCTACTTAGTCGTTGGGTAGTGAATAAAGTTCACAATCAAGGAATGGTCCATGGAGTTGATCAACTAGCCTTTCACCATGGCATTCTCAATGCATCACTTATGAAAGGAGGGGTCGATTTTTGGTGGTCTCCATTGATGTATCCCAATTTTTCTTTTCCTGAGATGTACATCTCAACAACCTAGGACCATAATCCATAGTTGGAACCATCCAACTTGATGCTGATTGGAACCATAGGGGAATCAATGATAGGAGAAGAAGAGGTCTGGACCTTTGATAAACCCTCCGTCATTTTTTATGTTAGATTATCGAGGATGTTTTTGGTGGAGTCAACCATGACAACCGAGCAAAAATCTTGACCCCTGCCTGATCAAAAAACAGGGAACCCAAGATCATGCTCTGATACCATGTCAAACGTAACTTTTCTTCATATCAATTCCATAAAACTGAGTACAAGATATAGAGATACAAGAACCTATTTTAGGAAGCTATTCTATGTCTGTTCAATATTTACGGCTACAATCATGTTGGACCCTTGAATGAAGGGATTCCTAAATCTAAGATGTCCATAGCTGACTAATTGCAGGACTCACGCCAACAAGTAGTTTGTTTTCTTTCCCGTTTCCCCCCTATCACATGATTTTAGCCTTAAATACAATTGGTTTCCTTTTTTAGCGCTTGTTATTTAATATTTCTTAGATTCTGTGTAAAATTTTTGAATTTCAAATTTGATCAAACAGTAGTTTGGAATATAATCGGTCGTATAGTTATCGTTGATTTGGTAGGTACATAAAATAGATACACAAGATTTACGTCTTTCTTGGTAGGGGTAGGTACATGTTCAATATGATTTATCTGTGTAATTATGTACTTACAATGGTGTATATGTACATATGTTTTGGTATGTACATAAGATTGACGTCTGTCTTGGTAGGTGTATGTACTATTCAATATGATTTATCTGTGTAATTGTGTACCTATAATGGTGTTCTCTACAACAATTTTTCAAAGCAATTTTCTTTTATTTTTCTTTGCACTCCAAGTTTACGCAATTCCCTATGGTTCGACATTGGACTTCTGAGTATTATATTACTTCACAATAACTTGCAGTTGAGTGTTCAATTCTAAAGTTGTAGCACAAACCTTAATCTAAAAAGAATGGACGATCTCCCCCACCGATTGGAACACACCCACATCATGAGTAGAGCTCCAAAAAACTCCAAGTCCAATTAATATTCTCCAGCTATTGGGTGTAAACAGGGCAGGGGCAATGTCCAAAAAAGACAAGAAATTACGGATGTAAAGATGAATAGGGAGCTTAAGTCCCACGGTCAATGTCGTTTTGTAAAGACAAACATCACCCTCGCGAAAGTCACACGCTGGTGTTCATTCAAAGGAACCCTCAGATGAAAAGAATCAAGGATAAATAATTGGGCACGTATGGATCCATGAGTTTTCTCAATAACATTGATACGCACTCCTTTTGCGTAGAATTCAAGGGCAGTTGAGGTTTTCCCTAAAGGGGTTTGTAGAATGGAAAACTTCTCAACAAGAATCCGCCACAACTATGAATAGCGCAATAGATTAGGAGTTTAAGAAAAAAATCAAGTTCCCTACATAAAGGAAGAAAAATTTGAAAGGGAATCTAGCCAAGACGTTCCAGGATGATTCAACAATTTTAGAAGAAAGGAAAATTCATAAAGAGGCAGAGGTTTCAAGAACTATGGGAGTTGAGGGATTCTTGAATCAAAACTTGGGAGGGCTTAAATAGCCCAGAGAATGGTGGCTACAAGAAACCACCTCATTTAAATTGAAGGGATGTGCACATATATCGATTGTTGAAGATGAAGGAAATAAAGAACAAAAAGCTAACGGGAAGCACGACCCATGACCTAGCCAAGATGGGAAAACCTAGTTAGGGGCAATGGATGTGGGAGAAAATGAAATTAGGAGCAAAAGCTCATGTATATAGAGATGGAAACAAATGCTCCTCCCTAGTCCCAACAGCACAATCGCCATCACCGATGAAAATGTTGCCGCCATATCTAATCATTTATGGCCACCATTGATCTTCTTCCAGCTACAACCCACAATGTCTCGTTGTTGCTTCTCACACCCTAACCATCATATCTAAAACCAACAATAAACTTCAAAAAGAGTAACTCAGTTCACTCCCATAACAGTTCTATGTTCGACATCGGCTAAACACACACAATGCGTCACAATGGTAGCTCCACAACCTTTTATTCAAATTGTCTTTCTGGATTCCTTTCTTGGAGAGGGAGGGAGAGAGAGAGAGTTCAACCATCATTGTGTCCCTCATACATGTTCAAAGTATGAATCTTTGGACATTATTTTATCAAGGAAGTTGTTACAAAATTTGTTGGATCAAGAGGAAGAATTGATCGTTAAGTATATGGTGCGAGGAGAAAGATAGAAAAGAAAAGGTAAAGAACAATAAATAAATGTGTGGGTGGGACTAATATGCTTGTGGGCATGTTATTACACACAGAGAGATGGAGGGGAAGATATGGAGAGAGAGATAGGGCATATTTAAAATGAAAAAAATATGCATTGCAATGGTATCATTGCCACGTAGTATTACCAACTAATAATATACAAACAAATAAGAAAGTATATCACAAATAAGCCAATAATTACTTGTCTATGTAAGCAGATAACTATCCACTCATTTTCCTTGTAAACCAATAACTATGCAAGTGAGATTCACTTTAGGGTGAGGCTATTCCCACCCCAAAAATATCCATTCCCACCCAATTTAAGTTTTTATTATCAAACTATTAAGCCCACTCCTTTTATACTCGTCTCATTAGTAACTAAGTTCATCCTATGTTATAGATACCTCTTTAATAAGTAAGAAAATAAAAGAAGAAAGAAAAATTTATCAAAACCCAAAAAAAAAACAAGAGAGTAAAATAAAAAAAAGGAAAATATCAAGAAAATAAAGGAAGAAATCTGTCACTGAAAAAATAAAAAACAAAACATGCTTTTTAATTCATGAAGGCTATATCACAAAGGCAAATTTACAAACGACACAAGCTTGCTTAAGTTAGGCTCGATCGTGGGTTGGAAAAGTTGGAGATTGAGGTGAGTTTAGGTATTGAGAACTTTTGCTAAATTCGACTTAGCCAAACTTTCAAACATTATAATTAGGCTTGAACTAAAATCAAATCCAAATTTTTAGCAAGAGTTTTACTAATAAAACCCTAGAATTTTCTACCCTATCACAAATGATCAATAACCCCATAATATTAAACTTTAGGATTTGGAATGTTTAAATTTGTTTACTTGATTTGAAACACTTGTTATTTGTATTCATAAGGGCGGAGCCATTCAATGCATTTTGGGGGCAACTGCCCCCATTCAATTCTCTTTTTTTTAAACAAATTTCTATACATATTTTGATGTACTCGTTGATGCACACGTGCGTTGCACGTGAATTATTTTTTAGTATAGTTTTAGTTGTTATATTCTTTAAAAATGTAGAATTAACATGATTCAAAATATCTAATAGAATGGTGAACTCTATAGACTAGAAAATATAAGGAGCAAAGAGCCTAATTATAGGTGTAACTATTGGACCAAAACATTTTCTTAAGTGTGAAAATTAAATTTTTTGGTCGATTTTGAGCCTAATTTGAAATGAGACCCATTCGTTGTTTCAAGTAAACTTTCGTGGGTTCGTATTCTACTCCGTGAGAAGAATAACATAGTATATCCACTTATTCAAATTGAGTAAGAAATGAATGTAAATATAGGCTCCAAAGTGACCGCCTTGAAATGTGAAAATAGAGGTTATGCAATGTGGGATTTGACACCAATTCCACATTGGTTGAGGAAGAAGTTCTAGATGAGCATATATAGGTCAAAATTGTTCTATCGGATTGAGCCGTAAGGGGTACCATAATTTTATGAGCGGAGCGAGCATCTAAATGCCTTCGATTCTACCACACACACGCCCGCCCACCTCGTCACGCCGCTACTCAACCCGGGCGGACTCGGGTGTGAATGTGGGTGTGGCTTAGACCAAACCCTATTTTTTTTGGAAAAAATTTATTTAATTAATTGGGCATGAATTTTTTAATTCAAAAATTAATTTCGATACCTGTTACGTTTGAATTCGTACTGGTTTAGAGTATAACTTCCTTTCAGTCCGAAATTCTGAGTTGTGTCTGTCCATAGAGAACAGTTACACAAATGGTATCTTTTGACTGTTGCATTTGTCTTTTGGGATGTGTTCTTTCATATGGTGGTTGTCCGAAACAGTCACCATCCTGTCTTTAAATACCCAAACTCTCATTACCATTCCACATTCATTTCATCAAACCATTTTTAGAGTTAAGACAATCATTAGTGCATTACATTTCGCCATTAAGGCAGTCTGCGTTTGGAGAGTATATAACATAATTTCTAGTTCGTTGGACAAGTATATTGGAGTGCTACTTCTACTTGTGTGAAAATCATTATATCCTAGGAGATAGACGCTTTGTATTTCATAAGCACCATGTGTGGAGGTGAAATCTGTCTTAAAAACAGAGTGTCAAACACTAGTCTTGATTTATTTAAAGTTCAATAACAGTTCCTGTTTTGCAAATGAGTCAGTGTTTACATTGATTAAACAAACATTTACGCGTAACTATTTCTTTAAGACTATTTTAATTGTTTCGTTAATTCTTTATGTAATTGTTTTAGTATTTTGTGTTACTATTTCGCACTTGACTGTTACTATTTTATTCTAAGTTACACGATATTAGAAAATTTCAATAAGTGATTTTACTATATTTGAAATACCACATACAACAATAACAAGATATTGCATTAACAAACAATGATTCATAATCTATTAGAAACATATACAAATTGATGGTATAACAAAAAACTTCGAAAAAATCAATTCCAAATATAGGTTGCGCTTTAGCCACTTATGGGATTGTTCAATATTAAGACTTTTCGTAATCATTCTTGATACGATCTAATTATAAAGGATACCATACACACAACACTTTGAATGAATTTCACTATAAAACCAAAATTTTAACTGAGAATTAAAAAATACCTAATTTCAACATTCGATCAACTAATGAAAGCATAATCAACCATGATATGAATACAAAACTAATTAAAGCCATATGTAGAGGAAAAATCAGAAAATATAACAAACAAATTAATAGATGTACTCCCTTTCAATGTCTTCAACTGTCAAACACATGAAACTCTAGCCATAAAGAAGAAAAATGTGTTGAATAAAACTCTAGATCAGCCTAGCAAACCGAGATCAGTGATACATTCACACCCATAATACACAAACAATAAATTTGAATTGAGGCAATAAATAAGGTAATTGCATACCTCCACAAGAGAGCGAAGCGGAATACCAAATAAAAATATTTTCTTATTAGAGAGAGATGGGTTGGTTTGTTTTGTCGGAAGATAAAAGAGATGTATGCACTACCCATTTAGAATTACCCAAGAATTTATAGGGTCTAAACATTAAATTGGTAAATAAGTCATGTGAAAGAGGCAATAATGGCGAAGGCCTAACTGCTAGACTTCTAACTTCTTAATAATTTATAATTGACATATTTATTGTAGATTGAATATTTTTGTGTTCAATGTCTATGAATAAGCCATATCATGGAATATGAAATGGTTGCTATACTTATTTCCCAAGATTTGTTACGTGTAAGAATTATTTTTCAGTCACAATTATCAGATAAAGAATTTCAAACAGTATAAATATAGAATAGCAGACCAACAGTCAATAATCCACACAAAAGTTACAATTATAACAAATATAGCATTATAACTCAAAAAGATAGTATTGGTATTACTTATTTTAGCAAGGTTATTATAGTCAATCAAAAGTTGTTGACATTTTGTAGTAGTATATATATATATATATATATATATATATATATATATATATATATATATATATATATATATATATATATATATAGAGAGAGAGAGAGAGAGAGAGAGAGAGAGAGAGAGAGAGAGAGAGAGATCTATAAATTTGTCCCCTTACAAAAAAAATAAAAAACTCTCATGCATCTTGATCCACTTAATTATGTCTTACATTGGATTAAATTTCTACTCTTAATTTCGTAAACTGTTATAGTTGGTCTCTCGTTTTCTCTCACCATAGTTAATTTGGATGTATTAGAAAAACATCATTAATTATATTGATAATGAAATTATATAATATATTCAATATATAAAAAGCAAGTCAATAACATTGTAAATGTGTTGGATATAATTATTACAAATCACTATTTAAGGTTTTGTATTTATTATTAGTTCAATGTTTTTATCATGTTATTGTTTAAATTTATTCGCATTATGATAAATTTTTGACTCCGCCCCTACGTATTCAACTTGTTATAAAACAAACTTTGAAGTGTAATCAGATCTAATTTATTTTGAAAATTTAATCCAATTAAAATGCATTGAAGCTAAAATGGGCCCAATATGTTCGAATACTTTGAAAACTCTACATATAAGTGGACACCATGTAAGTGTAATAGCCCATGCCTAGAGTGAGGGTAGAAGTTGCAACAAAGTTCACTATATTTCCCACCGTCCAAGATCATAGTCCACTCTGGATGGTGCTTGAACTCGAGACTTTACTCACAATCTATATCCTTGGCTCAGAGGAACTTTCTATACCGCAAAGGGACGTTTCAAGTTTTTTTTTCCGAAACGACACATTCTATAGCATAAAACGATAACACCCATTTCTTATCTCCACGTCCCGTCAAATAAACACATAATTCATTAATCAAAGTTCTTCCACACTTCTCCACACGAAGAACCTCAAACGCAAACCACTCTAATCGTTTACTCGCCTCCTTAAAAATTTCCCATTTTTCATGTATCATATATAAATACGATCATATATACGTTTATA
Organism: Ilex paraguariensis; assembly: GCA_963454935.2. Lineage (NCBI taxonomy): Eukaryota > Viridiplantae > Streptophyta > Magnoliopsida > Aquifoliales > Aquifoliaceae > Ilex > Ilex paraguariensis. The sequence goes on along the minus strand of CAUOFW020005613.1, from coordinate 432,859 downwards.
TTTATAGAGAGGAGCGGAAAGAGTGAGGGAGTGATTTTGAAATGGACCAAAGTGTTCTTGATGATATAATCAATCGGCTTCTTGAAGTTAGAGGGCGACCGGGGAAACAGGTGCAGCTATCGGAGTCTGAGGTCAAGCAGTTGTGTGTAGTTTCCAGAGAGATTTTCTTGCAGCAGCCTAATCTGTTGGAGCTCGAAGCACCCATCAAGATTTGTGGTACTTTATTGATATCAACCTCTCTTCGTTCTTATTATGTATATGTACTTTTCGTTTTGGGGGGTTTCCATTTTTTTTGCTTAATTTGAGTTGTTTTTTCTCAGGTTTTTGCATATCCATTTGGTCTCTTAAAGATTATGGCTTCTGGGAATGGATTGAATTGCATTGTTTTCTTCCCATTTGGTTCTTTTTATCTTTTTGGTTGACTTAGCATGATGGGTTGGTATTTATCGCCTCAATAGATGTTTGTTTTTTGGTTTCTTGATGAATAGGGGTTCTGGGTATGGATTAGATTATGTTATTTTGTCAGTGGTTTTGTCCATAGTTATGGATTTCATGATTTTGTGACGTGGGTTTTGAAAAAAGTTTTGTAATTGGTATTCTACTTGGGTAATTACGTTGATTGAGTTGGAAAACTGTGCGTTGGGCATGGATTAAATTGCATTTACTTGTTCGGTCGGGCTCGACTTCTGTAACTTGCTGAGGGGACTTGTGTTCTGTGTTTGCATATTCTTGTTCTTCTGAAGTGGTTGGAGCTGTAGAAGTTATAACTGGTGTTACTGCTTGATTGGAGTTTTATTGTATTGGATTTTCAGAGCCACATTTGTATTTTTGATGATTTTGGGTTCTGGGTATGGATTAATTTTCATCTTTTTCTTTATGATTCTAATTTGCATCTTTTTTTTGAGCTCATAATATGTATACGGATGGAATCTTTTTCTGGGTTACTTCTTTGGAAGTACTCTGGTATAGATAAAATCTCTTTAGTCCTATTCTTTGGTTGCTATGTTCTCGATGGCTCATGGGAATGCCTATGAGATGTTAATGATGATTTTTGGTTTCAGAGGGTTTTTAGCCTGTTAAGCATGTTTTAATCATGTTTTGATGATGCATGAAGTATGGCCTAGTTAAGTAATGCTTAGGTACTTAAAGAGAGTAATACTTGAATTTCTTCTTTCTCTTTTTATTTTATTTTATTTTATTTTTTACTCCTAATTCTTACAAATGGTGATATACTGTTTGTGGATATCGAAGCACATCCATTCCTGTAGTTGATCTGTTGCAAAAGAGCAAGACTTAGGAGCAAGGCTAGCATTAGTTTGGTATATGTTGACTAGTATTCCCATTAATTTTTTTAATCTTTTTAAGACGTCTATATATATAGGGATAAACCCATTTCCAAGGGGAGTTAACAAAGCGGCACTCTACTGAATGTCAACTAAGTACCTAAATTGTACGCAGAAAATCCACAGAAGAATCTGTGGAGAAGGGATTGTTGTGGTTGGCTAAAACAATAGTGTTCAAGAAACTTCTAACTGTAGGAATATTTTGTGCGAGGTGGTCAAGAAGTTCGTTTTATTTATAATAGTAGAGTTTAAATTTAGGATCCTCTACTGACATGTGTCTTGGTTTGGCAACGGGATGGTAGCTATGATTCTTGCATTTGCAATAGCTTGAGATCTTGCAATAGAAAGCGTAAGTGTGGGGAACCAAGGAGGAAATTCAATCATATTTGCTTATTATATGGATCATATAGAGCATATATATTAACTTTTAATCATTAGGATGTGGTATTTGCTCCTACTAATGTAAGGATTTTTCCATATGATTATACACGTAACTGTATACTTCATAGTTCGAAACTTTAAGGATGCAAGATGACGAAACCTTTAGTGAATCTAATGTTAAATTAAGTGACGCTATCAATTCATCATTTGCCCTCAGTTTTAAGTATACAAATTACACGATTAAATGAAAATTATTGAAATCTCTATTGGAGAGATTTCAAGCTAAGGTAGCAGCCTTAGAAATGAGAGTCAACAGTGAAGGGGGTGTCCATGGAAGACCAAGTAGGGTCGATATCGGCTTTTGGGATGAATCTTCTACAGCCCAAAAAATTGAGGGGCATAGCTTTAAGCTCAATACGAGAGGAGGGAGGTTTGAATTGTGGGGTGTACCATTGAGACCGAGACATCTTCACTAAGGGTGTATCTTCGTGAGAGACTTCTAAGATGTCCCAAGCTCTATAAGCACAAATACTTGCCGGAGGGGTGCTGTGGCAATGTTGGACACGTGTCCGACACGGATATGCGTGAGACATGGTTGGACGCGTTTCTGACACTTCTAAAAGTGTCCCATATTTAAAAAAAGAATTTTTTTGGGGTCGGATACAACTGGGATACAAGATAGATACATATAGAATATGTGCAGGACACTTATGGGATACGACGGGGTTATTTTTGTTATTTTAAAAAGTTGGGGTATTGCAACAGGAAAAAAAGGTTGAAGACGTCATTTTAGGTGCTGAAAATGAAAAAAAAAGAAAAGAAAATAAAATAAAAGAAGTAGTAAAAGAAGGATGTCATTGTTTTAGCCTTTTAGGTCTGTCTTATTTCTCTCATTTCCTTCATTCTCTCATTAGATTGACTAAGATACAGAGAGACTTGACACTCGAGAGAGGAGGCGAAGGCAGATGATCGAAGAGGATACGAAGGCTGGTCAAGCTTCGACAACAAAGAGAAGAGAGTGGAGGAGGAGGAGGAGGAGAAGAAGAAGAAGAAGAAGAAGAAGAGAAGACCTAATTGCTTTGGCAAATTAGGTTTGCTTTGCTTTTCTAAGGTGTTGCAACTTTTGCCACATTTTTGGGTTTGCATGTTTTGGGGTTGATTTTGTGCATTGAGTTTTCTATTTATTTTACGAATTTCATTCAGTTAGAGATTTAGGGTTTTGAAATTTTGGAAAACTTTTGGGTTTTTAATGGATGAACAATTTGTTTGGGCCTTTTTGTGTTCACTAAGCTTGTTAACCTTACTTGTGTTAGTTGTTGTGCATGAACCCTAGTCTCGTAGTCACCCGTGTCTGACGAAGTTGCATGAAACTTGATTTGTTAGGTTTTATTAGTTATTAGTAATATTGTTATTATATATAGAAAAATATATAAAATTATTTTAATTAGTCGTATCCTCGCTTTAATCGTATTCTATATTTTTGAACTTTGTCATATTCCTGCGTTCGTATCATGTCGGATACGACATTTGTGTCCGTATCCGTGTTTCTTACCCCAAGCCTCTTTGTAGGTCTCGCAATTGGAGATCATCTAGAATTCATTGGGTGAGACGATATTGAATATCGTATTTAAGCCTTTTGAGTTCCACCTTGCTAATTCATTAGAAGATTTCGCCTTTGGATCTTTTAGGGATCTAGGGTTAGTCTTGGCTCTTTAAAGATATAGGATGCTGAATTTTACCTTATAAGAGAGTTACACAGTATTGCTGTATTACTAAGGCGTCTGCTAACTCTTCTTTATTTTGAAGATCTTCTTCATCGGTAAGTCACAGTCTACAGCTTTCTTTAGTATCCAAATCTAATATAGTTGAAAGAATTTTTCTCTTTTTCACCACCTGGTAGAACTATAGATCCGGAATGTATAGAAAGTACTTGAATACTATCAGGGTTGAATGATATAAGATAACATAGTCTTGATCATCATAGGGAACTGTTGAAACCGTTCCATATAGCTTATGTCAAAGGTTATGTGGTTGACAAATCCCCAATCAACCGCATCATAATCCCAATAATCGGATTCCAAGAATATGACTAATTTTGGAAATCCATGAAATAAATTCAATCCGAGGAGTTATCGTTTGAATATATCTCTAATTATTTTCTTGTGATCATCAATTCAAGTGAAAATTTCATTTCTAAAAATTTCTTTTGATAAAATCTGTTTGGCTTTTTCAAAGAGTCATCCTCTTATTTTTTTTCAAAACATGAATCCTTATATCTGTACCAAATCTCCAATTTGTAAAAATAAGGTTATTTTTTCATAAGAAAATTCCTCATTCCAGTCCATATGTTTAATAAGACTGAAGCAAAGAGTTTGAAAATCATTAAGTTGACTCTTGGATTTCCATTTGTTTAATAAGATTGAAGCAATGAGTTTGAAAATCATCAAGTTGACTCTTGGATTTATTGAGGTTCACTGTTTGCTCAGCTATCTCATTGGCTAATTTACCCATATATTTTCGAAAATCTCTTTTTCACTAAAGGATATGAATTTTTCATACTCCATTGAAGTTTTCGTAAATGGAATGGGGTAAGTTTGGATTACAAAAATATGGAACTTCAGATGGAATACTAACTTTTTCGTTCCTGTTTAGAATCACAATTATTTCTTTGGCTATTTGAATCCTTTGTTGATCGTAATCCTAGGTTTTTTCCCTTTATCCATGCCCAACAAAAATATATATGGGAAATATTATAAAGCAAGAGGTCTTACAAGAGGACAAAAAGTCATTTATTTCTTCTTTATCTGTCTTTTTGAGTTAGTTGACAGCCTTGTACTTTGGCTGGTATATAGGTATCAAAAGTTCCTTACGTATGACTATTTTGTTATAACCATAACCTGACAATTGTTATCACTTGGGACAGTGGTTTCTTCTAAAGTACTTTCAGATCGTTTTTGCTGACTGCAAACTACGAGTTTACTTCGTTTTTGCAATAATGTTGGTGTTGACATCACAACTTACGCTCTGGTATAGTAATTTGGCTTCTAATGTTAGGCTTGCATCATGGTTCCATTGCGTCTCCCAAATTATGGTAGTAGACACTATCCTCACTGGCTGTTGAGACATTATCCTCATACGGATTTTGGTTTTTGGTTAAATGCATATTTTTTCATTTCTTCAATTTCATCGGCGTACATTTATATACTAAACAGTACATCTGGCTGATCCCATTTAATCATGTCTTGTAGCAGCTTTTCTCCGGAGTCATATTTATTCTCGATTCTGTTGGTAGACAATAAGATGGCCTGAGACAAAAATTCTCCTTCCATCAATTATTTTAAAAGAGTTTCTCTTTTTCAATTTTTGCAATCCGACTTAATTCTAAAAGATTGTCCACACATTGTTGCTATATTGCTAAGGCGTTTGTAATTTCTTCTTTATTTTGAAAATCTTCTCCATCGGTAAAGTCGGTGTCAGCGGCTTTCTTTAGTATCTAAATCTGATATGGTAGAAATAATTTTTTTCTTTCATGTCAGTCAGTAGAACTATAGATCTGGAATGTATAGAAAGTACTTGAATACCATCGGCGCTGAAGGACATAAGATAACGTAGTCTTGATCATCATAATGAATTGTTGAAACCTTTCCATATGGCTTATGTCAAAGGTTATGTGGTTGACAAGTCCCTAATCAACCGCATCATAATCCCAATAATCGGATTCCAAAAATATGACTAATTTTGGTAATCCATGAAATAAATTCAGCCAGGGAAGTTCCCGTTTGAATATATCTCTAATTATTTTCTTGTGATCTTCAATTCAGGTGAAAATTTATTTCTAAAAATTTTCTTTGGTAAAACTGCTTTTTCAATGAGGCAAATCCTCTTATTTTTTTTTCAAAAAATGCTGCGGAATTTTAAAAATAAGTAAATTGATTCCTCATTCCAAGATTTATTCATGTTTAATATTAACCGAGGAGGCCTAGATCTATAATAAAGATAAAGAGTTATTTCTTGAAGCATGTTTTTAACAATCTTTAAGCTTTCTCAAAAATTTTGAATTTTCAAATATGAATTTGATCTTTACCCCAAGTCTCGCAAACGTTTGACCTATATCGGTGTCCACATGAATTGATAAACTTGAAGGATTTATCTCAAACATTGATAAACTAGCAGAGAGAGAATGAGGGGTGATAAATCCTCTTATTTTTTTTCAAAACTTGAATCCTAGTATTTGTTGATACCAAATCTACAATTTGTAAAAACAAGGTTATTTTTTTACAGGAAAATTTCTCGTTCCGGTCCATTTGTTTAATAAGACTGAAGCAAAGAATTTGAAAATCATCAAGTTGACTCTTGAATTTATTGAGGTTAGCTGTTTGCTTAGCTATTTTCAAAAATCTATTTTTCGCTGAAGGAAATGATTTTTTCATACTCCATTGAGGTTTTCATAAATAGAATGGGGTAAATTTGGATTATAAAATTTGGAACTTCAGATGGAATAATAACTTTTTCGTTCTTGTTTAGAATCAGAATTGTTTTTTTGGCTATCTGAATCCAAGGTTTTTTGTTGACTGTAATCTAAGTATTTTTCCCTTTATCCATACCCTGCAAAAATATATATGGGAAATGCTGTAAAGCAAGAGGTCTTAGAAGAGGACAAAAAGTCCTTTATTTCTTCTTTATCTGTTTTTTTGACTTAGTTGATAGCTTTGTACTTTGGCTAGTATATAGGTTTCAAAAGTTCCTTACACATGACCATTTTGTTATAACCATAATCTGACAGTTGTCATCACTTTGGACAGTGGTATCTTCTAAAGTACTTTTAGATCGTTTTTTGCTGACCACAAATTATATGGGTCTACTTCGTTTATTCAATAATGTTGGTGTTGACATCACAACTTAAGCTCTGGTATAATAATTTAGCTTCTAATGTTAAGGCTTGCGTCATGATTCCATTGGGTCTCCCAAATTATGGTAGTAGACACTATTCTCACTGGCTGTGGAGACATTATCCTCATACGGATTTTGGCTGAATGCATATTTTTTCATTTCTTCAACTTCATCGGTGTACATCAGTATACTAAACGGTAAATCAAGCTGATCCCGTTTAATCATGTCTTGTAGCAGCTTTTCTCCAGAGTCATATTGTTCTTGTCTTTGTTGATAGACAATAGGATGGTCGGAGACAAAACTCTCCTTCCATCAGTTATTTTAAAAGAGTTTTCTCATTTTCAATCTTTGCAATCCAGCTTAATTCTAAAAGATTGTCCACACAGAATTGCTATATTGCTAAGGCGTGTGCCAATTCTTATTTATTTGTAAGATCTTCTTCATAGGTGAAGTTGCTGTTTGCGACTTTCTTTAATATCCAAATGTAATATGGTTGAAATTTTTTTTTTCTTTCACGCCACCTGATAGAACTATAGATTCAGAATTTTTAGAAAGTACTTGAATATCAGCGGGGCCTAATTACATAAGATTGAAAAAGAGAAAAACTCTTCCAAAATAACTGATGGAATGAGAATTTTTGTCTTAGACCATCCTATTGCCTATCAATAGAGTCGAGAACAATATAACTCCGCAAAAAAACTGCTATAATGCATGATTAAATGAGATCAGCTTGATTTATCGTTTAATGTACAGATGTGCGTTAATGAAGTTGAAGAAATGAGAAAATATACATTCAGCTAAAAAATGTCTCCACAACCAGTAAGGATAGTGTCTACTATCATAATTTAGAAAATGCAATAGAGCCATCCTGCAAGCCATGACGTCAGAAGCTAAATTATTATACTAGAGTGTAAGCAGTGATGTTAACACCAATATTATTGCAGAAGTGAAGTGGACCCATATAGATTGCAGTAAGCAAAAACGATTTGAAAATACTTTGGAAGAAACCACTGTCCGAAGTGATGATAATTGTTAGGTTATGGTCATAACAAAATGGCCATACATAAGGAACTTTTGACACCTATGTACTATCCAAAGTACGAGGCTATCAACTAAGTCAAAAAGACAGATAAAGAAGAAATAAAGGACTTTTTGTCCTTTTGTAAGACCTCTTGCTACAAAGCAGGTCTCTTCGTAGCCATGGAAAAACACCTACACGTGCATGCCATAACTCCTTTCTTATCTACTTAACTTTCCTTGTAAACCTTCCCCATCATCTTCCATTCTTGTGAAAAAAAGTCTTTAAGTCTTGTAGAAAGTTGGTTTTGTTTGTAATTAGTATCAGAAGAAGGCTACTCATTGTATAACAATGTCTTCTGTAAGTTTTATCCTTCTGTAAAATATCATTATAATAAATTTTAGCTTTCATATATTTGAATCGTTATATTTTTATGTATGGTTATTTTGTTTGTTTCATTGATAGTTGTTGAAAAATCCATATACCTGTTATTGTTGCAAATCCTATGTCTCGTCTTTGACCGTTAAGGCTAGACTTTGCCATCGTTGGTCTTTTATGGAATTGCAAATATTATATTTGCAATAGGGAAGACCATATAGCACCCAATTGCCACAGAAAAGGACAAAGTGCTAGAAAAATGATTAAAATGCTTGAATAACAAGAATTAGAAGTTCTGTATGGAGAAGAAATCTTTGAAATAAAAGATATTTAGTGATGAAGATTTAGATCAAATCTTTATGCTACAAGAGGAACATACATTAGAAATACTAGAAGAAGAAAGAAATTGAGTCAGGTTAGGAGATGTAGTTGGTGAGAAAATCAAGTTTATTGAGGAACAATTGGAAAAATTGAGAAAAATCATGAAGATGAAATATATAAAATTTCTAGGTTCAATTCATTCTCAACTAGAGTATTTGAATAATTTAGTGGAAATATAGTCGCTAAATGTTCTGCAGAAGGCATTGCAAAATTAGCACTTTTTGATATAAAGAAGGTTGCTAGATGGAAAAAATAATATTCAAATATAAAATATATCCATATAGAGATGATATAAATAACTATTACCTGCCTATTTAGACAAGGAATAGACACCCCTATCTTTGCTATAGTGTTAGACAAACATTTTAGTAATCCATTAAAAGCAATAATAGGTGGAATTCAATCGAATTTGGTCTTGAGAGTAGTTTGGTTTAACATCAAACCCAACTGTTTTATTTTGATTGATGATCTAAATATCGAAGATTCAGTAAGGATTAGAATTCTTACCCAAAACATGGAAATAAAATCTAGTTCTTTATTATGCAATTTTCATTGGAATGAGAAAATGATTCAATCTAGTCTAATGGAGACCGCTCGAGCTGTCCGTCCAACTAGTCAGTCTTTCTCCATTTTTTAGGTAGAACTTTATTAATGGCTTGATCTAGACAGATTCCTAATTGTGTCGGATTTTTGTTTTACACGTTACACATGAGTTGATCAAATATAGATGAAATTTGCAGATGTGTGAAATTAGACTAAGCGGAAATTACTCTAGGTACATAAAAATTGAGTTTTAAATTCTTTAATATGCCTCACAGTAATGTGTGAAAATGATGAAATAGGGATGCATCTGCAATTTGATGAATAAGTGTGATTTTCATGATTAATGACATTGGACATTTAACTTTCAAATTAAAAATTGGATCATATTTTAGATCCCTATTTCATCTATGCATGTGCATTTAGTTGCATTTAATATTGTACATACATTCATGCTTTTTAAGGAGGTTCATTGAGTTGATAGAAGAAGTAGAGGAGGAGTTGTAGTGATCTGGAGAAGAGTTGATAACTGATCCGTTAATTGGATAAACAAGCTTCAGGGGCCGTTTGAGTGGCCTCTCATAAAGTTTAGGTGATAGGACTTACGGCTCCAATTTTTATTTGGTACCTCAGTGCATTATTGTGAGCCATATCAGGGGATAGAGTACTTATTGATTATAATTCTTAGTGCTTGATCCTTAAACCAAGGGTGGTTAGGTATTTAGGTCATTATCTTGTGCTAGGCTTTTGAAGGTGCAATGAAGATCCCTTAATTCGGTTTTGAAGCTTGAACTCGTCCCTTCCTCGAAGTTTTTGGAACTCAATTTTTGAAGCATAATGACCATAGACTTAGGTTAAGATTTACAACAAGATTTCACAAATTAACTAATTACTATCAATTTCCTGACATGCTGGATAATCTCCATGAAAGGATTCATGTTGTGGTTAGAGAAAAATGGGGTTTAGCAATATCAACTATTGCTTGTTTTTTGCATAGTTGAAATAGAAGGATTTAAAAACGAATGGGTGAAAGAATGAGGTAGTGGAAATAACAAGGGGACACAACAGATTATGGAGGTGTAATTTGAAAATTTACCATGCATTGTGTGGAACTTTGAAAATTGGTGTTTGATGCTTGTACCAAGGAGTGATAATAAATGTCTTTTGGGATTTTGACTGAAAATCTTCGTTATGGTACCACCTTGAAGGTTTTACGTGGCAATAAGGGTCTGATTAAAGTTACAATGTAGATGAGAGAATGTTGAACATATGTTGAAAATGTTGTGAGGATGGAACATAGGAAGTGAGCGTGAGGTCAAGCACAAGTCATATTGTTTGATAAAGTACATGCGGTTGCAAAATCACTCAATTCTTTACAAATAGTGATCTCCTGTTTGTGGTATCCAAGCACATCCATTCGTGTTTTTTTTTTTATCTCCATTCCTGTAGTTGATTGTGTTGCAATAGAGCAAGATTTGGAGGGAGGGTTAGCATTAGTCCAGTCTATGATTAGTATTCCCTTTAAATTTTCTCTCTTTTTAGGACTTCTATATAAATATGTATATATATTCATAAATATATATGTTGGGATAAGCCTGGATCCCCTAAAAATGCAAAATAGTGAGAAAGAACGCATTTTCAGGGGATGTACATCATAGCGTTACTCTAAAACTAGAACTAAGTGCCTAAATTCCACCCGAAAAAGCAATAGAGGAATCCGTGGACTAGAGATTGGCTTGGTTGGATAAAACAGTAGTGTTCAAGGAACTTTTGATCGAAAAAATATTTTGTTTCAGGTGGTCGAGAAGTTTGTGTTATTTATAATAGTAGAGATTAAATTTTGGTTGCTTTGCAGACAGGTGCCTTGGTTTGGCAATGGGAGGGAAGTTGCGATCCTTGCATTTGCAATAGCTTGAGATCTTGCAGAAAACAAGATGGAATGGATCATATAGCTGGGGGAACAAGGAGAAAATTCAATCATGGTTGCTTGTTATATGGATCGTATATTAACTTTTAATCATTTGGAAGGGTAATTTAAATCCATGGGTTGATGTTGTGGTCGGGAAGAAAATGAGGGTTGGCAACATCAACTATTGCTTGTTGTTTGCATAGTTGGAGTTAAATGATTTAGAATGAAATGGGTGAAAACCATGAAATGATGAGGTAGCAGAAATAACAAGGGGACCCAACAGGTTTTTGGAGATGCAATCTGAAAATTTTCCTTTTAGTGTGTGGAACTTTGAAAATTGGTATCTGATGCTTGTACCAATGAGTGATATTCTAATATCTTTGGTGATTGTGACTGAAAATCTCCATTATGTTACAATCTTGAAGGTTTTATGTGGTGAACAGGGTCTGATTAACGTCATGATGTACATGAGAGAAAGTTCATCATTTTTGAAAATGCTGTTAGTGATCAAAAATAGGAAGTGGGTCAAAAAAAAAAATGATTAATAAAAAATTAGGGGTGATGTGATAGAAATGAGCAGAAAAATATATGGGTATAAGATTCAAACTTCCAACTCCTTATTATATAGATTAGGGGGAATTTGAGATTGATTAGCGTAAAAAGGTATGAGTTGAGTGGGATTTTCAAGTTTTGGGTGAAAAGTTTTCAGTGATGATTTTGAGCTATTGAATTAAATGAATCTTAGTCACTCTTGTGTTAAACTAAGTTAAGGGATTCAAATTGGGTCCTGTTTTATTATATATATTATCTAGGTATATGTAAATAATTCATTACTTATATGTGAATCATTGAATTGCATGTCCTTTGTAGAAGGATTGCATTTAATGTAATGAAGTTCTTTTCTGATCAGAGGAATTTATCATTATGCATGGTTGGCATTGATTTCAATTTTCATTTTCTAGCTAGTGTTTTAGTATTAATTTTTTTGATTTTTCTCCAGGGATATTGGTTATGGTTTTGCATTTAATTAGTTGTTCTTCTCTAGGTAGCAAAAATTACAAAATTTGATGCAGCCTTGCAGATAGAGATGTCAATCGTGTCGTGTTCATGTGACCCACATGTCGTGTCATTTGTGTCGTGTTATTGTTATTCGTGTTGTGTCCATGTGAAAACTCAGGAAAACAAAATCTATATAGTGTGTTCTGAGTATTAAACATTATTATAGACTATTTATTATGCGTATTTAATAATCGTGTCAATTTTATAATTGTTTGTGTCGGGTTCGTATCAACAGGTCAGAGTTGACACCCTTACTTGGAGGCATCTGATTGATGTTAATTCTACAAAACAAATATATGTTGAAGCTTTACTTTTAACATATAATTTAATATTTGGTTAGCTAGCAAAGAAATGGTTCCTAATATCTCTTACATTATGCCCTGTTTGTGCACTTTGTGACACTCAGGTGATATTCATGGTCAATATTCTGATCTTCTACGGCTTTTTGAATATGGTGGATTACCTCCACATGCCAATTACCTATTTCTGGGGGACTACGTTGATCGAGGCAAGCAAAGCCTAGAAACAATATGCCTCCTTCTTGCATATAAAATAAAATATCCAGAAAACTTTTTCTTGTTGAGAGGAAACCATGAGTGTGCTTCTATAAACCGTATATATGGATTCTATGATGAATGTAAGAGAAGGTTTAATGTAAAGCTATGGAAAGTCTTCACAGATTGCTTTAACTGCCTCCCGGTGGCAGCCCTAATCGACGAGAAGATTCTCTGCATGCATGGAGGCCTTTCTCCTGATTTGCACAGTTTGGATCAGATTAGAAACTTACTACGCCCAACTGATGTTCCAGATACTGGTCTGCTCTGTGATCTCCTCTGGTCAGATCCTAGTAAAGATGTTCATGGTTGGGGGATGAATGACCGCGGTGTTTCATATACTTTTGGCCCTGACAAGGTGACAGAATTCCTTCAGAAGCATGATTTGGATCTTATATGCCGTGCTCACCAGGTTTGATGTGCTACAATAATTTATTCCGATTTCTGTGTAAATGTCCTCTGCTTTACTAGGCAGGCACATTATCTCTTTGGGGTATTTAATAAATGATGTGGGAAATATGGTGTTTATATACGTATACATGTGTATAATTTATTTGTATGTCTATATGAATTGAAACTCCATATGGCATATTGGAGTTTTTTTTGTGCCCGGGGGGCCACCTCCTGTGAATTCAAAGAGTTGAGTGGGGGGGATATGAGCACTAGTAAAATTATTCTTTACAAATTGCAGGTTGTAGAGGATGGGTACGAGTTCTTTGCAAACCGACAACTTGTAACTGTATTTTCGGCACCAAATTACTGTGGGGAGTTTGACAATGCTGGTGCCATGATGAGTGTAGATGAAACTTTGATGTGCTCCTTCCAAATATTGAAACCTGCGGAGAAAAAGTCAAAGTTTAACTTTGGGGGTACGAATACTGCTAAGCTTGGAAATTCTGTCTCAGGGGTCAATCTGTTTGGGAGTACAGCCACAGCTAAACCTGGAAACTTACCAGCTGGTGTTAAGGTAAATAAACCGGAATAATTTATGAATAAATGGTTAGTGTTCAGTTAATATTAAAAGGTCATACTATTAAGTTTCTATTATCTCCTAGATATGTTGTGATATGTGTGCTGCTTCATCCGTTACCCAACTGCCTAAATGATATTGTTTGGTTTGAGTGTAGGATGTTATATTCGTGTTAACCATCTTGTGCGTGGATCTATTAATGCTGACAGGATCGTAGATCTCTCCTTATGAGTAGTTCTTATTCTGTAGCAGTGCTATTTAAGCGGAAGGCACACCTGGGCGCAAAGTTCTCCTGGGACCTAGGTGCGAGGCGAGGCGAGGCGTGAACATGGTTCAAAGTAGCGGTATCGGCCATGAACTCGGAGGGTAGTGATACACATCGGTCGCGGCGTCGCGGCGCGGTATCGGACGATACGCTCAAAATGCAAGATAGAAGCTCCAAAAAAATTTAAAAAAATTCTAAAAAAATAGACATTATCATTTATGCATCATATATCCACAATACATCTAAAAACACATTAAACATAATTAAAATGAAACATAAAATCACGAGCGAAAATAATTATCATTATCAATGTTCAATGTAGACATTTAGGAACATATTGAGCTGTAATCATTGCCACATTGAACGACGATGAGGTTCAAAATCGTCGTTATTGTCTCTAGGATAATACAAATTATGGTACTGTCTACCATAAGAATTAGAGTACAAGTGTGAATACAGGTCTGATTGGGTTGGTTGAATTGATTGACTAGATGACCCATAATCAGAGTAGTGTGACTGTGGAGGTTGTACTGGCTGGTTCCCATACTGATAGTACCCAAAACCACGATATTCACGGCCACTACTAGCAGAAGACTGATCATATCCATAAAAGTTGACACTATCCGATGTTGTGTTAGAAGATCCATCATGATGTCTCCTTGGAACACGATCATAGTAACCACCAGTACTAGTACTAGTAGATCTCTCAAGATGCGTAGGGCGATGGCCATAATGCCCAGCACTATTAGTACTAGTAGACCTCGAAAGCTGCGAAGGGATACCATATCCATATGATCCATGTGAATAGCTAGATTCTATACCACTACTTTGATGATGTCCGTAAGACATGTATCCTTCATATGATGTCAATCCCAAATTCTGCATATGATCGTCAATATCTTGTCGACTAAGTGAATGATGGTAGCGTCTATGGGAATTATCATCACCAATGGAAGAGTTTAAATTCCTTCGTTGTTTCATTGCCCCTGGTCTATATCCATGGTCTGTATCCTGTGTGGCATAGTAATTGTCTTGCCCCTGTGCCCATGACATACCGCCAGGTAGCTGAGTATCACTACCATCTCCAGTAGTCCCTCCACCATCACTCTTGTTGCTCTCATCTTTATCTCCACCATGATTACTAGCATCATCATCATCAGTACTACTACTATCACCACCACCACCACCATAAGTATCAGCAACATTATTATCATTATCATCATCAGAAGAAGAATCACTAGAACTAACAAAAATTCTCATAGCCTTTTTACCCTTATTAGTTGGCCTCGTATCTTTTTCAGATCTTCTGGTAGTGGCATAATTGCTAGATGTTGGTGCCGTATTAGTGTCACCTTCATCAACTACATCTCGTCCACTTCCACCTTCTTCAATGTCACGAATACCTTCATCCAGCCAACCTAAATTATCAGGTGGTAAAATTGATTCCTCCCCTTCTCTTATCCACTCATCTAATATATCATCATCATTAAAAATACAGTTCAAATCAATTGGATTATAAAAATCATCATTTTCACGCTGATATGTCAAATTTTTAACTCGCAACCGCATATTGTAGTGCACAAAAACTAGCTTATGTAGCTTTTTCATTGCCAATCGGTTGCGAAGTTTTGTATGGATTAGCGACCATGTACTCCAATTTCTTTCACACCCTGATGATGAACATGTTTGGCTTAAAACTTTGACTGCAATTTTTTGCAGATGGGGAGCTTCGTCACCATAATTGATCCACCATTCAGCTACAAAAAAAAAAAACTGTACAATATTAGTATTGACCATAAGAGTAACAAATGATACTTTACTAAATACATATAGTTTAAATAATAAACCTGGAAGGGAGGCATGTACAGCTTTTCTAGTGAGTGCATTCCCAAACTCGCCATGTTTGTCAGTATATAATTTGATCTGCAATTTATTGTGTAATGTATTACGTAAACGACAAATATATACACATATTATAATAAAAAATTATCAAAAATCGTCATACCTCATTCATTGCCCTTGCTTGTTTATTCAAATCTGGTTCCAATCTTTTAATAACCTCTTTCAAACCAGATCTTACCTCAGGATGGTTGGAAAATTGATTAGAATACTGAAAAACTGGATTTAAGAAATAAGCTGCAAAATTTTTGATAATTTAATGTAAGTTAGTGAAAAACTATAATATTTTACAAGCTAATACACAATGATCAACTATTTATATTTTTAAATACTTTTACCTGCTGCATGTAAGTGTCTGTGCAATTGGATCTCCCATCTTTTGTCAATCACAGCCCAGTATTTCTTCCAATTTTTGACTGAATGTTGTATGGCTAGTTTAGCCCTGTCCATTGCCTCATAGATAATTGATAAAGTTGGTTTTTTGTCTTGATCAACTATTTTTAAGACTCTAACAAGAGGCTCCATGACAGATTGAACTTCTCTAGCCTTCTTCCAAAATTGGTCAGTCAAAATAAGATTTGAGACTATATCTCTTGTTTTTCTCCTCGTCTTGTCTTTGTTGAACTCACGCCATTCATCGGTGGTACACATTCTTTTCAAGTCCGATTCATAACGAATAAGACTTTCAATGGCGATAAATTCAGTGGCAAATCGTGTTATACCTGGCCTCAATAAATCTCTATCTCGGGTATGTTGCTTCATTAAGTTGACCACTTTGAGACTGTTGTAGATAAAAGATGTGATCGTCTTAGCATCATCTATGGTCTCCTTGATTGCTTTCATATGACCAATATCTTCCAGCATCAAATCAATACAATGAGCTGCACAAGGAGACCAAAATAAATGTTTTCTTTTATCCATCAACATCTTACCAGCTGCTTTAAAGCTTGCCTCATTGTCGGTTACTACATGTACTACATTTTCTTCTCCAATTTCATCAACAACTTTATCCATAAGAGAGAAAATATAGTCAGCAGTTTTTGAAATATTTGTGGTATCAATTGATGTATGGTAAATCATATTACGGTCACAATAAATCATGAAATTGATAATGGATTTCTTTGTTCTAGAACTCCACCCATCAGACATGATTGTGCAACCATACTGAGGCCATTTTACCTTCATCGAAGATATGTACACATCAAGCTCTTGAACCTCCTCCTCCAAATAAGAACTACCAATTTGATATCCTGTGGGACCCTTTATACCTGGGCCTGCATCCGCAATAGTGTCAATCATTGACTGATAGTAAGGCCCACTATCAGCTGCATTGAATGGTATGGCATTGAAGAGGAAGAACTTTGAAATAGCTTTTCCCACTTTTTTCAGGTTCGCACCTGAGAATATGCCTTTTACTGACTTTTGTTTCGACGGGAACATGTACGGATCAAGGCCACTTATAGGCATGCTTGCACCTTCTTTTGTGCTATAGCTACGTGCTGGTTCGCGCTTGATTCCTGAGCTTGATGGTTGTGATGATCGACCGCTTGCATTTGATACAGAATGCCTACGACCCTCTTCCTCCATCCAAGCCATTTGACGACTTTCCTTCATTGCATGCTTTAACTGTCTTCTTTCAAAATCACCATCTTCAATTTGATTCTCACCATCATCATCATCGTCGTCATCCAGGTTGTAACAATCTTCATCTCGTAATGATTGCATAATTCGTTCTTTTTTCTTTTTTATAGAAGCCCTTTCTTTACTACAATCACTAAGATGTTGTCTCAAGAATTGCGACACTTCTTTTGGTGCACGTGGACATCCTTCCACCTGCCCGGATACATGTGCAATATGCTGTTTCATTCGAGTAATGCCACCATGAACTATTTTACCACAATAATTGCACTTTGTAATTCGTCGATCACTACCAACAGGTGTTGCGTGTTCCCAACCAATGTCGTGTTTTTTAGGAGCCATTCTACAAATGTCATAAATTCTAAATAATTAAACAAGTAACATGCAATTGATTGAAATAGTTTAAATATAAAAAAAATTGTAATTGTAACATTTAATTTTATATAATTAGAAATAGAACATATATTTTTTATAAATAAAAAAAAAGGAAATTATATCCACTCATTTATTATTATAAAATATTGATGTATCTAATTATTACATTAAAGTTATAATTTTTTTGATCATTAAAATACAATAATTTTAATATTTATGCAATAAATAAGTAATTTAACTATGACAATAATGTAAAAACGCATGTTTGTCTTGGAGGAGTCGAACCACTGTTCTGCAAATGACAATTTGCATCACCCAATTGAGCTACTATTTTTATGTTACTTTTAAGGCAAATATAAATATATAAACATTCCATAAAAAATTAAAAAAATAAAAACTAGACTACATGTTGCGGCAGGGAATCGAACCAAGGACCTTGCATCTACATTTGCAACACCACCCATTTGAACCACTATTTTTATGTTACTTTTAAGGCAAATATAAATATATAAATATTCGGTTAAAACAAAAAAAAAAAACCCAGACTACATGTGAGGCAGGGAATCGAACCAGGGACATTGCAACTAAATTTGCAAAACCACCCATTTGAACCACTATTTTTATGTTACTTTTAAGGCAAATATAAATATATAAATATTCGGTTAAAAAAAAAACAAACAACCCAGACTACATGTGAGGCAGGGAATCGAACCAGGGACATTGCAACTAAATTTGCAACACCACCCATTTGAACTATTATTTTTATGTTACTTTTAAGGCAAATATAAATATATAAAAATTCCATATAATATAAAAACTAGACTACATGTTGCGGGAGGGAATCGAACCAAGGACCTTGCATCTAAATTTGCAACACCACCCATTTGAACCACTATTTTTATGTTACTTTTAAGGCAAATATAAATATATAAATATTCGGTTAAAAAAACAAACCAGACTACATGTGAGGCAGGGAATCGAACCAAAGACCTTGCGGCTAAATTTGCAACACCACCCATTTGAACTACTATTTTTATGTTACTTTTAAGGCAAAAATAAATATATAAACATTCCGTAAAAAATAAAAAATTATTTTTTTTTCCTACCTATTTTAAGTTCTTCGTCTTTCTCACTTCCCAGAGTCGCCCAGAGTTGCCCAGAGTCACCCAGAGTCGTAGACAGAGAGATGCAGTGCAGTTCCTCGCGACCGAAGAAAATCGTCTCAACAAAGAGTTGAACAAGCATAACAAAGAATCGAACAAGAACGACACACAAGATCAGATGAAGAAGATGCTTCAAGGTTTGATTTACAGGTATGGTAGTAATCTTGATTTTTTATAGGGGTTTGCAGCCTTGGGGTTCATCTGATTTCTGCAATTTTCACATGGGTGTTGAGTTTTTCAATGGGTAGTCTGGCAGTAGGTCTGCTTTATTTCCCATCCCCTTTTTTTTTTTTGGATTTTTGTTCTTTTTTCAAAAAAATGAAGGAGTGTTGATAATCTTTTGCAGAGGTGTGGGTCAGATTTTGGAATTTTTCTATTGTCGTGTTCGACTCGGAAGGATTCCGAATCGCGTCGCCCGAGTTGAACCGAGTTTCCACCGACACATTTGATTTCGGCCGAGACGTCCGAGATATCGTCGAGATATCGCCGATACAAGTTAAATTCGTCAATCTTTCGATTCGTGTACCGTTATCGTATCGTCTATGGCCGAGTCGGATACGACTCGGCCGAGTCGTATCGGACTCGGCCGATACTTTGAACCGTGGGCGTGAACTTCATTGAAACGAGGAACATGGTGGATATAATATGTCAAAACTATAAAGTATGTCATAAATATCACAGAATGCAATAAGTTTTAGAAAATTTCAAGAAAATCCATTATATTTTCTTAAAACAAAGGCTAAATTAGCAAGTATTAAGAGCTTATTGAACCAAAAAAGTAAAAGTTGATTTTTCTAAATTTGGACTAGATTCACTAAAACAAAAGGAAAGAAAATATATATATATATATATATATATATATGTAGAGAGAGAGAGAGAGAGAGAGGATAATGAAGATGAAAAAGGAAAAAAAACAGAGATCAAGTGCCAAGAAAGATATTTATACATGGAGTTAGATTAGAGTGTACCTTTAAATTCGCAGGTAGAGTTTAGGATTAGTAGTAGATATTTAAACATGGAGGTATAAACTAGTGTTGCTAATAAAATTCTATTGATAAGCAGCCCAAAATATATCACCGAAGTGAATAAAATGCCTGCACAGCATATGCCATGGGACTAAGTTTGTGGCACACACTTTGTGTGCCTCGACTGTGCCTCAGAGAAGTTGCCTCGCCAAGCTCATTGAGCTGCTTTGGGTGCCCCTCAGCTCGCCATGGGTCTGGACATGCTTTTATAACAATCTTCTGTAGTGCATGCAAAGAAGAACTTGATAATGTTGATGGTGTGGTGTGGAACCTAATAGGAAATGCTTGTTGATTGTCAGTATCAGGTAGATAGTCAGCATTATTTATATGACATTTTATTCAGATATTCTTGGATAATTATTTTGAAGGATGGAATGATTTCTGTGATAGATGGATAAATTTCCCCTTTGTTGTATTTGTGTTGTTAACCATCATTTGTGTGGATCTATTAATTCTGACAGAACAGCGAATCTGTCCAATATGAGTAGTTCTTAGTCTGTGGTGCATGCAACAAAGAACCTGATTATGTTGATAGTGCAGAACATTATACGAAAGGCCTGTTGATTCAGTATCATGTAGATAGTCTGATGGTGTTTATTTACAGTATGTCTTATTTTCTTAGATTATCAAATTTCAAGGATGAAATTATCTTTGTAAAAGATGGTTAAATTTCTCTATTTGGAAGAGGAACATGACCTAAATTAATAGAAAATGGAGGCACAGCACCATTTTTCCCCATTGTAGCTTGATACACTTATCATGTGGGGTTTTTCTAGTTTTTAGTTAGCTAAATGCTATTTGTCACAATGATATATTATTGTTCCTGCTGAACAAGATTACAGTAGAAAGACCTTGTCGAGAGGCTTGAGATAAGATGCTGTTTTATTAACTTATATATACTCTAAAGATGAAGGATACGTTTTACCAGGTGGCTGGCCAATGGACAACTTTGGGATACAAGAATAGTTTGCATAAGCTGTTCATTTTTTGACTATTCCGACCACATGCAGATGTTAACTTGAAAAATGAGAAGCTAGTGTTTACTTTGCTAAATATCTTGTTCTGTGCTCAACAATCTCAAAATACCATTGATGGATTAACCATGCAGCACATGGAGATGGCATACTAACTTGTCATATCTCCCATTACAAAAGTTTTAGATGCATTGCAAAAGATAAAGGTAAGCACTATTCCACTAAGCAGTTATTTTTCTCATTCACCAAGTCTCTAGATGAGACATATCAAATACCTCAATAACTATTCCACTAAGCAGTTATTTTTCTCCTTCACTAAGTCTCTTGATAAGACATATCAAATACCTCAATAGCAAGTTGTTTCCTTTTATATCTTCAATTTAATCTTCCTCACCAACACATTTGGAATTTAAATATTTTGGAAACTCCTTGCTTCTAGCTCGACAACTGGGTTGTGTTGGATAAGTTTATATTAAATTCAATCAGAACTCCCAATGTTAGACTAGGGTAGAGAAAAGTAAAGGCTAATTTACAAAGCAGAATAATAAATAGGTTTAATCTGAGTTAGAGTAGCTGTTGCATAACTGAGGTGATCTGCTTGGATTCTTCTGAATTAGGGGATGTAATCTTTACTTCTTTCTTTTGACTTTAGATTGTTCTAAATTTTAATTTCACATGTGAAAGTTTAAGCGAGGCAAAGTATAGGGATTTTCGCACTTTGCACTTTGAAAGATTGCAAGATTTTTATTTTGCACCCTCAAACATGAAATTTCCCACATTTCTTAGGGGCTGTTTAGTAAGGTTTTCAGTTTTTAGAAAAAGTATAAACAAAAAACGTTTTTGTTTTTTTTATACAAAGTTAAAAACAAAAAAACTTGTTTAGTTGTTGTTTCGGTTGTGAGAAATTATGAAAACTAAAACACAAAACTCGTTTGGCCACCACTTCTATTTATGTTATGAATGGTTCCTTTATATTCTTTTCCTGTTATAAACAAGCAAGAAGAGAAAAATCAAGACCAACAATCTCACATTTCATTAAAATATGAATACATCCCACAATTTATACTACGACAAAATCATCCCACAACTTATAAACATCTAATAACCAATTCTAATTGATCATTGTACGTATTTTTATGCCCATTCAGTTGGTGTTAGGATAGTCTGCGACACGGTCTTGTGCGACTGCTTCAATTGGCTAGGCTTCAACACTGTTTGTTGGACGACATTAGCTTGGCTCACATTGGTTGATATAGTAATAAGTCCATTGAGGCTTCGATCTATTAGACACACATACCCGCACCCACTGTCAGATGAACACCCACACAGGTACATAAGCACAGACTTCTACCAACAGAATTGAGCATACCCACAAATACTATACCCATAAAACAAAAACTCACACACAGAACAGGTAAAACAGAAGTTTCACAACAATATATCATGCCAAATATATGTGTGTTTGTGTATGCAAAGATAGATATAGAATGACACAGAGATTGAATCGAATAAATAAACATAATTTGACCTTTGAATTGTTGAATCGAATAGAGTGGCAGTTAAGATGGATCGAGTTTGCTCTTACAGATACTTCATCGATCTTGATTCGAGCTTTGCAACAATTACAGAAATCGTTAGTGATTGAGAGATCAACAGAGGAAGAGAGCCACTTTTTATAATCACAAAGAGATGAGGGATTAGGGTTTCGGAGAGAGAACAGAGATTGTGGGGGAAGACGGAGAGATGTCCGGAGCAAGAGACATGCATATATATATATATGGACAAAAAAAGGATCAATTTTGCCTCTAACAAAATTCAAAGCCCGGACCTCATTAAACTCGCTGTGCATTTTCTTTCTTGCTCTTTTTTGAAAATGCTCTTTTTTTTTTTTAAACAAACACCCGTTGTTTTGAAAACAATTTTACAAAAACAAAAATGGAAATAAACAAACACGATGTCGTATGTAATTTTACAAAAAACTAAAAACAAAAACAAAAAACTGAAAACAAAAACAAAAACCTGAAAACAAAAACAATTTTCAAGTGCACTAGATTTTTCGGTTACTTGTAAAGCGTAGGCTTCAGCTTGAATGGTTTGGGTACGGATCAAAATTTTGTTTAGAAATAGTCTAAATGGCCAAAACATTTTTTTTTTCAAGTAGACCGAAATGAATTAGTTATTGGATTGAAATTCTAATGATTTGAGGTGTTTTAGAATCTTTTGAGATGTTTCGGTATGTTTTCATCTTTATTTCGAAATGTTTCAGGGTGTCTATGTATATTTCCACCATGTTTCTAAATATTTTGAAGGAAGTACCCATATTTTTATTCTTTTATATTTTGTTTTCGAAAAGTTTTTGAAACATTTTCAAAATGTTTCCGTTTCTTTTGTGACCAAAATAATGCACCGAAATGAAATAAGAGTGCTTTGAGGTTAAATTGCTTCTGCGCAATTTAGCAGTCTAAGTACTTGGGTTGGATGCGAAGTTTACTTGGTTACCATGTGCTTCTTGGTCCCCAAGCCCTAGCCTTTATGTATTGTTGTTTTCAGTTTCTTTTGAGTGACAGAGATATCTTTGTGACATTTTACTTGAGTTGTGCGACACATCTTCTCTTAGTGTCATGTTCAGGACCCATGGGTGTGGGGCCTCGGTTTTCCTTCTCTCCTAGGTGTGGGCCCTTTCTTATTATTCTTTGCTTATACCTGCACTTTTAAAGCCCTTTGAAATACCAAAATCAGTAACTTTTGCTCTTCAAAAAGCTAAACAAGAGCAAACTATCACCCTTCCTTTTATTGAATACCAGCCCACAGGAAGCTCTCAAATAGCCTCAAACACCTATTGTAACTGTTTACTGCACTAGATCTGGCCTTGATCCTTCATTTTACCTGTCTGTTGGAAGCCATACATTTGCTCGTGTATATTCTACGTTAGAAACTGCCATCCAAATTTTTTGATAAGTTTGATTTTGATAGATAATGCTCCCTGGGCAATCCTGCTCATTTTGGTATGCATGGTTTGAAGTCACGTTATTGGACATCGACTCGGAATACACGTAAATGTATGTTTGCAGCATATCTATACGCTGCTGGACGCTACACACAAAATGTTATATTGTACAAGAAGTTTAACATCACTAGATATCCAGGTCAAATTGCAGTGTCCTCGAATGGACACTGCCATGGTATGTGTCAATTCGGTGACGATGAGTTAGCCGGCTCGATAGTGACTCGAAGACGACTCGAATGACTCGATTGAGTTGTGTGAGACTCATGGTTTATCTGAAATGTAGAACACTATCAGATCTCAAGGTACCGAGGTGGATACGACTTGGCCGAGTCACATCAGTTGATACTTTGAACCATGTTGCCCTTGATTGTTTCTTGAGGCCTTTGGGCAAAGATTGTTCTCTCAAAAATTCCCAAACTGGAAATTCAGGTGATGCGGGTAAAGCGGATCCAATCAGCCATCTTAAAGGTCTTAATTTTATGTTCAGTGGTGGCTTGGGCGATTTTTTGGGGGATGATGATTTAAAAATTATCATTGGATGTGCTAATAATGCGGCTAATATGACATATTTGGACTTGGCTTGCTCTTTGCATCTAAATTATTGGTATCTTGGATTGATTTAATGGTTAGGTTTATGTTTCACTTAAGGAGGGTTAGTCTGAGCGAGTTCCTGGATGAGATCATTATCCTCAGGCATGTATGTTCTTGGGGTTCTGTTTATGATACAGAGTGTGAAGGGTCATGGGTCTTTTGGAGGTGCTTTAGCTGCTTGTTATTCCTCAATTACGCGTCTGAGAAGATAGGAACCAGATTCCTTATTTTGTTCTCTGATAGGAAATGGAAATTCCACTGAAGACAGGAGAAGGTACGATGAAGTGGAGTAGAGGTCCATCCATATACCAAAAAAGGAAAAAGCAAAACATCAAACTACAATAAAGAGCCTTCCTCTTAATCACAAGCTGCATTCCAATTTTGCTGAATTAAGAAAAATGGAATATCCCAAACTCATTAGAAGAAGCAGGTCCAAAGAGAAGCCAAAAACTTAACTCTTTTCTACAAATACTCCTAAAACTGAAGTCTTTCTTCAGAAATTCTGTTGCTAGGCACAGAATTCTTAGTAACTAGTTAGGATATGCGTGATACTATAAGATGTAATGAAATGGTTTAATTGGTTGTTTCTTTCGTAAAGTTTTGTTCGAATATTCATCAATTTATTATGGGAAATTGGGGTAAATTTTTTTGTTTTTCTTTACCACTGGGTGGTAACACTTGTATTTCTGTAATAATTGAAATTTGAGAACTGACATACTGGATATCGTTGAGAGGTGCATTAGAGAGACCAGGAATCCCCTTCAGTGTACTAGCGATTCAGATATTGAAGAGGATTATATTGTGCAATTTTAAACTATGATTTTTGGGTTATGCTGGAGATTGTGGCTCAAATATCTTGCACCTTACAAAAAAAATGTGGAGGGGCTTGGGAGGAGTTTTAAAGGTGACGGTGAGATGAGGAGATCGTGCATGCTACTTTTATCTTTTTGATTCTCTGATGCAAGGAATAGAAGTTGTTATCATGCTATTTTTTCTACTTATAATCTCTTTACTGTTGTTTACTGCTTGCTAGTAGGTTAAGGCAAATTAAACATAGTGTTATCTCCCACGTAATGTTTATGAGTTGTAAAGTATCAGAATTTGTGTGCAAGCTAATGTGACGTGTATTATGATCCGTGAATTTGAAGTTTCTTGTTTAATTCCCCTTGGATTATGGTCTTTTTGGGTACAAATTAATAGTGGCAATAGAAGCTTTTTGTGTGGGTATGTCTTCAATTTGAAATGAACTTGCTTTTACTATGGTTGCAATTAAGTACATGCAGTAGCGAATGGGGGAGCAGAAAGTAGGAAACTCCTACAAAAATTGAAGGTTTGGATTGGAATAGATGCGTCTTAAGAATATATTTATGAATTAATGGGTTCATACAACCTGGCAATTAAGTATGAGCAAAAATTGAGGAAACTTTGCAGTGCACTTGAACACTATTGAGAAACTTTGCAGAAGATGCATCTAGAATCAGATTCTTGACAGATTGTTTAATTCATATTTGTAGTGTCCCTTCAAATCTTTTTGATTCATATGATCATGAAACCTATTTTGATTTTGTAAACCCTAAGGTGTCTGTGTGCTAAATTTTGCAGCATGAGTTTACCTTTAAACTGCTGCCATTATAAATTTGTTGAGGTATAAACGACTGGGTCGTACAAATTATGGGCTAGTTTCCAATAATTTTGAGTTTCTAACCCAACAAGCTTGTAATGGTATATCCTTGAGTTGTTTATTGTTGTAAGCTTCTTTACAATATGCATGGAAGCACCTTTTTGTAGTCAGATTATTACTAGCTGTAGAAGATTCTTAAGTTTTGATGTGGATTTGGTGCTTACCAGCATTGTTCTGTTCAAATTCCAATGGTAGATGATGCCTACTAACTGTCCTCTTGGAAGAAGGCATATACATAATAGGGAGATAAAATAAAGAAAATTTTCAAACTTGGTTCATTGTTTTTGTGGTGATTATGAAAGGGCTTGTGTCATGGAACAAAAAATTGGGTTGCTTGAATATATTGTTATTAGCAGCCTGCGTGATGTTTATTTTACAAAAAAAGTGGAGATTAAGGTATCAACCCTTATTGGACATGTATGAAGCTTTTTTCAGGAGATGATTGGAAGATGTGAAGAAGAGCATGATTCTTTTTGGGCATCTATGATTAGAAGTATCTCATTGTTAGGGTTTCTAAAAGAAAATTCCTTATTTGGGAAGGCTCTAACATTGAGGACAACAAATGCAACTGTGAAGGGAGGTATCCCAAATCGAAAAAATTAAGTAGACTCGAGCTTGGTTTATGTACTTGAGGGGCCACTTCACTCGTTCTCAATTGGTATTGGGTTGAATGCTCTATTTAGCATGTAGAACTAGCCTTTGGGATGTTAGTGGATCAAGTCTCTCACCTAGGTGAATTTCATATTTTATTTATATGTTCTAGTCACAACCCGTGCTGGCATGATAGAACATAAAATTCGAGTCTTAAAAAATTGATCTCAATATATTAATTAAAAAAATTTCATTTCTTCATTTCTTTGATTACACCATTTAAAATTTATTTTTACATATTATTTTTTTTAAAATATTGACAAAATTTTCTTAAAATACGCAATTCGATAAAATTTTTTCAATATATGTATACTATTGTGTATAGATAATATTTGAAATAAAAATTATGTTAAACTATAAATTAATTAAATATTAAATGATTGAATATGTTATAGAAATAAGTGATGTGATGGTTTTGGGGAGGAAAATGTATAAGGGATAAAATTTGACTTCATATTTATTTTATTATTTAGATGTTTTGGTTCAGCTTTAGTGTGTTGGATTGATTTTTTCAGATCGTTTGTTTGCCCACATGTGAGTTAGGATAGTACTTGAGGGACGGTGTGAAGAGAGTTATCCCACATCAAAAAATTAAAGAGAGTTATCCCACATCAAAAAATTAAGTAAATCTATTTTTTTTTTTTTGGGGAGGGGGGAAGGGGAAGGGGGACTTGAACCCTCGACCTTAAGAAGGCAAAGTCTTTACAAAACAAGGAGCACTATTGGACCAAAGGTCCATTGGTAATTAAGTAAATCTCAGGTTTGCTTATATACTTGAGAGCCACTCATTGCCAATTAGTTTTTGTTTAAATGCTCTAAAAGCAACTGTGGGCTGTTCTTAAGAGACCACTTCATCCATTGTCAATTGATTTTTGTTGGATGCTCTAATAAAAGTATCTGTGGGCATTTGGTAGATCTTTTTTTGTTGGCGAGTAGTGGGGAAACTGATGTAGATCATATTAGGTCTAAATACCAAATTGATGTAGACCGTATTAGTTTTGATACCAAATTGATGTAAACTAGTAAGGGAAGAATTAGGGAGGAGAAAAGAAAAAGAATTTTGAGAAGGAAACAATATCACTATTCAATAATAATCAAGTTTAATCCAAATAAAACCCTTACATGCATGCATCCCTTATATAGGGCTAAAACTCTAAAACAAATAAATAATTATAAATAAATCCTCAAAAGTTAAAAGAAATTATTTAAAAGATAAATACTAATAGTATCCAAATTCCTTTCATGATAAATTTAAAATATCTATCTAATTCTTACATGATCTTCATCGGATACTAAATAACTCTTCTTTACATCTCAAAGTTGCAATTGATTATTGCAATCATTTCGTAAATAAATGTTGTGACATGAAGGGTCTGTTTTGTATTCTCAAAGAGGTTTCCTCAAATGTTGGATATGATTGAGCAACTTGCCTCTTTATGGTTTCAAGTGTTTAACTCGAAAGGGTAGAGAATGCAGTGCAGAAAGATACTTTCAGTTGGTTTTTCCCCTTATTTTCTAGTTCGCTTCCTGTAATAGCTGTTGAGTATAGCGACTTTGAATATGAAACTAAATAAATTCTATCCATGAGTTGCTAGCAACCAGGGTCTCTAAGCAATCCAATATCTTTGCGTCTAACCATTGTCTATTCACTTACTTCACGGCCATCCTAATTTTAGATCCTTTCAATTTCATCTCAACTTCACATATTATAGCCCGAAATTTTCAGAACACAGTGGCTACCTCGGTTATTTGTTTGTTTTTACTAATATAATGTGCCTCATATACGGTCCCTTATGTTATTTTTGCTGTTAATGCTATTGCTATCATGTTATCAGCTAAGTCACCCTGTGGTCCATTTAAGTGGCATATTTACACAGATGCATTACTGCTTGCATTGTTGTATTATCCACAACTGCTAACTTTCCCTCATTTCATGTCATAGCAGTCTTTCCTTGGTGCGAAAGGATGATAATTGATTTGATGAGAATGCCACAGCCCAATGGTGTCATGACCATGCTAAACTGGCCATCAAAGTAAATTGAAGGCCATTTTATCTTTTGTATTATGATGATGTTGTAAAAATTGGAAAGGTTCTCCAACATAAACGAAAAACTTTCTTTTTCCCTTGGTATAACGTTGGGATTGAAGGAAGGTGACATATTTTCTTCGACGTACCTACACACTAATATCTCATGATATCTGCCTTGATACTATGAACTATGAATAATGTGGCCCATTCTCGACAATCTGCAGCGGCAACAGGAGATGGAAACCATTTTTTCTTATGTATGTATTTGCTGAAGCAACTCTTTTTGTTGGCAGTAACATAGTTGGATTACTAATCGTTACTTGCTTAGGCGGCCTATGAATTTGCTTTAGTTTCAAATTTGAAATTTCGCTTTCATCAAATTTGTATCCAAAACTTTAGCCGGCAACTTGGTTTTGTATATTTGGAATAGCAAGGTGCCGGCTAATGTTTTGGATACAACTCATTGATGACCCCCCCTTCGAGCTTTCTATTTTAATTGGTCTCACACCTAAAGACTGTTGAGAGAATTCGCTTCCCTAAACTATATTTTGGATCTGTCCCTGATTGTGTCTATGAATTCTTTTTGATGGTTTCTGTCAGTGACAATGGAGAAATGCCATATTCTTCATTTGCCTCTAATGGAGTGGGTGTAATTTTTTTATGACTGAAAGAGAAGATGATCCTACTAGGGGTTATTCAAAACTCTGATTAAAATTGTGTTTTCCCAGGCATAAATTTTCTGATTTAGTGGTTGAGATGCAATTTGGGACTCATACAACTGGTGCTACTTTTCCTACTCTTCAATTTCATACAAACTGGAGGATTTCCTTTTTTGAATTTTCAGGATCTTTCTACATTAACAGATTCGGTTGATTTTGAATTTTAATTATTTAGGTGTTTTGTGAATGAATTGAACCTCTTGATGGGAATAGATCTTGACTATGCATACAAAACTTGTAGCCTTCAGTTGGCTAGGAAAGTCCCTGATGAATAACAGAATTTTAGTAATCTCTTAAAAAGGATTTATAATATCTGTTATTTTCTCTCTCACCCACTCAATTTCCTCTCTAATTGCACTTAATCTCCAAAATCATTGTATAAATTTAGATTTATTACTCTCTTTCTACGTGCATGTCTATTTCCCTATATCACTCGTTTACCATCATGCATACGGGTAGCTGTATGCCCGATCATCTACAGCATGTTTGGATGGAATTTGGCTGAGGGATTGGATTGGTTTTATCAAACCAGTCCAAACTCTTCCAAATCTAATCCCTATCTTTGAGTAAATGAGATTAAAAGATGAATCCAGTCTATGCCTGTGTTTAGTAAGTTACATATACATATGTGGGACCATCAAATTTATCACTATTATCATCATGCATTGATTATGTAAATGATTATTTTATCGATTGACCAATTCAATTCAAACTTACGTTTGTTTGAGTCCTGACTTATGAACTTCATATTTTGGGATTTTTTTTCTTCCCAACTTTTGTTGTCAAACATAAGTAAAAATTTCTGTATTTCACATAACCATAATAAAACAGTCTTTTTTATGAAACCTTATCATAGTCCAAAATTTAGCCGTACGAAACGTTTTTATAAAATAACATTCAATATACCGGAATATACAAAACAATTGTACGTCCAAAAATAAATTGTATCTTTAATTATCCTATGGAAATTAATGCTTGAAGTTGCTTTTTGTTAAATGACAAAGCATAATGATGCACCAAAATGGGATCATCACAAAACTCAAATGCTTGTGCTAAGAAACCAACAAGTTCTGGTACGTTCATGGGGTGGTCAACAAGAAATGGGTTTAAGTGGGTACAAATGAAATTCCAAACCCACACCCACTTGGGATTGGTGAAACCTACTTTCATGTGTTTAAGAAGCCGGGCCAGGTCCGGGCCAGTACTTCAGTCCATTTTACATCCAAACAAGGGTTTGGGTAAGGGATTGGGATTGGACTTTTTGTTTAAACCCACCTTCTATAGACCAGCCCAAATAACAAACAGCTTGCTTGTGTACGTAAGAAAAGGAGAAATTTGGAATTGTTTTGGCCCGAGTTAAAAATACTAAATAATGATACTTAGAATAATTTTCAAGTATGAGCTCAGGGGCGGAGGGCAGATAAGCAGGTCTAACCAAGAAGTCAGAGAAAACACACAGAGTTCAGAAGATCAGAGCTAGAGCTCCCCCCAGACGTGATAACATCGGGAATGATAAGAGAACAGCTGGATGACAACAACAATCTTGCAGGTGGCAAAGAACTATATTCAAGGCACAAAATCCTTAACCAGCCAAGATCCTCTCCTAAGATCAAGGAGAGTTCCTCGGATAAATGGCAAGGATCTCGGTGCAGATCCCGTAGAATTAGGGACATCCCTATATATATATTATGTAATGCCCCCAAGAGTGAGGGGGTAAGATACAATCGGTCTTGTAAACCTTTCAGATGATGAATAAAAGAAAAAGGAGCAAGAGCCTCCATTGAAAAGTGGATTAGCCGAGCTTCTGAGCTGGTGAACCACTATACTTTTTTATTGTGTCAATCCCTCAATTACTTTTCCAAACCAATCCTTGCTCTTTCGAGCATTATAGCTTAGATCCTAATAGTCACATACTGTTCATCTCAACTGTTCAATATCACAGAGTTGCACCACGTTGATTTACACCATCAATTTGGCGCCGTCTGTGTGAACGATTGTTCCTGTTACAAATACACTGATCTTTCAGTGACTGATGGTCTCAACTCGCAACATGAGCAGAAACCAAACAAACTTACCACGAATGCAAGACCAACAGGAAGCAACTAACAGCAAACAGTCTAAGAATGTCCTAGAGACTAATATAATTCTAGACGTCCATCTCGGGATCCACGTTTCCATCTATTGGAGTTTCCCAATGTGCCTGTTCATCTACTCCGAGCTCCTCCTCTAGCACATAATCTGAAAATATGTTGTTTGTAGGGGGTGAGCACTAAGTTGTGTAACAACATCCTCCCAAACTCGAACAAGGTTTAGAAAACATATAAAACAGTTCGGTCTCACTTTACAAAATATCATATATAATTTTGAAAGAAAATAATGACATTTCACTAGATCTCAAGTTTAAACAAGAGCAATGATTTAAATGAAAGAAATAAACATGTTAGAGTGATAGAAATCAAACAATCATTCAACAACGTAATCCCACATTCTCAAGTATGTTGGTTGCTTCCCATGAATCTAAACCACGATTCTACCTCGTTCACCTACAATCACACAATCCCAAACATTTTAGGAAGGGCGTACACCGTTTCTCACGGCATTGACGAATTCTTCCCATGAAATGTATACCATCCCTCAGCCTCGAACTTACATGATTAATAGTGGTTGCTTTTACAGATAACAAACCACTACAAGTGTTAGGAAATCATCTCACTCCCACTGGGATAGACTAACCTCTAATGCTCTACGGCAGTGCTTGAATGCAATTCAAGTCCATCACAACAACCATACAAGAGATGCAATAACAAACATTTTCTCAAAACACAAGAAAATCTAAAATTTTCAAATTTCACAAGTTGTATTACAAGAGAACATTTTAAGAAAATAAGCATGAGATCATCAAAAATTTATTTTTATTATTCATTACAAAGCACTAAAGTTTTGAAATCAAGAACAAGGAAAAAATCGAGAGAAAAATCCCTTTCTCTTGGAAACTAGGGTTTTTAGTCAAGAAGAAGAACTTTCATGGCTACCCAACTATAACTTTATTAAAAACATGCTAGTGTTTGCAAGAATATCAAGAATCAATTATTTATTAACAAATAAAGAGGATTTATAGTCAAAACATACATATGTATATAGGAAGAAACCACTTCCTTGGTGTTCTTGAAAAAAAAAATTAGGGCTTTGATCCATTCTAATGTGCAAATCTCCTTTGATCTTGTGTTTTTCCCTCTCTTCCTCTCTAAGGTTTCCTAGGGTAGGAAATGTTGAAATGAGGCTAATGGATGCGTCATTATGTATTTATAGGGTGAAAAATGGGCCGCAGATTGCGACTTAAAATATCTGAAACTTATAGAGTGTACCGATACACAGTACCGATACGATAAACTCTCTGGACAGTAGCGTACCGATACGGTAATTTCCGGGTGTACTGGTACGCAGTATCGGTACGGTCTATTCAGTTTTGTCTGTTTCCTTTATTTTTTTTTATTTTCAATCCATTCCAAACCCTTCCAAAACCAACCCAAACTTATACAACATACATTTGGACATCAAACGTAGTTGGTACAAGTTCGATTACAAAAATATTTCATATATTTACTTGCTACATATTAAAATAAAAGTGTGTGGGTTTACAGGGTCCTTATCAACCCCTATCTTCAGCTTTCCTTTGTATCCAAATATCTGGTGGCCCTTGGTCAAATTCTCCTGAATGGCATTCTAGAACACCACAAAGTTGGTCGTAGAATGACTCCATAAATGGTGTCATTTACATTATGTCTTGTTCTTCAATTCTGAGGCCGATGGGATCTTATGGCTGAACGACAGCCTGATAATGCCATCAGCAAGTAGATGCTCAAAGATTTGATCAACCTTTGAAATGTCAAAGTCGAACTTCCGACCCCTTCCCTTGCTAGTGCCTTTATCAACACTCAGCGCAACCAATGTTTGATTCTCTAGAGGCTTGGTTAAAGCTTTACACATATACGGCCGCCTTGCCACAATTTCAGCTATGTTCACCTCTAACTCCTGATCTAGCTCAACCATAAAGATCTCAATGTTAGGATCTCTATAGTATATTCCTTTAGACGTGTTTCTTCGGTCCATCTCTTCATGTAAGATATGTTCATATCGCGTAGTTCGCATGGCCAACTCAAAAAGGTTGTTGAACTCCATTCCTTTGAACTTATTTTGGAGCTCAAATCCTAAGCCATTATGTTCAATCCACACATTCTCCATCTAGGGTAGTGCCAATCTGCACTAGTTCCTAGCCTTTTTGAACAGCGCAATGTACTGCCTTACTATTTTCCCAATCATCTGATACAACTTGGCCAAATTGGCCATGGCAACTTCTGGCTTAGTGGGGTAAAACTGAGTGTAAAACTTGCCTTCGGGTTGTTTCCAATCCAACATAGAATTGGCCAGAAAATCAATGTACCACCTGAAGGCCGATCTTATCAAGAAATTGGCAAACAGCCTCAGCTTCAGGAATTCGTTAATCCCGGCCTTACCACAATGAATGGTGAAGTGGCCAATATATTCCACGGTTGACTGACCATATTCATTTGAAAATATAGCAAACACTAAAACTTTGTACCCACATGGATACTCATATTCCCTGTCCACCCAGTTGGGATAAGGTTTGTTATATGTCGGCCAGATCACCATTCTCATTGTGGGGCCAACATGTTCTTGAATGATTTCATCTAGTTAGTCCCTATTCATGACTACCTGGGGTGCCGCTGGAATTACGACCGATGAATGTCTTCTTTGGCCCCCAACCCCATGAATGGGGACTATCTCCTCCTGAAAAAGAGGATTGTTGTTACACCTAAGTCCACTCCTGGCCTATTTTTCCCTCTAAATTGGCATGTACAATGAAAGCACTAGTTGTGGGAATTCAATTGTAGCCGCCTGCCCAGGGGGAAACAATGGTGCTCTCCTGTCCCCTAGATGGTTCGAATTTTCTACTAGCCACTCTAGTGCTTGTCTGGTGCAGCCGAATTCTTCTCTGATCAAGTCCCCCAGCCCTGAATAAAGCTAGAGACTTGTTACGAGACTTCCTGTGAAATAGCCTTGATGGAGGCTTCCAGCTTTGAATTGGACACGTGGTTCTATTGCCCCTTAAGTGGAGGCAATTCTTCCTGCATGTTGGGGATGTCATGCCTGCTTTCTTCCACAAGTTCGTGTGTTGGAGGTACTTTGGATGAGCCAATTTTGGCCTTACCTATAGTGTTTGCCATGTTGTCATTCTGATGGTCCCACTAGGCATGCCAAAAAATATGTTTGGCCTATTTTGAGATTGTGGGCGTGCCAAAGTCCATGTGGACTTAAAATTCAAATATGTACGACTTGACCTACTCGAGCTGACATGAGATTCTAAAAATCGTGACTATTCAGGTGATTGTTGTGAGGTGTATGGTTCTCTCTAGGTTATTTTTTATGCCTTGGAGCTTCAAGAACTTTAAATAATTTTACTAGTTAGAGACACGTGAACACTACTAAAAGTAAATAGTGAAAATGCAAAGTAACAAGTAAACTAATTTGAATCTAAAAGATGAATCGAACACTAAACTTAGTATTAAATGAAAGCAATAAAAGATAATTGGAGTGATGTATTACATGAAAAGTAAAGATTGCTCATAAACAAGGATTGAGTAAAAAGATAGACTGACTCTGTGAAGAGTATTTGTGATTTGATTGTGGAATCTCTTTTTGTTATCCTAGCCTCTACTATTTATAGAGATGACTCTCAACCGTTCATCCATGTTTTTCGGTCATGACCTATGATCATAACCCTGTCCTTTGAGATACGTGAGTATGTGTTGAACCATTTTCAATTGGCGACTCATAATGTCACATTTTCTCCTTTTTCACGATTCCAAAAGTCCTATTCCTCTAACCATCCTATCGATTGTGGACTCTCACAGACTCCCTTATGATCATCAAATTCCTTCAATGTGTCACCCTCAGATTTTGCTATTTATAGGTTTAAGCACATGGATAATGAAATTAAGTATCAAATTCGACATGTCACATTGCTCAACTACTATCAAAAATAGTTTCATACTTGGTTCATCTCGATGACAAGACAAGTGACACTTGAGCATATAAATCTATACACATAGTATAATTCGTACGTGTACCAATTAATCTCATAGTATTTAGCCCAAAATACATGTCAACTCAACAAAAGTTTAAGAATTTCATATAAACATAAAATAATCAATAAGAATATAAATTTCAGATAATAAAAGGATACTCTTTACTAATAGATTGAAAGAGAGAAGTATATTTTATATAACCCCATACCTCAATTTACTAATTGATACCGATTAATTTCATCACCACCGTTTTAAGAACCATTAACACAAATTCCATAGAATTCGAGACTAAAACCATCATCTAATTTTAAATCCAAAGCCTCGTTATTTTTTTCTCTTATATTTTTCCTTTCTTCTTTCTCTTTTTTTCTTCATTCCTTTCTTTCCTCTTTTTTTAACTGCTGTAACGACCTGTATAAAAATTAATCACTAAATAAATTTATTATGTGAAAACGAGTCAAACTACTATCATGTTGATAATGTTTAATTTCATGTTTAACATCCAATGTGCTTGAATTATGCAAATGTGTGTAAAATTATGTGTCACATGTAAATAAATATATAATATATAGATAGATAAGGTGACAAGTGTTTTTTTAATTAAAAAAAAAAAGAGATGTGACAGTAAGATAAGGAAGTTAAAAAAATTAACTAAACTAAAATAAAGGAAAAATTGGACTAGAGTCTATTTGTGCAATGATGCAAGCGCAAGTTTGTAATGTGTGTGTTTATGCTCATAGTTGTTAGTATCATACGACATGCGATACGTATCGTACAATACATTACGATACGGAGGCAAAACGATACGGATCGTAGTTATGTATCATTTTTGTGTTGTATCGTCCGATATACAATACGTTGTTACGATATGATACGTGTCGGTATGATACAAACTATACGCGCAAAACCTGTTAAAGTTTTTTTTTGGATGGAATGGTGTCATTTTGTCTAAATAAGAGAGTGATTTTTTTATCCCTGACACTAAAACGACATAGTTTCAGGGCTAGGGTTTACAAAAAAAAATAAAATCCCTCTTAATCCGTCTTTCCCTCTCCTGTTTGCTGTCTTCCTTCTGGGTGGGTGTTCTTCAGACCTCACGAGTCACAACAACGAAGACACAGCACACAACAGCCAACCATCGATCACTTTCTTTCTTCTGGGTGGGTATTCTTCAGATTTCTTTGTTCCGATGAAGTCTAGCCCCTCTTTTTCTTCTCTCTATTGTTGACGATGACGATCCCAGTCTAGCCCCTCTTTCTCTTCTCTTTGTTCCGTCTTATCTCTCTTCTCCCTGTTCTTCATCGATGAAGACAGCAAAATTTGAGAAGCCATTGAAGCAACCAAGCCATAAAAGCAGCCTTGGATCTGCAGGTGCAGCTGTCTTCTTCTTTATTCTCCAGCTACTCCAGCTAAACCTATGCAGTGTAAGCAATTCTGTCAATTTATTTACAAAGGCAAATAAATTTTTTTTTTTGTATAAAAATTTTTGAATCTTGATTAATTTTAATTTTGTGAAACAGTGTCATCACCAGCATCCAATTTTCATATAGAAATGACAAAAAAACTTGCTAATGATCCCATATGAGAACATTGTGACAAAGTAGAAGAATCAAGGTTGAAATTGAAATGAATTCAATGTGCAAATGTTTATTAGGGAGGCATTTCAAGAATGAAAAATCATTTGGCATGTAGTCGTAAAGATGTAGCGTCATGTAAGCATTGCCCTGAGGAAGTAATTGAATTTTTTAAGCAATTGTTGGATGATAGGGCTTCTAGCAAAGATATAAGTCTTGTGGATTCAAAAAGTAGTGGCAGTATGGGTAGTACTACTGTTGATAAAATACAACCAACCACCACCATTACTTTGAATACCATGTTGAAGAAAAAGGGTAGGGAAGATGTATGCTTGGATATTTGTAGATGTTTTTATGCTAATGCTCTTCCTTTTAATTTGGTAAAGGATCCATATTTTGTAAGAATATTAGAATATGTTGCATCATTTGACAAGGGATTGAAACCTCCATCGTATCATGAGGTGAGATGTTATTTTTTGAAAAAAGAAACAGATTTGATTAATGGTGGGTTGATGAAAAATTATAAAGTAGAGTGAAGAAATACGGGTTGTACTCTTATGTCTGATGGATGGACTGAGGGGAAACATTGCTCTATCACTAAGTTTTTAGTGAATAGTCCTAGAGGAAGTGCGTTTCTTAAAAGTATTAATACTTTAGGCATTTGTAAGAATGCGGATAATCTTTTTGAGCTTTTAGATTCAATGGTAGAAGAGATTGGTGATGACAATGTTGTTCAGGTTGTAACTGATAGTGCATCGGCTTATGTAAAAGCTGAGGAGTTGATAATGGCAAAGAGGAAAAAGTTGTTTTAGTCTCCCTGTGCTGCACGTTGTCTAGATCTTATTTTGACGAGTATTGGAGACCTTCCTCTACTCAAGGATATAATGGCAAAGATAAGGAAAATCATAGTTTACATTTATAGACATTCTTGGGTGTTAAATCTTATGAGGAAGTATACAAAGAAAAGGGATTTTATGAGAGCTTGTGTGACCAGATTTGCCACCTCATATTTAACTCTAAAGAGTTTATTTGAGAGAATAAAATTGGGCTTAGAGCAATGTTTGCTTTTGAAGAATGACAGAGAAGTCAATACTCTAAGAAGGAAGATGGTGTAAAAGTGATAGATATTATTTTAGCTGACCAAAATTTTTGGGGATCAATCAAGTATTGCTTGAAGTGTGTGTTGCCATTGGTGAAGGTGTTGAAGCTTGTAGATGGGGATCTAAAGCCTGCCATGGGGTATATTTACGAGGCAATGGACAAGGCAAAAGATTAAATTCTAAAGAATTTTCGTAATGTGAAGAAGCACTGTGAGCCCGTATGGACTATTGTTGACACTAGATGGAACATGCAATTACACAGACCTCTTCATGCAGCTGCCTATTATCTCAATCTTGCGTAAGATTTAAGTTTCTCAATTTTTATATCATTTTATATCTGTATATTGTATACTGGTCAATGATCATTGTAAATCAAAATAATAATTTCAGGTTTCATTACAATGGTATTGCGGACTATGAGATAAAGATGAGATTTTATCAGACAATTCAGAGAATGTGCCCAAGTCCTATTGTGAGAGAAATTGATAAACAATTAGATATCTTTCACAACGCTGATTTGATGTTTGAAATGGACATGACAATTCAGATGGGAAAGAAGAAACAACCTGGTTAGTGGTAACCTAACTTAAGTTAGTCATTAATGCAATTGCTTAAGTTAGTTAATGGAGTATTCTATTGTAATTTTTTATAGCCTTATGGTGGGAATCATTTGGAGGATGTTGTCCAAAGTTGCAACAACTTGCTATCCGTGTCCTTAGCTTGACTTGTAGTGCCACAGAGGAGAAATCAATTAGAGCAACAAAAATTAAGTGCACATGTGTTTGTGAAGTACAATCTTTGATTGGAGGCAAGACACCAAAAGAAAATACTAGAGGGTGATTCCTATGATCCTATTTCTCTCTGAGATATGGAATCTAATGATGAGTGGATCACTGAAAAAGAAGATGCACTCCTTCCTTAGGACACTACTTGGATGAATATTGGTGAATATTTTGAGGTTCAAGAAGGGACTAGCAAAAAGAGAAAGAGAGGTAAATAATATATAATTAAAATGTAGTGGTTGTTTTTTCTTCTTCTCCATTACTTTGATTTTTTTTTTTTTATATTTTATATTGGTTGCTTTGTAGGGCCTAGAAACATTTCTTTAAACAAGAAAAAAGGGAAGCAAGTAGTTCAACTTGAGGATGAGGATGAATGAACAAATACAAGAAGTTGAAGATGATGAAGGAAGCGAAGACTTGTTGGCATCTGATCACAATGATGATGAAGGAAGCGAAGACTTGTTGGCATCTGATCACAATGATGATGATGATGCATTTTCTATTGACATTGAAGATTGAGTTCAAAATGAATGTTAAAAATTTGGATTAGAAATCTCTTTGGTGTTTGAAGTTTGAATTAGTGAACTATGGTTGTGAACTTTGCATTATAATATTAGTGAACTATGTTGATGACTTGAATAGTTGGTGGAGTATTAATGAAATACTATATTTTTATGAGTGTATGATTATTTATCAAAGGTATATATATTTTATTATTATTTATTTCAAATTATACTGTATCTTACAATACACAATATGATACGATACACTATTTTTAAAAAATGATTCGCCTTCCGATACATGATTTGATAACTATGTTTGTGTTGATGTGAGATACTTGGAGCTCAAGGTTGCCAAGTCTATAAATGGGAGACAAGATCAAGATCAAGGCCAGCCAATGAACACTTGAGGCCATAGTAAAAAATTTTAGACGGAGCCCTAATTTTTTTTAGATGCATAATTTATTTATTTTTGTTTTAAAATTTTAAATATTTAAATTCATATCTTTTAGTAGGTATATTTAAGGTGTAAAATAACTTGTAAAATAAACACATTGTGTAAATGATTATATTAAGATCAAAATTAACTCAAAAATTATAGTTCAAAAAAATAAAACTGAATAAATAGACTAAAGTTATTGAGAATTCACATAAAATGAGAGAATAAAGTATTATAATTGTTTGTAAAAGAATATGATACGATCTTTTTTTTTCTTCTTTTTGAATGTACATATATCAATATTTAAAGAAGGTCTTATCCTGGTCTGAAAGATCCATGCATATTTGATTGTAGTCTAAGAAGACATCCATGAAGTTGAGCATTTCATGACCCGACGTCGTATAATCGACCTCGCTAATAGCTTTTGTTTTGAAAAGCTTAGCGAGCTCCTCGTTAATTATTTTTTGTCTTTTTGGGGCAAAACTTCTCCTCTTCTATTTGACAAGCTTACAACTCAGGTCAACATTTAGCTTGTGGACTATGACCTTTGGGTTTATCCCTTGCATGTCCTCTTGCTTCTAGGTGAAGACATCCAATTTGTTCCTTAGGATGGAGATGAGCCCATTCTTGACATTGCTTAGTAGCCTTGATCATACGAAGTCCACATGCCCAGGATCATTTTCGATCTGAACTGGTTCCAATTCCTCTGAAGGTGAGGGTCTCGTGTCCACCTCATCTCTCATGTCCAAGTTGTCTACTTGAACTACATCGACTTCCTTTTGTTTCATTGAGGTTAAGTAACATTTCCTCCTGAATTCTCTGGTCTCCCCAAACCACTCTAACCCCATTATTAGTCAAAAATTTCATTACTCAGTGATAAGACAAGGGAATGACCTTGAGGTCGTTGAGGGAAGGTCTTCCCAATATACATTGTAAGCTAATGGAGCTTCAAATATGAGGAGTTTGGCAGTGATGGTGGCTTAACAAGGTGGGTCATCAATGGTGACAACCAATTGAAAGGACCCAAGTGGGTACGCTTTCTCTCCTCACAAGCCAATGAGAGGGGATTTGATAGGCTGGAGCTTGTCCCGACCAATGCCAAGCTAATTAAAGGTGTTGGTGAAGATAATATCGATTGAGTTGCCATTGTTGAGTAGAATGTGAATGTTTTTTGTTGGCGATGATAACTTTAACAACCAAAAGGCATCATGAGGATGTTGACACCTGCTTGATCCCGAATCGGTGCACCTAAGTACATGTGGTTAAGTGTACTACTAACTTGATAGTTGGAGATCGAACCTCATGGATTGAATAGATGATAGAAAAGTTAAAAGGAAGAATAGTATGTGGATCGTTTGAAATAGGGAATAGTTATAATTTAAAGGAAATTTCTGATTGGGAAAAACTACTTTTTAGTTTTAAGATCGGGGATTGTTCATGCACATCAAATATTATACTTATGCAATTCTATTTTATCTCGGTTGACTTCCAATGTCAGTATAGTCAACCAGAGGATAAAGATGTGAAAACCAAGAGTTGATTGATATAAAAGTAAGAATTTAAAAACTAATATTATAAACTTGCATGGAATTATAAGAGTTCCCCATACCAACAAATCAATCAAGTTAATGAGGAAACCAAGGCGGTATGGGTTTCAGGGACTTGAGAACCTTTAATATGACGATGCTTGCCAAACAAGCATGGAGAATCCTTCATAATACTGATACTCTGCTTCACAAGGTCTTGAAAGCGAAATATTTCCCCGTCAACATCATTTATGAGTGCCAAGTTGGGGTATAGGCCATCATACACATGGCGCAGCATTTTAGAGGCTAG
Organism: Ilex paraguariensis; assembly: GCA_963454935.2. NCBI lineage: Eukaryota > Viridiplantae > Streptophyta > Magnoliopsida > Aquifoliales > Aquifoliaceae > Ilex > Ilex paraguariensis. The sequence continues at coordinate 391,081 of CAUOFW020005613.1, read as the reverse complement.
AAAAGTGATTGAAGCTGGTTCACGATGGAGGATTGGTGACGGTTCCAAAACTAAAGTGTGGCATGATAGGTGGATTCCAACACCCACTACTTTCAAAGTGGTGAGTCCTAAGCTATTGGTAGAGAAGGAGGCTACGGTCAGCCACCTCATTGATCCCCAAACACGTAGTTGGAAAACACAGCTAATTGATGAGGTTTTTTTGGAGCATGAAGCTGAGATAATTGAACGGATTTCGTTGGAAGTTTATCCGTTGGAAGATAAATTAATATGGCACTACAACAAAAAAGGTAGATTTTCTTTAAGGAGTGCATATCATTTGGCTTATGAGAGTAATCTATTTTCACGGGGAATATCTAATGCAAGTTCTTCATCGACTCCTAATGGCAATTGGAAAGCACTATGGAATCAGCGAGTTCCAAGTAAAGTTAAGATTTTTGCTTGGAGAATGCTATTGGATGCTCTCCCTACAAATGAGAATTTAAGGCGTAGGACGATTCGTTCGAATAGTGTGTGCTGTGTATGCAGAGTGATGAGTCTATTTTACATGTTTTAAAGGACTATTCTTGGGCAAAGAAATCCTGGGAGGGCAGCCCATTGTGCAACAGGGTTCAACGACTTGCAAACCATATCCAACAATTGTTTTGGGAGGTCACTCAGCAACTAAAGCCCAAGTTATTTTCGCTATTTCTCCTGCACTGCTGGTTTATTTGGCAGAATAGGAATGAATTTCTGTTCCAGAACTTGGAGAATGACCTGGGGCTGATAGTGCAAACTGTAGCGGGTTATCTTGACCAGTTTGAGAAGGCTATGGAGGTGGACTTCTTGCAAAATAGTGTATCAGATCCTGTTCGGTGGTCTCCCCCAAGCTCAGGTACTTTTAAGGTAAATTTTGATGGGGTAGTATTTAATTCTGAAGGGTCAGTGGGAGTGGGTGTTGTTATAAGGAATGATTCTGGGTTATTTATTGCGGGGATGTCGAAGAAGATAAGTGTGGTATATGATGCGCAAACAACAGAGAGTATTGCTGCAAGGGAGGTTTTGTTATTTGCTAGGTAGATGGATTGAGAGGAGATCACGCTGGAAGGGGATTCATCTTGTGTGATGAAGATGATAGTGGATTCCCAGGAGGATTTCTCTCCTTTGGGATCTGTTATAGCAGATATTAGGTGTATCATACATTCTTTTAGTTCTTTCTCTGCTTCTACTATTAAGCGTACTGGGAATGGTGCTGCGCACCATCTTGCTAGAATAGCTAGATGTTATGAACATTTTCATGTATGGGAGGATATGGCACCAGAGTCTTTGGTACTAATTCTCTGTTCAGATGTTTCTAATTAATACATTATATCGTTTTTGTCACAAAAAAAAAATCAAGTTAATGAGGAATCAAAAGTATACATAGTACAATACTTTGCTAAAAATCATTCATTCTATCTTTAAACAATAAAAGATAAATCATTGAAGAATAATTGCATAAATAATAATATTCGATGAACAATCCCAAAACCTAACCCTAACTAAATTGTAAAGAGAAAACTACTCACATGATATGGGTATTCTTCTCAAAAGCTGAAAAAATAAAACCAAGGACAAGGTTACAGAATAAAGCCCTCCTCTCCGTATGTATAAGGAGAGGATACACCGGATATTTCAGGATTTGTTTTACAATAAAAATCCTACTAGGTCAAGACGTAAAGGCGGAAATCCAAAAATACGCGTCCGGACGATTAACGCAAGCAATCGAACGGATAACGCACGTTCGAATGGACCCCTCGCATCATCAATGACTGTCCAAATAGACAAGATGCATTCTTTAATTCACTAGAATTCACAACTATATAACAATGTTCAGACGAAGAAGAAGAGTCCAAATGGAGAGAGTTTGTATCATCAAAGGAGCATTCGAATGGAAAGTCATGCCTTCAAACAATGGTCTCGTCCCCGAAATTTCCAAGTCTTCAATAAGTCAACTTGGTCAATTACCTTCCAGTCATTGCTTTCGAACAGCCAAGACACATTCGAATGGACCTATTTATACGAAAGACCTTGACCCACATTCCAACTTCTCCAAAGTTGTTATAGACTTCATCTTTATTTTGCCATTATCAATACTGAATCAATCTTTTCAATTACACTTTGGTCCCCTTGAGTTCACTTTAATCTCCAATTGACTGGTCAATTTACCAAATACACCAATTCAACTCATTTCACCTGAAAAATTGTTTAGTACATCATTCAAGCCAAAATAATTAAAAGTCATCATCTATGATAGCATCTCTAGATACCTGCCTCAGTATCCACGTTCCCATCAGTCTGAGCTTCCCAATTTACCTACTCATCCAACTCAAACTCGTCCTCTAACCTCTAATATGAAAAAGATATTGTTGTAGGGATGAGCACTAAGATCTATAGAAAATCTTCCCAAAATCAAATAAGGTTTTGAAAACATATAAAACATGTCGGTCTCACTTTTCAAAATATCACATATAGCTTTTGAAATAAAATAACAATAGTTTATCAGATCTCAAGTTTACGTGAGTGCAATAAAATAAATGAAGAAATAAAACTAACTTTCAAACAATAAACCATTGCCAACACTGTATTTTAGGTATGTAGTAAGATTTAGCATGACCAACATTGTAATTTAGTATATCAAAATATACACATTGAGAATATCCTAGCCAACACATATCTAATCCTCGTAAGGATACACAACTTTAGGAAGGACGTATATTGACGCATCGGCAGTGATGAATTCAACCCAAAAATAGTATACTAGCCATCAACCTCGATACCTATGAGCAAATAGTGGCTTAGTCCTAGCATCAACCTCACTATGAGTGTTAGGGAACCTTCAAACCCGCTCGAAGTAAAAAATACATCTACTCATTCTACTATACCTGGTCAATGGTCACCCATGTTCATCAAACCACATGTACAAGAGATATTATACCAAACTAATTCACCAAATCACATGTAAACCAAGCATCATATTTTCTCAAGTATTTTTCTAATGGAGAAATTTAAGAAAATATGCAAGAGATCATCAAGAATATAATGTTGTTGTTCAAAACCCAACACTAACGTTTTTCAAAATCAAGAACAAGGAAATATCATGTGTAAAACCTATATTTCTTATAAACTAGGGTTTTAAAAATAAGAACGATAGTTTCTTGAATATAAAACATATATTTCATTCAAAAACTTCATATAATTTGTAAGAAAACCAAGATAAAATTATTATCTGTCATACTTCTACAATTTAGATTTAAAACATGCACATATATATTAATCCTAGCCGCAATAAACAAGTTTAGGAAGAAACCCTACTTCAATATGATATTTGAAGATAAACCTAGCATGTTTGAATCAATCCTGACACGAGAATCCTTCATGTTCCTCCTCTTTTACTCCCTCTCAAGCTCTCTAGGATTTTCTGAATGAAAAAGAGGTAAAGATATTTTAGATCGCAGCCCTAGGATATTTATAGGGTGAAAAGTAGAGAAAACCCTAAAAACTGATTGGGATTGTTTTTAGCGAGGCGTCTAGACGGTTCTGGGGCATCCGGATGGTTTTGGAGCATCTAGAGAGTGCCAACTCTCTGTTTCTCCTTAATTCTAATGAAAAATAATATTTGATTTTCTGGACAGGCATTGATTCAGACTTCCAGCTCGATTTTGACCTAGATAGAAGTTGATTCAAGAAATTTTCATGAAATAAAATTTTGTAGTACTTTAAGTTTATTTTCTACTATCCAAAAATAAGATTAATTGAACATTGGACTAAAAATTTTTGGCCAAAATATTAAGGTAGTGTCAAATTCCTTCTTACCTAAATTCTCCTCAAAATGTGTTTAAACTCTAGAATACTTTCAAACTTCAAATACACTCCATATAATCTCTCCCAAAGTTTTTTGACCTTTCAGATTCAATGGTGATATTATTTTGACCTAAAAATATTTAGAAACTTACATATCTACTATTCTCAAGTTTAAATGTCTTCGAAACTAAATTTAACATAAAAGTCAATGCATGTGAAACTCAAACTTCATAATCAATCCGTCAACAATAATTCGAAGTTTTTATTATCCTTTTGGAAGTATTCTTAATATCATATTATCCATCTTTAAATTTTATACAGGGTCTTACAATAAAAGATAAATAAATGGTACTTTTGATTAGAAATTAGCACCCATCAGATCGATGTCTAAGAAAGTGATCTTAGAGTTGAGGCGAGAGGTTTTTGAACTACACATATTTTAAAAATTTTATTTGATTACGTTTTTCAAATGTGTGCTTTTTGGGTCGAGCTGGACTCTCCTTCCCCAGAAATTCTTCCTACTATGACTCCCATCTCCCCTAATAGGCTGTTGGTGCTACTGCCTGGCCCTGGGGTTGTTCTTGGTGATATCTAGCTCCGTTGTCTCCATCTTGGGCAACAAAACAATTGTGTCCTCTCTGCATGAGGAATTCAATTTCTCATTTCAACTAGATTCACTCATTTGTGTCATGACCATGGTCTTTGTGGAAGTTGCAATACTTGTTCATATTCCTCTTTTAGAGGACCGAACTCATCTTTGAGGGCCATTTGATAAATTTATAGTGCTAGAGTGTAACGCCCGCCCCAATTTCTATAATCTAGGCATTACCTATTATTTGGACTTAAAATATATAATATTAGGAATGCTTAATGTATTAACATTTGGCAAAACTGAATGTATTAAGAAAATGCCATGTGGCAGAATTCGCAGAAAGGCGGGAGATGATCAATCACAGCCACATTTGAAAAGAAAAAAATAAATAATCAAAAGTCACCAGTTAAGTAACTATCAATGGAGGAAAAAATGTCGAGGACAATGGTTATAAAAGGCATGTAGTGAAGAAGATAAAAGGATACATTCAGACCTCTACAAGACCCATGATCTAAGCATTTTTAGTGGTAGTGTTTGAGTAGTTTTAGGAGGCAGTTACTGTTGCAATCAAGTCTGTTAATTTAGTCTTTTCTATTATCGAAGTTCCTTTGGTTGAATTATAAAGGAATCCCCTTTTATTAGTTTCCTGTACTGTGTATTTGTCCATCAAAATTCATCCAATAAAGTCTTGAAACAAGACAATTGAACCCCTAAAAAATAATTGTGTAAGAACTATTAGTCGATTGAGTTTATTTTGTCGATAACAACAGATTTTAAAGCAACAACCTTTTGGCAATCCCCGTGGAACAACATAGCTAACTTGGATTAAGAAAATGGTTCAAACAAGGAAACAAGACGAGATTCTATTTGGTACTACTAGAAATTTGGAAACAATGCCAACCAATGGAAATCATGAAGCAAGTTGCAAGTATCAATCCTGTGGAAATTGAAAATCCAAGAAATGGCCAAACCAGTGGCTAAGATAATTTATAGATGAAAGAATTTGTGCAAAATCTGAAATATGTATTGCACAATCCTAATTTTGGCATTAGGCAAGACTTAGTTAATGTCATGCATGAGTTAATGAGTGTCCAGACACCAATGTTAGGACCAATTAATCAAAGATCGACCACTGTGGTTAGAAATCAAACAATAGAAGAAGGAAACACCCATCTTGCGGTGCTTCTTATAGAAAATCATAGACCACCACCAATGGTTACCAATGAAAGACCAAGCCTGCCACACCAAATTCATTTCAATCTGGTGTTTGATGGGGAACCGGTCAAAATGGTCCCTAATTTTTTTCCAGGAAGGAATCCTAGGGGAACAAATGGGCCAAGAATTGCCCCTAAATTTCATAAAAGAGATTGTAAGAGGCAAGCCATGCCTCTAATGGAAGCCACAAAGGACTTTAACCCAAGGGCAGGGAGGCAACTCTTTGACCAGTTTGAAAATACAGAAGACCATCAAAATACGATTTTTAATAGGAATCAACTAATAGAGATGATTTAAGACATGTAAGGCCCAGGCATTAGAAACACTAAGAGGCCTGTGTTTAAAAAATCATATTCACCATGGATTGACTATGAGAAATTTCCAAGAGGATATCAAATCTCAGGATTTATATCTCACTATTATAAACATACTAAAACTTGCGACACAAGCACTTGGGGGTTGCGAAGAGCTTTTTATTGAAACACAAAGTTTAGAGGCTACATTAGTGCAAAAAATGATCAGTAAGAGTTGTTCGACTTCCACCCATCCTTAACCCACAAAGACACCAAAATAGATCAAGGGGGCCAACGTAGTGTCGATAGATAACCCTCCCAGGGCCGGCCTAACAGCATTGAAAATAAAGTCGGTTTTTAAGGCCTCAAATTTTTAGTAGGCCTAATAATTTTAGGTATATTATTAGCTCATAAAAAAATAAAATAACAGCCCCAAAAAATTAAGTTCAATCAAAATTTTTACATAAAATTGCGAACAGCTATCTTTTAAATTACTTAATTGTGAGAAAATACTTTAACTAAAATCTTTTGTAGATAAGTATCTTTGACTTGAAATGAATTCTAGTGTGGTACTCCTCGGCAAATTTTTAAATATTTTCTTCACTAAAATACCATTTTCTTTATTTGAAGGCTTGTTAGTTTGGGAATCCCATTTTTTATGGAATTTGATTTGTTATATTAATAGTTTTATATTTTAAGGGATTAAATATATTTGAAATTCAAAATTATACCACATGGAATATACCTTAACGGTTTAACCCAGATTTTGAAATTTATTTATTTTATATTATTTTTTAATGTTAAACGGTTATGATTGTTCTTAAATCTAACAATAGTCTCACTTTGTAATGTTACATTGTGATGTAACACTATAATTTATTAAAAACAATATATATGAATGTTACATTTGTGATGTGATATTAAGCGATGCATACTATTTAGATCGTGTATTAATCAGTGAATGCAATTTCATAACTTTTTTTAGTAATTAAAGTGTTAATGATGGTGTTACAATGTCATGTATCACTGTAGTATCACATTATCGATAATTTGAATCAAAACAGAAGGAAGATAGGTCTTTAATGGCGCTTTAATGTTTGTGTTTTTTTTTGGGTTGAAAATTGAAGGATTTTATAGTAGATTTAAAAAAAATTGAATACCCAAGTAATTTAATGGGATATAAAAGATATAACAGTTGCCAAATTTAATAGGATTATTGCATTATTTATGGCAGTTTTCTTATCCACTATTTGCACCAAGTAATTTTTATCTTGTGGACATTTCTGTAATAAAAAAAAGTATTTCTATACAAAACATTTCGTATTGATTACTTTTCTACGATTAAGAGAAAAATTAAGTACCAGCTCACAAAAAATACAAATTTTTATTCCAATAATTTGGGCCCATGCATGTTCCACTCCATAACATTAGAAACCTAAAAATTAGAAGTTAAAAAAATAAAAAAAAATACTTAGAAATCAACTTATATTTATCGTCACACATTCTCTCTCTCTTGTAAGAAAAAGTAAAAAATAGAAACAAAAGTTGAAATTAAATCCTCTCTCTCTCCCTAGTAAAAAACAAAAATAAAAGTTGAAACATTTTTCTCAACAAACACTAGCGCATTCATTTTTTGTCTTTCTTTGACATAAAAATTAAAAATTAATTAATTTTTTTAAATTTAATAGTAAAAATAAAAAATCTAATTTAGTATTTGCACTTTAGACTACAAATTGCTTTAAGCCGCACTTGACCCTCCAATACTTAAGTTAGTACAAGAAGTGAGACTGTGCAGCATAGAACTACATATGGAGGAGGAAGTGTACAAGAGATGTACCTTGGTCTGAGAGAGTCTTTGGTATTTTTGCAGGTACCTTTGGCAATTGTAATTAAAAAATTCTTTCCAAATTCTCATTTTCCATACTCATTTTATCCTACGTTTTTTAATCATTCTCTCAAAGATGGCAAATCAACACCTTTTAGGAAATTGTCTCCCATTTAGCCTTAAGATGTTTTTTTTACAGGTAATGTTTTTTGTCCGCAAATTAGAAGTCTCCTTAGCTTCTGTTAATTTGACTAAATGATTTCCCCGCATGATGTTTTTATGTCACTACTGAGTATTAGAAAGTCTCCGTGTTGTTAAAAGATGGTTGCTCATGTAATAAAACACAAACTCAGAGCAAGTCTCTGTCATTGCTAAAATATGAGGGGTACTTTCCGTAAATCAGCGGACACTAGCACACTGAAACACAAACAGTTGCTTCCACTTTCTTAACATGTGTGTGTGTGAGAGAGAAAGAACACAAGATTCTCCATTGTATTATAAACATATTACAATTCTAGCCCTTGGCTTTGTCCATAAATAATGCCTCAAAAACAATATTGATCCTAAAAAAAAGGGTTGACGCATTGTACAAGACCTTATCACCCGCATGTGGAGAGATTATTTTCTTGACTCAAATCTTGAACACCCCATCTATGGAGTAACTTTATTGCTACATCAACGCTCACACTCTTGAAAATAAAATTTGAACCTCTATCGGTCAAATTTTCCCATCCAAGTAGAAAGGGAACAAGCCATGCGAATAAATGGTTTATCCCAACATTTTTCTCTTTCTAGTGAACCGTAAGTCGTTTGTTTTATTATTATTATTATTATGTTGATGACTTTATAAGTTATTATTGTTTAACAAAACTAGAAAATATTTCAAAGCGTGATTATAGTCCTTAGAAAATACGCATGTAAATTAGATTGAAAGATGCATGCACTTGATCCTGGACCAGGAAACTCCTCCAACCACCTATCTGCCTTTGACTTGGGACCAGGAAAAGTAGTCGTAGTAGTTATATAACTCTTAAAAGTGATGCTAACCAAGAAGAAATTGTGTTCTTAAATGGGTGCTGTTGTGATCAAATTCGGATCAAATTTTAGCACTATATTGAAAAATAGAGTGATACCCTATTATCCCGGAACTAAACACGCTGTTAGGATAGATTGTAATCACGTCAACCGTAACAAAAAAAAAATGAAAAAAAAGAAGTTAAAAAAATGAACTTCTAATTAGTTATTCTAATTAGTACAGTGACCTATTCACTGCCTATAACTTGGCCAAAGCTGACTCGGTCGGGGCCAAACCCGCATCCACAAAGGCTGCGACATGATTATGTGCCTTTGTTTAAAAACTTGACTAGTAAATCAAAACCATTGCAAAATTATTTCTTTTTCAATTGATATGTTGTACTCAAGCCATGCTTTCTTTCATCAGAAAATTGTTTTTAATTCGCTTTCACAATTAAGATCACGTATATATGTTGACTATCGCGAAGGCAGTTGCTGATTAAAAACAATTGTCACCATGATTTCCCATTGTTAGCACCTACTGGCTTGCCTCAGTAGCTACATTACTTACATAGTTAAGACGTGTACGAATACATTATAATATTGAATAGTGATGCTCATGATAGAATATCAACAAAAATTATACCAAAATTTAAATATGATGATGCACAAAATAAGATTATGTACAATTAACAGTCGAGTGTATGATTTAAGATAATGAATGAAGCAATCAATAAAGCAATTAATGAAAAAGACAAATATTAGATTAACACAAGTAACACACAGATATATAGTGATTTGGTCAGAATAACCTACTCCACTTTGAAGACGGCAACGGTGGCCGGTGGTCTTTATTAATGAAGTAGTAAATGAGAGAGAGAGAGAGAAAATGTATGCTCTTGTTAGGTATGAGAGAGATAGTTGTGTAAGGTATGTGGAGATATCCCCTCTCATATGGAGAGGACTTACAATTTATAGGCACAGAGCCTTGATTAAGGCAGTGACGTGATCTATAGGTTACTAGTGTTTTTGGGGAGGATAGCTATAACTAGAATATGTACAATTAGAAATAGTCTTCATCTAGGAGAGTGGTTATCCCGATGGTTGTTCTCCACATACGCTGATTTCTTGGATCTCTCAAATTTTGGATTGGGTCGGATATATGTGTTGGGCTTCACCTGCCTTTTACCTGACTTGAGTTTATTTCATCAATTGGGCTTGACTCAGTTGGATCTAGACTCATCAATATATTTATGGGAAATTTAGAAGTCAATCCCTCTATACGGACTTGATTGGACTTAAGTCCGCCAAAGAAACTTATTTATTATGAAGTCTGTTTTTTATCAATTTTATCAGACTATCTCTTCCCTTTAGAAGTGAAGTAAAACTAAAAAATTAAAAACTCCTAAATTTTAAGAGTTTGACTAACATTAAAATTTTTTATCTTTCATATATATATATATATATATATATATATATATATATAAAATATAGCAACATTCAAATACAAAAAAGTATCATTTAAATACAAAAATTAATATCATTTAAACACAAAAAAATAATATCAATAAAAAATAAAAAATAGTAATATTGTATATTAATATTTGAAAAAATAATAAAAACATACTCAATAAAAAATAGTGACATTTAATATTGATATTTTAGAAAAATAGTAATATTTAATATTAACATTAAAAACAAAAAATAGTAACATTCAAACACAAAAATAGTACAATTTAAACATAAAAAATAGTGTCATTTAAACACAAAAACATAGTAACATTCAAAAAATAAAAAATAGTAACATTGTATATTAATATTTGAAAAAAAACAATAGTAACATTGAATATTGATATTTTCAAAAAAATATTAACATTCAATATTAACAGTAACATGCTTATAAAAAAATAGTCACATGTTTAATAAAAATAGTAACATTAAAAAAGGTAGTAACATGAACAAGTCCAACATAACAGAAATAGTAACATGGAAAAAAAATTGTATTTGTATATTGTCGTCATCTTCACAAAAATACACAACTAACTAAATCGAGATCTAAATCGAAATCTCGCCGATCATCCAAAAAAGTAATAACATGCGCAAAAAAATAGTAACATGCACAAAAAAAGGTAGTACCATGGTATTTCAAGAATTGAAAAGATAGTAACATGCATCAAGACATTTTGTCGAACACCTTTGGAGCATTGTGGAGATGTTGATCTCAAATGGTAGTGTAGGAACCTGCTCCTAAACCAGCTCTTTGAGTTCATCCAAGGCCTTCTTTTCTGGGTCAGGAAGTTCACCCACTACGTTGCTGTCTGTTTTGAACGAAGTCGATTCGGTGATCTTCTCTTTTTCTTTGTCCTTCTCGACTTCGACTACTTCTTCCACGGTGGCGGGTTTCTCCGGCTTTGGCTCAAGATTTGGTGGTGCTTCTTTCTCCGTGGTGGTGGTAGAGGGTTTCTCCACCTCCGGTACATTGAAAATAACCATCACTTCCTCAATTTTTGTTGGTGCTTCATGGACAAATTTTTGAGTTTTTTCGATCATGGTGGTGGACTTTGATTTTCAATTTGATCAATGTGTGACATACTAATAATGAATAAGAATTTGAATTTCAAATATTATGGAAAGATTGTAACAGAGAATTACAAGCGTAAAATCAGGCAAGCATATCTTCCTTCCATATATATCTCAATGAACAAAATTAACATCGTTAAGGGTATTTTTGAGATTTAAAAAAAAAGGACTTAAGTACCTACATATAAGTTTAAAAACGGACTTACTTCCAAATAAATTTTCTTGCCGGACTTGAGTCATTATAAGTCCATCTTGAAGGACTCAGCCCCAATTTTTACTATATTTAAATACTAGTCATAACTCATGCCTGAAGACACGATAAAATATAAAATTCAAGTGTCCAAAACATCGACCACACTATATTAAATTTTTTCAAAATATATTAACTACAAATTAATCAAATATTAAATAATTAAATATATGATAGAAATGAGTGATGTGATATTTTTAAGGAGAAAATATATAAATGATTAAACATGTGTTAGAAATAAGTGAAGTGATTTGACGTTTGAGTCTGAAAAATGGATGATGGGTGAGATAAATGATTGGTGATGATTTTGAGAACAAAAATATGATTGAAATAAAATTCAAACACACTATTATTTTATTATATAGATATATAAGATCTCTTTTTTTTTGGGAGGGGGAGTGGGGAGTTTGGGGTTTGTTTAGTAGTATTTATCTACTTCATTAAAGGACAAAATTTTGAAATATTTATCTACTTCACCCAAAATTTGATATTTATCTACTTCATTAGAGCACAAATTAGGGTCATATTTTTTGGCATTACAAGGGTTATGGATGGTTAAATTGAGAAGAAAATATAAGTATTACAAGTACTTCATATGTGAAAAAAAAAATGATACATAACTCTAAAGATAGCTCAAGTTGTAATATGAACAAATTATAAACACAGACATCTTGAATTCGAAACTTGGAAACTTCTTACGGTCATGTCATGAAAGATTAATCCCTCATGAATAACTTAGTCTTAGTGTAAAAGGGATTAATCAAGGTATACATAAGCTAGTCCAAACACGTTTGACTGTAAAATTAAAAAAAAGAGGGGGGGGGGGGGGGGGATGCATTTGGTCTTGCTATCCATGTGATTTGGCGTGGTGTTTCTCTACATCTCTCCCTTTCATTGCTCTACATATTACAAGATTACTGTGTCAAACGATTTTTTCAACAACCAGTAATAGGGTTACTACAAACTAAGAGTAATAACTACTCAATAAAGTTGAGGTTATGACTAATTTGATAAGGTAAAAAAACCATAAAATATTTATAAATTTCAAATGAGTTATCTCAAATGAATTACAAGTAGAACTTATTTATTTATAAATTTTGATGTGATACCGGACTGGTTGCGTAGTCTTACCCATATTATTTCACGTATGCCCATAAAGTATGACCTGCCTTGGAGCTCAACCCGTGCTCTCTTTCATTAGCAAATTATTCTAACTAGCTTCTCACTCTAGATTACGTATATATGGAGACCATCTAGAAGGCATAAGTTATCGAGGCCACAGAGCAGTTACATAGATAAGACTTGAAAGAATACATTATAAACTGCATATTGATGCTAAATAAATAAATAATAATAATGTTACTTAGAGTTAATTTACTAATTAAACCCGCTATTATCATTGACTTAAAATAGAACCCCTCCAATATAAAGGCTCGTTGTTAATCTAACATATGTTGTCGCTTGATTAAGATTATTAGATCAAATAATTATGTCTAAATGGCATTACTTCACACGTATCACACTCCTTTTATACATGTAGATGGGCATGGCAATATGAATACAACTTAATAAATGAATGTCTCAAAAAATCATAAAAAAATTACACTAAACGGACCTCTCTCTCTCTCTCTCTCACACACACACACAGAGCATGTGGGTCCCATTTTTAATACAGTTTTTCTAAAATAAAAAATTATATTTCGTATAACCTGGTAAAGATTCATGAAAATGTAATGTACATATGCAAGTCAGCTGTCACGTCTAATGAATTAAAATTTTCTGCCAAATGTTAGTTCATTTACAAGAAAATTTTTCAAATTGGAATATGTCGTCTTCAAAGAGAGGCTAAACTGTAAGACACTAGTTGTTGTCTTACATGCACGCATGCTTTGTATTATTTGAAAAGTTTGAAACGGTCTTCAAAATGGCCTACTCAAGTTGCCAAGATTTTGCCCCAATAAAAAAAACCATTATATATATAAAATAAAGAAAATTGCTACGATGATTAGGAAAGACATGGGGTTTTTTTTTTTAAGTTTCTGAAATAGCTTTCACCTTTCTTTCCTTTTTGATTGTTCCCTATATATTAAGGAAAAACATTTTCTTTTCAATAAATCTTGGGTTCGGTCACCGACCCATGTGGTACCCAAGTTCTTTTCTAAATAAAAAGTCAAGTTTAACTCAATCCGTTATGATGTTTTTATTATTTGCAAGCACAAAAAATGGGCTTGAGACATTTGGTTATTCTTATCATGTATTTTTATGCATAAATTTGTATGGTTTTTTGTTTAATGGGACAGCCAAGAATTGGCATCGTGGATGAAGTAGATGCAGGAGAAGTCAACATGAGCCATCCACTTTATTAGATAATTTTTCGTGTAATTTGTCTTCATATTCCTTGAGCTTTTCTCATAGTTGTTCCCATTTTTTGGTTGATTGTTTTTTAGTGATGGTGTAAATCAATGTAGTACAACTCTGTTATATTGAAAAATTGAGATGAACAGTATGTGACTATTAGAATCTAAGCTATAATGCTTGAAAGAGCAAGGATCGGTCTTGAAGAGGAATTGAGGGATTGACATAATGAAAAAGTATAGTGGTTCACCAGCTCGGGAGCTCGGCTAATCCACTCTTTAATGGAGACTTTTACTCATTTTTTCTTTATTCATCATTCGAAAGGTTTACAAGACCTATTGTATCTTACCCCCTCACTCTTGGGGGCGTTACATAATATATATAGGGATGTCCCTAGTTCTATGGGATCTGCACCGAGATCCTTGCCATTTATCCGATGAACTCTCCTTGATCTTAGGAGAGGATATTGGTTGGTTAAGAATTTTGTTCCTTGAATATAGCTCTTTGCCACCTGCAAGATTGTTGTTGTCATCCAGCTGTTCCCCTATCATTTCTGATGCTATCACGTCTGGGGAGAGCTCTAGCTCTGATCTTCTGAGCTTTATGTGTTTTCCCTGATTTCTTGGTCAAACCTGATTGTCTATCCTCCGCTCCTGAGCTCATATTTGAAAATTATTCTGAGTATTATCAGTTGCCCCCCAACCCTTAGCCCAAGTGAACTTGAGTAGGGGCTGAGTTGAGGCTTAATTAAGGCAGACCTCCAGACGCAGACCTTGATTTGCACGCGAACAAGTTTTTGACGATTTCAGGTAATCATTTTACTTTCTAGTTTTTCGTGCACGTTCTCCACTTTGTATCGTTAGCTTTAAATGCCCCTGGACCAACGGTTCTCTCCTCACTCTTTGAATTCTCTTTGGCTTTCCCTGTCTTCTTTGCGACTTCATTTTTCCCAATTAAGCTACTATTCTTAGGGCTTTTACAGAGAGACGAGTTCCTCTAATTTGACCTGAAGGCTTAGCGAGGTTTGCTTCTTCGTTCTTCGTTTCAAAAGATTAGGTACGTTTCTTGTCTTTTTTCGTGCTTCTTCATCCTGGACCCCTTAAATCTGAGGTGATTGTTGCATTTTTGGATCTTTTGATTCTGCTACTTCAGGAACAGGGGTCGATCTCTGTCTCGTATTCCCCTTTTCTTAGATCCTTATTCAACCGCTAGGGTTTTCCTTATTGGCAGTTGCTGTGTTGCCCCCCAGACTCTTAAAGAGTGTTTCACAAATATTCCTCTCCTTTATCGCTCATTTAGTCTTCATTTTTCTCGTCCCACTATGTCTGTCCCTTCTGAAGCTACTCCCTCCTCGATTTCCGCCCTTGGGAATAGATCTGCAGAGGGGGATTCAAATCTAGGTGAGGTGGGAGAGGAGATTGATAAATTCTCCGGTGTCGATTCTATAGAAACTAAGGGAAACCCTGTGGAGATTCCCTCATCTGCCTCTCCTACGCCCCAAAACCCCAACAAAGGTAAGGCTAAGGTGAGTGATGCTGGTGACTCCGGCAGGGCTGAGAGTGCGAGGGCTGCTTTTAGGATTGCAGAGCTCGCAGGCTCCAGCGAGGTCACTCCTTCCCTTATGAAGCTTCTTAGTGCCCCTTTTGGTTTTCCTCCTAGCTTCCAATATTGGTGCCTAGATAAATTTACCCCATATGTCTCCCAAGTCCATAAGAAGGTCTGTTTTTTTGTGGCCGCCTTCGACAATGGCCTTCGTGTTCCCATGCACTTCGTTATTAAGAGTGTTTTGCAACACTTGAATGTCTGCCCTGCTCAGATCTCCCCCAACGTCTGGGGGGTTCTGGTGGGCCTTCTCGTTTTCTTTAAGAAATGCAAGCTTGGGGTTCCCATTGTCTCTTTGCTCATGGAGTATTTCAATGTCGGTTTCTTGTATATTTCTAAACGAGTAAAAGCCAAAATGATTATTTATGACCTCTCGAGCTCTCACAAGGGTTGAAAAAAACTTTTCTTCTCTGTGGGGGGCAATCACTAGGAGTACAATCCTGTAGATAACTCAGATTCCCTTCCAATCCCTCGTGTCTAGAAAGCCCCACAACTTGGGTAAGTCCTCCTCTGAATGAACTTGTATCAATTTTAGGGCTTTTTAGGCTGATCTCTTTTTTCTTATTTTACCCTGCTTCTCAGGTATCTACCCTGAACTCAATGCTACAGACGAGCGGATTTCACGGTCCATAGAGGGTTGCAGCTCAGAGAGATATTTTAAGCTCATCAAACCTTGGGTTCTTGTAGCGGAGGGGTTTAGTCTTCCTAAAGTAACGATAGAAGCTCTCATTCCTCTCTCTGTTGTTAGTGCGGAGGAGGCAATTGGTATGCCTTGGCTTCTCCCTTTCCAACTTCTTCTTTTGTTCTGCTTATATCTTCTTATCTATTTTTGGGCTCTCAGGTTCATCTGTGACAAAGCCATCCACAGCAGAACTCCAAGCCAAACTTTCTCTGCTAAAGAAGACCAGAGGTAGTGGTAAACGCAAGGCCGAGGTTGGCTCGGGTAGTGAGGATGCTCCTCCAACCAAGGTGCAGAAAATGGTCGTGCCCCCTGGCTCTTCTACTTCAACTCCAATCTCAACCATTCATCCTTCTTTTAACCCGCGGGCCGTAGAGAGTTCTCTTCCCACGGGGTCTCCACTCGCCCCTAGCAGGGTTCTTGAGCAAGGGCAAATTTTCCCAGCCTCTTTTGAGGTCAATAGGGCTCTAGGAATGATTTTTCACTTACTGCCCACCCCCAGCTCTCTTGCGACATCCGGGAAACTTTTCTCGTCACGTCCTATGGGCACCAATGTCTAAAAGGGAAAAATCCCCAAGGTGGAAAGTAGCCAGGGCTTCTTCTTTGACAATATTGAGCTCACTACTGGGGCGATCAACTCCATTCTTCTCGAGTCAGACATTCAAAGAGCTTCTTCCATGCCTCTTGAGACTTCAATAAGCTCAGCTCTTCATGGAGCAACTGTTGTAAATGCCTATCTCTCTTTCTCTTTCTCCTGCATGTTATGATCTAGTGCTAACCCTTGTCTCTTCTGTTCTTGCTTTCAGCTAGCCCTCCACGTGAAGGGTTTGATGGAGAGGATCCACTCCTTGGAAGGTTCAGCCAAGGTCACAAAGGCCTTCTAGATCAAAGTTGTTGAGTTGTCTTTATCAACAAAGATCTTCGTATTCAGAACCATGAGCTCCAGGAGCAGGTGGAGAGGTAAGCCTCCTTTATTCGGGATCTGGAGGCAGGGAAAGAGAGGGCTAAAAATGAGGAGAAAAAGGCCAAAGAGGAGCTTGAGCTTAAGAACGATGCTTGGGTCAGAGCTTGTGAGGAAACTCTTGAGGCCTTACATTCTTTCAAGAACATGAAAAAGGAGTATGACAACGTGGCCGAAGTAAACGACGCCATCCGCAAAGATCTTGAGGAGAAGAAGGCCACCATACTCCAGAAAGATGATACAATATCCCAACTGAAGGAAGACATAGGCCAGCTGAAAGATGATGTATCTACGAAGTGGGTCACTGGGTGGCTTGCTTTCCAAGACGTTGCTGAGAAAACATACCCCGATCTAAATTTTGACTTTGACATCCCCCCCGAGGAGGAGGCGGAAGGAACTACTATAGGGGACAAGAACGAAGCCTTGGAGTCTTCTGTCGCTGAGTTTCCTAAAGCAAATACATTGCCTGTTGTTTATGTCATTACTCCTTTCTCAGCTGATCTCGTTTCTCGGGCATTGGCCTTCAGTTCGTCATCATCTGTTGTTGAGGTCCCTGTTTCTGGGGGTCCTGAGACTTCTTCTTACATGCCTGCGTTGGATCCCTTAGGGGTTTCAACTGCTGAGCTACTAGAGGCTCCATCTTCTGACCTGCCAGGCCTTCCTGCTACTGAGCTGCTAGACTCATCTGCTCCTGCTTCAACTACTTAGGAATCCACAATGTAAAAGAATATTTTTTTTTCTTTTTTCTTTTTTTTTTTGGTTGCTTCACAGCTTTTCTGCAACACTGATGTAACTGTTTACACTGATGTAACTGTTTATCCTTTGAAATGAATATCCGTTTTTACTGAACTGCTCTATACTTCATGTTCTACCTTGCCCCCATTTGCTTCAAGGAATGCTGAGTTCTCGTGTTATTTTACTTTATCCTTTCCTTGCCCCCCTTGTTTTGAGGAGTACTGAGTTATTCTTAAAGCAAATTTGTTGAGACTACGAGCCTAAATGATCTACTGTCTCAATGAGCTTCTCTCAAAGGTAGGGATCTGACTTTCAGAGAGTTCCATATTTGTGTTTGTTGAATTTGGCAAAGGGAGTAAGTAACTTGGTGCTGAGGTCCATCACAAGTGCATCCATGAGGGCTTTGATGGAGGTCAAGCTCGGCAAATGCCAATCCCATTTTAGCTAGTACACCAAGGAGGGTCTTGAAACAGCTGGCCTTATGGAGATTTTTCTAGAAGTCTATACGCCATACGAGCTGGACTTGATCCATAGACATCTGAGAAGTAGGGAGCTGCCCTGGAGGGTTCATGCAGTCGTATGATCTAACCTTATCCTTTGGACATCTGAGAAGTAGGAAGCTACTTTGGAAGGTCCATACAACCATACGAGCTAACCTCAACCTTTAGACATCTGAGAAGTAGGGAGCTCAGAAAGTCTACCAAGATTGCCAAGTTCTATTATGGACTTGAAAGTTAAGCTCCCAAGTTATGCTGCAGCTTATTGTACTGGGCTTCTGTTGGATCGCCGAGGGCTACTAATGCTTGAGATAGATAGGGAGTATCAGGGAAATGTTGAGACTACTGGGGAGGTTATTTCTTTTGGACCAACCGAAGGCATAAGACCTGTCTGAGCGTTGACTTTGTGCGAACAACTACTGGTAGTCGTGTTCTTGGTGCCCTCTTTTTTTTTTTTTTGTTAAAACGTGCTTGCCCACTACTTTTCAAAAAGTGTAACCACCTTTTTAAATTGGAAAACCCAAAGGTCCGCCGACTTTGGTTCTTGTGCATTCTTTGACTGCATTAAAGTTTGGTGCCCCTACGGTTTTGCTATATCTTCTTGGATCCTCCTTATTCTCAGAGTCTCTTCTCGAATCTTGAAGATTTATCATTCTTCTATTTCTTCTTCTCTTTACCTTCTCTAAATCTTTTTGATGGCTGTCCCAATCTCGCCCCTGTTCAAGAAACGAACCTCCTTTGGAATTGAGTGGGAGTGGTAGACTCGTTACTTAGTTCCTTCGTCAATATCATCCTCGGATTTGAATGGAATAAAGAAGAAGTTCTTTCTTGACTTGGAATTGACCCTTCGGGCCCCATCCTCTAATGAGCCCTGCAATTATCTTCCTCGAGGAGAAACTTGTTTCTTCAAAGGAGCTTTGGATATGGGGTTATGTCTACCCATTGTTGGTTATAGCTTGGCTCATTGCGGCTTGTGTCCTTCTCGCCTCTCTCCCAAGGGATGGGCCACCATGATTAGGTTCTTCCTATTCTGGCGCTTGCGGGGTGATGGCAAGTGTTCCATCGTAGGAGAATTTTTTTACTTTTTCAACCTTGAAGAGGAAGAGGTCCCATGTTTTATCTGTTTTCGATGGAGGCATTTCAAACTGCGCCGTCTAGTGCTTGACCTTCCTTCTCCTCCTAAGGGATGGGCTCAACGCTTCTTTTATGTTTCTGGGGACTCTTGGAGGTCCATTGAGCTGCGTTATAGAGAGTGCAGAGTTCCTAGGTCCTGGAAGAGCTATTCTTACCTAGGTAAATATCTTGACTGCCTTTGCTATTTAGGTCCCGTGATGTCATTTCCTAATCAAAAGATTTATTTTGGTTGGTAGGTCCCCCTGAATTGGACTTATTGGAAGAGATGCAAATCGAACAGATGATCCAACTTAAGCTTGTGTCTTACTCTGAGCTAATGACATTAGACAACTTATTTCTGTTCAGTGCTGCAGGAGCTGCTATAGACTTTGTTCTTTACCCAGATTCTCCTGATTCTTTTCCTTCCGAATCTAATGAAGATGTGGATGTTGGTACATCTTCCAAGAAACACAAAAGGAGTGGCTCTACTAGTGACTCTTCTTCAACCTCATCTGGGTCTTCACTAGCAGCAATTTTGTTCTCTTCATCAGGGCTAAAACTTGCTGAGCTAAAAGAAAAGAATGCTCGCCTAAGAGAGGAAGTTGCTTAGCTCCAACGACGCCTCAAGGGTGATTAAGAGCTGGGAACTTTCCTTGTAATCTTTTTTGCTTCCTTCATTGTATTGCTACTGGATTTTTGTGCCTTTGCTTTATCTGATGATTTAAATTCTCCTCTATCGATTGTTAAGTTTGTGGTTTTGTTTCAAATCTTGTTGCATGCTTCTGACCTAAAGATCCTGTCTTAATTCCATAAGCAAAAGAATTCATCGTATGAGCTGAAGAGCTTATTCTTAGATTATGAGCTAAAGAGTTTATCTTGAGCTACAAGACTCACTTCCATGAATTGGGAAGTTTATCATGAGCTATTGAGCTCATTTTATGAACTGAAGAGTTCGTTGTGAGCTATTGAGCTTATTTTATGAACTGAAGAGTTCGTTGTGAGCTATTGAGCTCATTTTATGAACTGAAGAGTTCATTGTGAGCTATTTAATTCATTTTATAAACTGAAGAGTTCATCGTGAGCTATTGAGCTCATTTTAGGCAATCTCAAAGGGATGAATCAAAGACTTGCAGTTTTATTGAGAATAATCAAATTACAAATTTGGCTTACTAAAAAAATCTCTTGAGGTGTTCTGCATTCCAAGAGTGGGGCAGGACTTTCTCTTCCTCCGTTTGTAACTCATAGTTCTCCGGTTTGACCACCCGTGAAATGATATAAAGATCTTCCCAATTAGGCCCCAGCTTCCCATGAGTGGGGTCCTTTCTTGCTAACAAGAGTTTTCTAAGTACCAGGTCACCCACCTTGAAGCTCTTGTATTTGACCTTTCTATCATAGTACCTGGTTGTCTTCCTCTGGTAGCCCTTGATAAGATGCAGAGCTGTCTCCCTCTTTTCTTCCAAGAGATCCAAGCTTAATAGAAATGACTCATCATTGCGCCCATCGTCTGCAAATTCAGTCTTGGGGGATGGAAGCCCAACCTCGATAGGCGCCACTGCTTCAGTTCTGAAGGCCAAGGCAAACAGTGTTTCTCAAGTAACTGACCTAGTACTTGTTCTGTAGGCCCATAACACTTATGGGAGGTGTCCCGCCCATTTACCCTTTAGATCTTCCAGCTTGGTTTTCAGGGCTACTTTTATGGTCGTGATGGTGACCTCCGCTTGTCCGTTAGATTGAGGATAAGTTAGGGCTGAGAAGTAACTCTTAATTTTGAGCTCAACACAGAAGTTTTTAAACTTTGGATTGTCGAATTGCTTCCCGTTGTCAGAGACGATTGCCCTGAGAATACCAAACCTACAGATTATGGATTTTCATGTAAAGTTCTAAAATTTTTGTTTAGTGATTGTTGCCAAAGGCTCTACTTCTGCCCATTTGGTGAAGTAGTCTACCCCGATGATGGCGAACTTACACTGTCCCACACTGGTAGGAAGGGGTCCAAGTATGTCCAGACCCCATTGCTGGAAGGGTCACGGGCTAACCACCGAGGTTAAGAGCTCTAGTGGGCAGTGGGAGATATTGACGTGCACTTGGCAAATTTTGCACCTTTTGACCATATTTGTAGCATCCTTGAGCATTTTGGGCCAATAATACCCCTGCCTTAACATTTTTCCTGCCAAAGCCCGAGCTCCGATGTGATTCCTGCAGACTCCCTCATGGATTTCTTTGAGTATGTAATTGGCGTCTTCGTCCCCCACGCATTTAAGAAGAGGTGCTGAAAAACCTCGCTTGTATAAGTTTCCCTACAAAATGGAAAACCTGGCTGACCTGATTCTTAGCTTTGCAGCTTCTTTGAGATCTTCTGACAAAGTTTCATGCTGAAGTTACCCTAGGATGGGGTCCATCCAGCTTGGTGGGGCTTGTACAGGCAGTACTTCTTCATCCTCAATGCACACGGACGGTTCCGCTAGGTGCTCCACTTGAATTACCCTGTCCAAGCTTTCCTGCGAGGCTGTTGCCAACATCGCCAAGGCATCTACTCGCGAGTTCTCAGCCCTTGGGCATGTCTAATCTTAACTTGCACGAACTTCTTGATCAATTCCTATACCTTTCTGAGGTAAATGACAATTTTTTCACCTTTAGCTTCATAAGTGTCCTCTATCTATTTTACTACCAGTTGGGAATCACTGCAGATCTCCAATTGCTCTGTCTCCATCAAGTGAGCAAAATTGAGTCCAACAATGACAGCTTCATATTTTGCCTCATTGTTTGAAACTTTAAACTCAAACCTAAGGGCGTATTTGACGTCTATTTCATCTGGAGAGGTCAGTATCAAGCCTGCACTGCTTCCTTGAGTGATGACAGCTCCATCTACAGAGAGTTTCCATGTAGGGAGGTCAGGCACTAGCTGCATTGATTCCATAGATGCTTGTGTTGTGAACGCTGCGATGAAATTCGTCAAAATTTGCCCTTTGATTGCAGTTCTAGGCTTGAATCTAATGTCAAACTCACTGAACTCTATGACCCACTTTATCAGCCTCCCCGAAGACTCTGGTTTATACAGCACTTATTTCATTGGCTATTCTGTTGGGACCTCGGTAGTATGAGCCTGAAAATATGGTCTAAGTCTTATGGTCGTAGTCACCAATGTTAAATTAAGTTTTTCCATTTTTGGGTACCTCTCCTCTGTCCCCCTTAGAGCTCTGCTACAGTAGCAGACTGGCTGCTGAGACCTGTCTCGCTCCCTCACTAGTGCTACACTAGTTGAGAAATCTAAAACATCTAGATAGAGGATTAGTATTTTCCCTTCTATGGGCCTTACCAGAATAGGAGGGGAGCTCAGGTAGGCCTTCAAAGCGCTGAATGCTTCTTTACACCGAGTATCCCACTGGAATGCCTTTTTTAGAACTTGAAAGAAGGGCTGACACTTATTGCTTGATCTAGAGACAAAACGACTCAAGACAGCTATTCTCCCGGTCAAGCGTTGGATCTCCCCTACATTTGATGGTGGTTGCATATCAAGGACTGCCTTCACTTTTTCTGGGTTAGCATCAATTCCTCTATTGTTGACTATGAAGCCCAAGAAATTCTCTGTAGACACTCCGAAGACAAATTTTGTGGGGTTAAGTTTCATCTTATATTCCTTAAGGACCTGCAATGATTTCGTTAGATGAGCAATGCGGAGTTCTACCTTTAGTGATTTAACTAACATGTCATTGATGTAGACCTCCATGGACATTTTGATTTGCTTTTGGAACATTCGATTCACAAAATGCTGGTAGGTGGCTTCTGCATGCTTCAACCCAAAAGGCATGACCTGATAATAGTATGTTCTCTGCTCAGTCACAAAAGAGGTCTTCTCCTGATCAGTTGGATCCATCCTGATCTGATTATAGCCTGAGAAGGCGTCCATGAAGTTGAGGAGCTCATGTCCAATGGTGGCATCCACTATTAAGTCAATCCGAGGCAAAGAGAAAACTGTCCTTGGGGCATGCCCGATTGAGATCAGTGAAGTCAATACAAAGCCGCCACTTGCCATTGATCTTCTTAACAAGAACCACATTGGCTAACCAAGAAAGATAATCTACTTCCCTGATGGCTTTGGCGTGGAGAAGCTTGCTGACCTCCTCATTAATTGCCTTTTGAAGTTCTAGGGTAAACCTTATTCGTTTCTGCTTAATAGGCTTGTAGGTGGGATTCACACTTAACTTGTGTGTGATAACCGAGGGGTCAATCCCTTCCATGTCTTCTTGCTTCCAGGCGAATACTCCCATATTCCCCTTTAGAAATTGGATGAGAATGTTTTTTATTTCCCTGCTTAGTTTTGACCCGATGTAAATAAGGTGCTCCAGCTCTTCGTCAAGCTGAATGGACTCTAGTTCCTCTGATGGTGTTGGCCTAATGTCCAGTTTGTCTCTCATGTCGAGCTCATCTAATTGGATACTTTCAACTTCCTTCTGCTTCATCGAGGTCATGTAGCACTCCCTTGCTACACGCTGATCTCCTCGGACCAGTCCAACTCCACTCTCTGTTGGAAACTTCATAACTAAGTGATAGGTAGAAGGGATTGCCCTTATTGCAATGAGGGAAGGTCTTCCTAGTAGCATAATGTATGCTAGAGTTGCATCAACCACCAAGAATCTTACTGTAGTGGTGGCTTGGCAGGGAGGATCTCCCATAGTGAGTATGAGCTGGATTGAGCCTAGGGGCAATACCCTCTCCCCTGCAAACCCCATCAAATGAGCACTGACTAACTCCAACTTTTCCCTGCCTATACCCATTTTGTCAAACGCAGAGGCGAATATAATATCTGCAGAGCTCCCATGATCAATTAGAACTCGGTAAACAGTTATGTTAGCCAGGAAAACCCTTACCACCAATGGGTTGTCATGGGGGGTGTTGGTAGCCTTCTAAGTTGGAGTCTGAAAAATTGATAGCCATGTTGAACCGAGGTGCCTTGGACATAGTGTGCACTTCCAGTGCTTCGCCAGTTCTAATCCTACGCAGGTGAGCCTTCCTGGCTGAACTAGATTCTCCTCATCCTACGAATCCTCCTGATATTACTCTGATTTTCCCCAGGGGGAACTGGTGTTGCACAGGAGCCTGTTGCTGAAGCGGCGGAAGTGGAGGAGCTCGATTCTGATTATCCTAAACTACATAGCAACGCAACTGTCCTCGCTGGGTCTGCTTTCATCCGGGGTGGCACCTTAGAAATTTCTCGTTCTACACCTCATATAAGATCTGCGATATCGTTGTGGTGAGAGGAGGGAGTTGTCGAGGTGCGTACCTCGGTTGTAACTCTGGCTACAGCGGACCTAAGCAATCTCTGACGTCTCCCTTCCTTTTGGGGGAGCAATCTCTGTCTCTTCTTGGAGACCTATCACGTCCTCTTTCTCTTTTGGGACTTCAGTCTCTTTTCTTCTCTTCTTTTCCTTTGTCCTTTTGTGCGGATGAGCTCCCTACTTTTGAGAGAAGAGCTGTCTCGTTGTTTATGTATTTTTCTGCCTTAGCCAGTACCTTAACCATGCTTGCCTGAGGATTTTTTGAAATAGAGAACATCAGGTCTTTGGATTGTATGCCCAAACTTGCTATAAACGCAATAATGGCAAACTTCTCATCTAAGACATCCACTTTTAGTGATTCCGAGTTAAACCGCTGGACATAAGACCTAAGGTTCTCTTGGGGTCCTTGTTTCAAGTTCAATAGGTGGTAGCTCGGCTTTCTATATATCCGAGCTCCTATGAAGTGAGATACGAAGGATATAGAAAGTTCTTTAAAGGAGGAGATCGAGGCTGGGGGGAGCCTATTGAACCATGCCAGGGCTGAGCCTTTTAACGTGATGGCAAAGGCTTTGTAGTGCACTAGGTCCTAGTATCCATGGAGCTCCATCCGATTTTTGTAAGTATTGAGATGGTCTACGGGGTCCTTCGTCCCATCGAAAACTTCTATCTGCAACATTCTAAATTTTGGAGGGAGGGGAAAACGCAACACGCTAGTGGTGAATGGGGACTTTGTCTATTGCACCAGGGCATCCATTGTAACTGGAGCCTTACTATTCACAACTTACTCCATATAACTAAGCTCTTGCTAGATGTCCTTAAAGCGCTGCTCCCAGTACTGTTCCCTCCTCTCTCACTAATAAGGAAAGAAATCGTTCCTCTCGCCCCCATCGTTCTAACTTTGCACTTCTTCATTGTGTTCATTCCTAAGGGGTAGATGAGGAACCTGCCCCAAGGTCTAGCTATTTGCCCCTCCTTCATTAACTTCTCTGAGGGGATCGAGGTGATGTCGCTCTCTATGAAGGGGGTTATTCTAGCCTTCTTGGGCCGGTCGTGCCTCTTGAGGGCATTGCAAGAGATTCAAAAGCTCTTCATTCTACTGTAGCAGACGTTGATTAAGTAGGCGTTGGGCCTCCAACTCGTTGTTTGTTGGGGGATTCCCTATGGGGGGATTACTCTTTTGTCCTAGGTTCTAGACTAGGGAAATTATTTTGAGACAATGTAAAGACTACCATATTTTGTTATTCTGTTGCAAGATTAAGCTTGATTCTTTGAGATGTAATTGTCATAGGTATATATATTATTTTGGGATGTAGATGCCATAGTTTGGCATATTCTTTTGGATAACGTTGTACATATTATGAATGATGAATGAAATTATCTTAATAATGGATATTATTAGTTGCTCTCATGTTGTGAATGATTTTTAGATTGTAATACCGTCCAAGGTGGGTTTTTGGGTGTTATAAATTTTGGTATCAGAGCTTAGGAATTAGGTCTTATATGGGAGCTGTAGGTTATGGATTACCACTAGAGAGGTAAAACTAGGTTGAATGAATTGTTTACTTAAAGCTTAGACAAGCCTTATGCGTTGGATTAAGGTGATAGTTAGGGTGTCTAGTACATCAAGGAAACTAAATTGTAAATTGTTGAGCTATTCCGCTATGCCACGGAGTTCATATCTACTAAGGCCAAGGGGGCTAAATGATTTGAGCAGGGCCTAAGACCTACCATCAGGGAGAAGCTTGTGGCTCACAAGATCCGAGACTATAGGAATCTTGTTGATAGAGCTGCATTGGTAGAGAGAGACACTGAAGACAACCAACGACGACAGAACTTCGCGAAGGGAGGTCCGATTAGGACTGGTGCTAGTAGCAGTGGAGTTACACAAAGGGCAGCTTCATACCGCCAACCTAACCAAGCTTTGGGGCAAAGAACTCAAGTCGTTCAAGGAGTTGGAGTTACTCAGAATAGAGCAGACATTGACCCACATCAATGCTTCGCATATGGAGGGTTNAACCTAACCAAGCTTTGGGGCAAAGAACTCAAGTCGTTCAAGGAGTTGGAGTTACTCAGAATAGAGCAGACATTGACCCACATCAATGCTTCGCATATGGAGGGTTCGGGCACTTCAGAAATAACTATCCATCGCTTTCAACAAAGACCAATCAAACAGCAAGACAAGTAAATGCAAATAAGCCACCACTATAGAAGCCACTACAATAGAGACCGTTAGCAACTCTAGCCCTAGGCAGTGCCAATCAAGGAAGAGTGTTTGTTTTGACCTAACCGGAGGAAGACGTTTNTTCGGGCACTTCAGAAATAACTATCCATCGCTTTCAACAAAGACCAATCAAACAGCAGGACAAGTAAATGCAAATAAGCCACCACTATAGAAGCCACTACAATAGAGACCATTAGCAACTCTAGCCCTAGGCAGTGCCAATCAAGGAAGAGTGTTTGTTTTGACCTAACCGGAGGAAGACGTTGCCAATGCAGTTATGGAATGTATCGTTCTTCTTTATAATTCTTGGGCCTGAATTTTATTTGATCCCAGTATGACTCATTCATTCATACGCACTATATATGCTCTTAATTTGGGATTGAAATTTGAGAAGTTAGAACATGTCTTGAGTATTGACATGCCTACGGGAGAACGGTTGGATACTAGAAGGGTGTGTAGAGGTTGTGTGATTCAAATTGGAGAACNGATCCCAGTATGACTCATTCATTCATACGCACTATATATGCTCTTAATTTGGGATTGAAATTTGAGAAGTTAGAACATGTCTTGAGTATTGACATGTCTACGGGAGAACGGTTGGATACTAGAAGGGTGTGTAGAGGTTGTGTGATTCAAATTGGAGAATAAGAATTAATTGTAGATTTGGTTGCATTAGACATGAAGGGGTATGACGTAATATTTGGGATGAACTTGTTGTCCACTTTTCATGTGGTAATGGATTATTTTTGTAAACAGATTTCATTTCAATTACCGGGAGGGGTAGTTTTTAGTTTCATAAATGATCAAAATTCTTCCCATCCATTTTTTACTACGGGTAGTAGATTCTTGAAAGCTAAGGCGGAGAGCCATTTGAGTTTCTTAGCTAGCTTGATGGGAGATAATCGNATGAACTTGTTGTCCACTTTTCATGTGGTAATGGATTATTTTTGTAAACAGATTTCATTTCAATTACCGGGAGGGGTAGTTTTTAGTTTCATAAATGATCAAAATTCTTCCCATCCAGTTTCTACTACGGGTAGTAGATTCTTGAAAGCTAAGGCGGGGAGTCATTTGAGTTTCTTAGCTAGCTTGATGGGAGATAATCAGAATAGATCTCAACAGGATGTGGTATTTATAGTGTCAGAGTTTCTGGATGTCTTTCCAGATGAACTACTAGGTTTACCCCCATAAAAAGAGATTGAGTTTACGATTGATCTCTATTTGGGAACTGAACCCATATCCATTGTTCCCTATCGGATGACACCTTTGGAGTTAAATGAGCTAAGGAAACAGTTGGACTATCTCTTGACTATTGGGTTTATCCGTTTAAGCACTTCACTTTGGGGAGCCCCGGTCCTCTTTGTGAAGAAGCATGACGCAACACTTCGGTTATACACAGATTACCGAAGGTTGAATANTTTACCCCCATAAAAAGAGATTGAGTTTACGATTGATCTCTATTTGGGAACTGAACCTATATCCATTGTTCCCTATCGGATGGCACCTTTGGAGTTAAATAAGCTAAGGAAACAGTTGGACTATCTCTTGACTATTGGGTTTATCCATTTAAGCACTTCACTTTGGGGAGCCCCGGTCCTCTTTGTGAAGAAGCATGACGAAACACTTCGGTTATAAACGGATTACCGAAGGTTGAATCAGGTGACTGTGAAGAATAAATATCAATTGCCACGAATTGATGATTTTTTTGGTCAGTTGAGGGGTTCTAAGTATTACTCAAAAATTGATCTTCGCACAGGGTACCATCAATTGCAGATCAAGGAGGATGATATTCCTAAGACAACTTTTCATACCCGATATGGTCATTTCAAATATACGATAATGCCATTTAGATTGACTAATGCTCTTGTAGCCTTTATGGATTTGATGCACAGGATATTTTCGGTCGTATCTTGATCAGTTTGTTATCANCCCGATATGGTCATTTCAAATATACGATAATGCCATTTAGATTGACTAATGCTCTTGCAGCCTTTATGGATTTGATGCACAGGATATTTTCAGTCGTATCTTGATCAGTTTGTTATCATGTTTATTGATGACATATTGATTTATTCACGGACACAAGGGGAACATGAACGTCATCTCTCGATTGTGCTATAGACATTGAGAGAGCATAAGTTGTATGCTAAGATGAGTAAATGTGAGTTCTGGATGAAGGAAGTGAAATTCTTTGGCCATGTTGTGTCAGAAAAGGGTGTAGCTGTTGACCTTGCAAAGATTGAAGCCGTGATAAAATGGGAACCACCGAGGAATGTGACCGAAATACGTAGTTTTTTGGGATCTCAAAACTAGCGATGTCAATGACTCGCCTTACGAAAAAGGGGGAAAGATTCTTGTGGACTCAAGAGTGTGAACTAGCTTTTCGCACCTTGAAGGAAAGGTTGACAACAACTCCTGTCCTCATTATTTAGAGCAGTGGGGAAAGATATGATGTTTACACCGATGTTTCGTTACTAGACTTGGGATATGTGCTAATGTAAGGAGGTAAGGTAGTTGCTTATGGCTCGAGGCAACTCAAGATTCATGAGCAGAACTATATCACTCATGACTTAGAACTTGCCACTGTGGTTTTTGTGCTTAAGTTGTGGAGGTGTTACTTGTATGGAGAAAAGTTTCAAGTGTTTTATTATCATAAGAGCTTCAAGTACATCTTCACACAGAAAGACTTGAATCTTCGGTAAAGAAGGTGGATTGAATATCTAGAAGACTATGAGTTCACACTCAACTACCACCGGGGGAAGGCTAATGTAGTGGCAGATGCACTGAGCAGAAAGTCTCAAGGTGAAATCAATATTCTTGCTGTTAATAGGTGGAAGATGATTGAGGCCTTGGAGGNGGCCATGTTGTGTCAGAAAAGGGTGTAGCTGTTGACCTTGCAAAGATTGAAGCCGTAATAAAATGGGAACCACCGAGGAATGTGACTGAAATACGTAGTTTTTTGGGATCTCAAAACTAGCGATGTCAATGACTCGCCTTACGAAAAAGGGGGAAAGATTCTTGTGGACTGAAGAGTGTGAACTAGCTTTTCGCACCTTGAAGGAAAGGTTGACAACAACTCCTGTCCTCATTATTTCGAGCAGTGGGGAAAGATATGATGTTTACACCGATGTTTCGTTACTAGACTTGGGATATGTGCTAATGTAAGGAGGTAAGGTAGTTGCTTATGGCCCGAGGCAACTCAAGATTCATGAGCAGAACTATATCACTCATGACTTAGAACTTGCCACTGTGGTTTTTGTGCTTAAGTTGTGGAGGTGTTACTTGTATGGAGAAAATTTTCAAGTGTTTTATTATCATAAGAGCTTCAAGTACATCATCACACAGAAAGACTTGAATCTTCGGTAAAGAAGGTGGATTAAATATCTAGAAGACTATGAGTTCACACTCAACTACCACCGGGGGAAGGCTAATGTAGTGACAGATGCACTGAGCAGAAAGTCTCAGGGTGAAATCAATATTCTTGCTGTTAATAGGTGGAAGATGATTGAGGCCTTGGAGGAATTTGATCTATGGGTGGATAGACAGAGGGATTGATCATGCTTATTTAATCT
Organism: Ilex paraguariensis; assembly: GCA_963454935.2. Taxonomy (NCBI): domain Eukaryota; kingdom Viridiplantae; phylum Streptophyta; class Magnoliopsida; order Aquifoliales; family Aquifoliaceae; genus Ilex; species Ilex paraguariensis. The sequence continues at coordinate 360,482 of CAUOFW020005613.1, read as the reverse complement.
TGTAGCTCAACCAATTCTTCAACAAAGGATTGTGGAGTTACAATGATTAGACACCGAGTTGAGAGCTATCCGGGGTAGATTGGAGAAGAATGAGATTGTTGAAAATTGGTCGATATAGAATGATGAGTTACAATTTTGTGGAAGACTATGTGTACCAAATAATGACCAAGTCAGGGAAGAAGTGTTGGGTGAGTGTCATTGTTCAAAATTCTCCATACATCCGGGTAGTACCAAGATGTATAGGGACATGAAGCCTCAATATTGGTGGAAAATGATGAAACAAGATGTGGCTAAGTACGTTTCAAAGTGCGCAGTGTGTCAGCAGGTGAAGATTGAGCATCAAAAGCCCAGAGGATTATTACAGTCCTTGCCAATTCCAGAGTGGAAGTGGGATCACATCACCATGGACTTCGTGTCGAGTTTTCCATGGACTTCACGCGATCATAATGTCGTATGGGTCATCGTAGATAGACTTACCAAGTCGGCTCATTTCTTGAGTATGAAGACCACAGACACTTTGGAGACCTTGAGCAAGCTCTATATTTGCGAGATTGTTAGAATATATGGAGTTTCGCTCTCTATTGTTTCGGATGGTAATTCTCGTTTCGTGGCATAATTTTGGCAAAGTCTACAACGAGCTATGAGAACATAGTTACACTTTAGCACCGTATTTCATCCCCAAACGGATGGTCAATCTGAGAGGGTAATACAAATTTTGGAGGATATATTACGAGCTTGTGTGTTGGACTTCAAGGGAAGTTGGAGCGATCATTTGTCATTGGTAGAATTCGCATACAACAACAACTTTCAATCCAGCATTGGCATGGCACCGTATGAGGCACCATATGGAAGACTATATAGGTCCCTGACTTGTTGGTTGGAAGTGGGAGAGAGTAGCTTGTTTGGGCCAGAGATTGTTCGGGAGACTACGGAGAAAGTTCAACTCATCTGGGAAAGATTACGCATAGCACAAAGCAGACAGAAGAGCTATGCGGATAGAAGATGAAGACCCTTGGAATTCCAAGAGGGGGACTATGTGTTTCTCAAGGTGTCACCCAAGAAGGGGGTGTTTAGATTTGGCAAGAAGGGAAAATTAGCACCAAGATACACCGGACCATTTGAAGTGATCCAAGCTGTGGGCAAAGTGGCATATCAACTTTGGTTACCAGCTCAGTTGTCAGGGGTGCATAACGTATTACATGTGTCAATGTTAACAAAGTGTCAAACGGATACAATGCATGTTGTGGATTTGGAGGATATTGAAATTCAAGATGGAGCAATATATGAAGAACAACCGGTGAAGATTCTCGACACCAAGGAGAAGGTGCTTCGCAACAAAGTCATTCAACTGGTGAAAGTCTTGTGGCAACACCATGGAGTGGAGGAAACTACTTGGGAATCGGAGCTAGAGATGCAAGAGAAGTACCCCCATTTGTTTGCTACTTGCGGTAAGTTTCGAGGACGAAACTTTCTTTAAGGAGGGTGGATTGTAAACCCCCACATTCTATTTTAATATGTAGCAAGTAAATATATGAAATATTTTTATAATCGAACTTGTACCAACTATGTTGATATCCAAATATATGTTGTATAAGTTTGGGTTAGTTTTGGAAGGGTTTGGAATGAATTGAAAATGAAAAAATAAAGGAAATAGGCAAAACTGAACAGATCGTACCGGTACGCCCAGAAGTTACCGTACCGATACAGCATACCGGTACGCTACTGTCCAAAGAGTTTACCGTACTGATACTGCGTACCGGTACGCTCTATAAGTTCCAAAAATTTTAAGTCGCGATCTAGGGTCCATTTTTCACCCTATAAATACATAATGACACCTCCATTAGCCCCATTTCAACATTTCTAACCCTAGGAAACCTTAGAGAGGAAGAAAGAAAGGAAAAAATACAAGATCAAAGGGGATTTGCACATTGAATTAGATAAAAGCCCTAATTTTTTTTTCCAAGAACACCAAGGTAAGGGTTTCTTCCTAATCTCTTACATTGAGGCTAGGGCATATATATATATATATGTGTGTGTGTGTGTGTGTGTGTGTTTTGACTATAAATCCTCTTTAATTTTAGTAAATAATTGATTCTTGATATTCTTGCAAACACTAGCATGTTTTAAACAAAGTTATGGTTGGGTAGCCATGAGAGTTCTTCTTCTTGACTCAAAACCCTAATTTCCAAGAGAAAGGGATTTTTCTTTCGATTTTTCCATTGTTCTTGATTTCAAAACTTTAGTGCTTTGTAATGAACAATAAAAATGGATGGTTGATAATCTCTTGCTTATTTTCTTAAAATGTTCTCTTGTAATAAACCTTGTGAAATTTGAAAATTTTAGATTTCCTTGTGTTTTGAGAAAATGTTTGTTATTGCATCTCTTGTATGGTTGTTGTGATGGAATTGAATTGCATTCGAGCACTGTCGTAGAGTGTTAGAGATTAGTCTATCCTAGTGAGAGTAAGATAGTTTCGTAACACTTGTAGTGGTTTGTTGTTTGTGAGAGTAACCACTATTATTCACGTAAATTCGAGGCTGAGGGATGATATACCTTTCATGGGAAGGATTCGTCAATGCCGTGAGAGACGGTATACGCCCTTCCTAAAATGTTTGGCATTGTGTGATTATGGTGGGTGAAGGAGGTAGAATCGTGGTGTAGATTCATGGGAAGCAACCAACATATCGGAGAATGTGAGATTACGTTATTGAATGATTGTTTGATTTCTATCACTTCGACATGTTTATTTCTTTCATTTAAATCATTGCTCTTGTTTAAACTTGAGATCCAGTGAAATGTCCTTATTTTCTTTCAAAATTATGTATAATATTTTGTAAAGTGAGACGGAACTATTTTATATGTTTTTTAAACCTTGTTCGAGTTTGAGAGGATGTTGTTACACAGCTTAGTGCTCACCCCTTACAAACAACATATTTTCAAATTATGTGCTAAAGGAGGAGCTCGGAGTAGATGAACATGCACATTGGGAAGCTCCAATAGATGGGAATGTGGATCCCGAGATGGACGTCTAGAATTATATTCTCTTTTGTCCTAGGTTCTAGACTAGAGAAATTATTTTGAGACAATGTCATAGGTATATATATTATTTTGGGATGTAGATGACATAGTTCGACATATTCTTTTGGATAACGTTGTACATATTATGAATGATGAATGAAATTATCTTAATTATGGATATTATTAGTTGCTCTCGTATTGTGAATGGTTTTTAGATTGTAATGCCACTCAAGGTGGGTTTTGGGGCATTACAGACCCTTTTCAGAAGATGGTTGCCATTAACATGGTTGAAATAGGACAATCAAAAAACCCTGGGTAGAAGGTTGACATAGGAAAAGATAGGTCAACCGATGATGAAATGCTGAGGAGGGAGAAGGATGATACACCCTTGGAGGAGCCATCAGAGAATTACTCTGAAGTAGGCCCACATATATCGACAAGACTCTAAGAGCAGTGCGATATGGTCAAGAATGATCTATGTCCCAGATGTAGATCTTTTTACGAGATCATTCCGAAACATGAAGTTATCAAGGAGGATTGAGATGAGTTGTCCAAAAGGCCACAGAAGAAATGGCACTACAAGGGAACCCATTGGGAATGTCTGGGTGAGTGGCCGCTACCTAGGCAAGGCCAGGAGGGTTACCCTGGTAAGTTTGTAAGGCCAAGCTACAAAGTGCATGGTAAAGACATATCAGAGCCTTCAAAGGGTAGGTAAGGACATAACTATGAGGCGTACGCCACAAGGTTGGAGCCCAGTCAGCCTATCAAAGCTGAGGGTTATCTGTATCATCCAAGGATGAAGAAACCAACTGAGCCACAAGAGGGTTGTTGGTATGTATCCTAGCACCCAAAACTCCCACAATACCATCAGCCTCGGTTGCTATCAAGATCACAAAAAGCATAGGTAGCAACACATATAGGAGGAGTTGCACAGGTGGGAAGAAGAAGAGAAAGTTTAGGCTCGGGAGACATTCTAGTTACTAGAGCCTGAGAATGGGAAGATTGATCTCGATACAGGGTGTCCCCACCTCCACACTGTTCAGTGGCCTCAAAGAGGGCCATGACTGAGGAGAAACGAAAAAAGAAGGCAGAGTCTAAGCCTCACTCGAGGAAAGCTTCTTCGAGGAACGAATGGTAAAAAGGGTGGCAGAACGAATGAGGACCACGCTCAACATCTCTCTGAAAAATTGTAAGGGAGGAAAGAAGTAACATAGTATAAACCCCATCGATGGAGACGATAACGACGGATGCAACTCCATCCAATTTGGCACTCTAGGGCTAGCTGTGTCTATCAATGCTCTTCGTTTGTTGCCACTGTCATTTAGGAGCTAGGGACCCCAAGTCGAGTCCCTAGAAAGAGATGTTGAAGACAAGAGGATGCCAGGGTCAACTTTCTTAAACAAAGACAAAACATCTAGGACCCAGGAAGAGCATTCTCTCGATAGAGGTCTGAGCCACAAAGAAAGGGCAGCATAGTGACATTTACCAACAATATAAAGGGTTGGCCATTTAACAAACCTACGCGGCCCATGATGCAACATTTGAAGCCACTGTACATCCTAGCAAACCTAGCGGGAAATTTTTTTAACAGGGTCCTGGTGGATAATGGTACGACCGTCAACATTCTTCCCATTGCAAAAATGAAGAAGCTTGGGAGGAATGAAAATGACCTAGTCATCACCAATTTAATGGTGAGTGGGTTCACAAAAGGAGTCACAAGATTGTGGGAGTCCTACCTGTTGAGTTGACTATCAATAGCAAGACTAACATTACGTTGTTCGTTGTGGTTAACACGATGGCATCCGATAATGCTCCCTTGGGATGAGACTGGATCCACCTGAGCAAGTGCATTACATCAACTCTCCATCAACAGTTGGTGCTGTGGAGTCTGGGAGATTTTGAGGTGGTATAAGTAGATCAAATGCCTTTTGTGGCAGATGTTAACATGGCTAATGCTTGGCTTTACGAAGAAGGGATAGGGCCAATAAAGTTTCAAAGCCAAAATAAGTATAGGAAACCAAGAAAATTCATGTCGCAGACTAACTTGAGGTCCAGTGAGATTAGTCAGATGGTGGAAAAGGTTCATCGACTCACTAATGTGCAAAGGATGAACGGCATGAAGGAACCTGAAAGACTGGTTAATGATGGAGCATGACAATAGTAAGCAATGGAGGCNAAAAGGTTCATCGACTCACTAATGTGCAAAGGATGAACGGCATGAAGGAACCTGAAAGACTGGTTAATGATGGAGCATGACAATAGTAAGCAATGGAGGCTGACCATAATGGTTTGCAACGCCAAGATAAGAGCCTACCTAGCTAAAAAAAGGGCCACCACATTACACGCGACTAGCAAACAACAAATCGCCATTAACATGGTGGAGTTTATGGATGAGGAATCTAAATGGATCACCTCACGAAAGTTCATCAAACTAGATGAAATTGATGTAGTGCCCGCTAAGCTTGATGACTTGGTGGAGGTTCCCTTGCTAGAAGTTAAACTTGGTGGGCTGGGGCGACATTGACCAACCTTTGTTAGCAAGCTGTTAGAGCTGAATTTCCAAGCATAGCTTATACAGTTGCAAATAGTATATCGCGATTGCTTTGCCTGGATTTATGAAGAAATACAAGGGCCAAATTCAACTTTGGTAGAACATTGATGCTTGCCCTTTAAAGGGTTAAATTTTCATAAGTGCTCCCAATCGTAAGAGAATAGTATCATGTAGTAACTTGAACAGAAATCTAAGGTTGTCTGTTCTGGGAAAGAATTGGAATCCAAGGTGATGGGAAATAAAAGGAAAAATTCTTTGAAATTTGAGAGTTTTGAAATTAACTAAAAATGAAAATGAAATTCAATGATTGAAAAAGCTAGATAATCTGAAGAATCCATCCCTCCTATGAACGAGAATTTCTACTCTAAATCTACAACTCATCAGCTTTCATATTCAAACTAGTACAGACTGATGATTTTCAACTTAAACCCTTGGAATGAATCAAAAGTAGCGATTGAAAGACAATTTATGATGGAAGAATCAACATCCTAAAGGTGGTAAAAAACAACACTAACTATCTATACCAAAGCCAATTGCATATAGATAGTCGGGAAGTATGCAAATCAAATAGGTTTTCGAAAGCATAACTCAGTCAAAATCACATAAACATTAAAACCCTGGTTTAGAGCATAACCCTAGTACATACGTTGGGACTTCTTCTGATAATCTAAAGAAAGACTACTCACTCATAATAACATATACAACACAAGATATTCAAGAAGACATAATTAAATTCATAAAAGTAAAGATTGACTTGAAAATAATTGCTTGTATTGAAAAACTAAATTGAAATAACAAAGCTTTGAGTATTAAAGACAAACTAATGTATGATTTCTACAAACATTGAAAGAACAGAACTTAAAATAAAAAACAACAACAAAGCTTTGAAGAATAACCCTAACACTTTCAAAACGTAGAAAAACAAAGAAAAGCTAAAAGAAGACTCTCCAAAAACTAATATATGTATTCCCCATAGGATCTTCTATTTATTCTGGTAAGAAGGAGAATCATTAGATATTTGACATATATCCATTCCAAAATTATCTCGTCCTCTGGTTGGTAGAGAATCTCCAAAAGATTTGGAATTGAGCTTCCCATGAAAATTTGCATTTACCTACCGATAGCAATTAATTCTACAGCACGACCTAATGGTAGAACAGCGAAACCTATCGGTAAAACTTTGTTCTGATAAAATCTTTGAAACATCTATGTCTTTTCCTACCTGTAAAACATCCTTCACCTACCGGTATAACATGTACCATTTAATGGTAGGACTTCTCTGATGACAAAAAATAGAAACTTCTGTAAGATTTCCAACCGGTAGAATATTTACCACCTATCGATAACACTTCTACACTAATCTTCTATAGCTCAAGCTACTGGTAGAACCTTCATTTTCTGCCTTCCTACCGGTATAACACCTATCGGTAGAACTTCTTTTTTCTTCCAAAGTGACTTTCAAGGCCTCGACTTCATCTTCTCTCGAGAAAAATCAATCTCAATTTGTCCCTTGTCATCCTATCAATGATAAATCTCCACCTTTATACCTAAACTAATTGCAAGCACAAAAATCAAAGCATAAGATGCAATATGCACTAAGTGAAGCAAGTTAGTTTGTTAGCAAGCCTAAAGCGAATATATTAAGCTATAAAATAATGCAATATTGAACGCTCAACACAACCCCTAACTTAAGTTGTGCTAGTCCCCTAGCAAACATCAAAACTAAGAAACAAGTAAAACAAACTTTCAAACATCCAAGGCAAGAATAACATAACCAAGGAATCAAATCACAAGACATAAATTGAAAAGAACACAAGGCACATAAGATCCAAAAGATATATTCATTCATAATGTCATCATCTTTTAAGTACAGACTGACTCCAAAAAGAAGTAAAGCGTAACCTCCTAAAGATTCTTCTACCTAGGCTTTAATCAAAACAACTACTCCAAAGAAAGCACCTAGGGTTCTACTAGACCCTATTTACTAACAATCATAAAAAAAACAAAAAGTTAACTTCTAAATTCTATCACTTTGATTCAAACATAAGGACATCCAAAGCTTTGTTCCATTTGATCTAGAATCATCATTCTCCCCTCTGAATCAGAGATTATTACTGGCATTGCAAAACTTCTTCCCACTTCCAAATCTTCTCCTTCAAAAGTAGTAGCTTTAGCCCTATTAGCCATTGCTTCTTTCATCCTTTCCATCACCTTTGAGTGTATGGAGGCAAAGAGAAGCCAAAATAGAAGACTTGTAGCCCAAGGATTTGAAGATGAGGTCTTCCTGAGCACAGTAAGCATGTCCTTCTTCTCTTAATCATCCAACCTGCCCTCTTCCTCTTGCCCTTCTCCCTAGCAAACGTCCGCCTTGATGAGATAGTTTCAAAGGTGGTTACTTGACCCGACCTTGTTCTTGCCATCTTGGCCACAACCATAGAAACTATGGAAACCACAAGGACCCAAGCTACTAGGATAGACCCATAGTTTTTGAAAGAAAAATCAGTTTGGGACATAATTTTCTTGGGAGACATTCTTGAAATTTAAGATCAAGAAGAGAATCAAACTGAAATTAGAGATCTTTGAGGCAACTAAGGACTTGGAAAAGTTTTTCTAAGGTTTTCTAGAGAGAAATAAGAGTATTTATAGTGAAGAAGTAAAGAAAGCCATTGAAATTCTCAAAAAAAAACCCCTCAAATTCAAAACCTACCAATAGGTGATACACGACCTACTAGTAGAATGACTCTCTATTCAGTACCTACCAGTAGTAACTATACATTCTACCGGTAGAACTCCAAAACTCCTAAAAAAAAATCCTATTTTCTATTTCTTTTTAAATTCTTCTCTTTTTCTTTTAACAATTACAACAAAACTAATCCTAGACTCAACTAATACCTAACCTAAGACATTAAAAATAAAAAACCAATGAGCTAATTTCATGCCCAATTCCTAAAACATTATGCAATAAAACTTGATCTAATTAAAGCCCAAATTTCATGCCTTGGAATTTAAAAGTGCAACCTAAAAACTAAGTAAAAACCATTTTCGTAGGCAACCATGATTCCATTTAACCTATGCAATAAGCCTTTAAACCCTTAGGTGATCCCTAGTGAACGAGTTTTGTCTCTGAAGATTACTTCTCTACTTTAGCTATTTCGATTGAATCACTTTCTTCAAATTTTACAAAAATCACAACACTCCAAAAGAATTTAAGCTCATTCACACATAACTATTTTTAGGCCTAAACAATATGGAAAATTATTTACGCATATTATCATCCGAAACTCGTGTGTGTGTGTCACATCATCTAGTTCAAGAAATTTATCAAACAAAAATCTCGTCTCTTTTACCTGTGCAAAATTAATTTTGGCACCAATTCTTCCAGATTTCACTCAGAATAGATCTCTCTAACTATTATGATTGTTTCACTCGAGGCATATTTGATCAAAATTTATGTTAACAAGACAAATATATTCCACATATTTTCGACAATGAAAAACATTATGAAATGAATCAATCTTAACATAATCTCACGAAAGAATGTTAAAGTAATAAGAATAACGCCATTGATGTATCTCTTTATCCAATCAGGTAGTTTAATTCACTATTATTCTCAGAATCAATTAGGACTTTATCAAGGTTATAATGGGGCTAAAGGTAAAGGTAAAAGAAATGAATGATTAGGAAATTCAAAAAGAGTTATCCCAAGTAACACTTGACTCTTCCTTTCCAACTTTTTTCTCTTCTTCTTTTTTTCTTTTTTTTTTCTTTATTCCTTTTTTTTCATGTTTACAACCCCTTTTCTTCCCCAAGCCTTAGGCTTCTCTTTTATTCAATTCCATCATTTTGCTGATTATTCATTCCCTTTTCTTTCAAGTTGCCCATGTTTGAGCTTTCACCATAAGTCTTCCAACTTCTCGATACAAACTAAACAGTTCAAGGGATAACCAAGGTAAGATATATATAATTTTTCTTGGCTCGGTTAAACTTTATGGCTAAAAATTGAACATTAAAATAGGCTCAATCATGACTGAGAGGGAAAAATTCTAAGAAAGAACAGGTTCAGGCTCAAAATTATTCAAAAGATGGCCTAAAATCCTTTTCCATGAACAATGACATATTTAAATTAATAGAAATACAATCAACTAATCATTCCTCATACTCTAACCAAAACAAACATAATGAAACTATTAAAAGAAGTGATGCAAGAACTATTTATTGAGTACTGGTCATATAATCTCCCAAAATGATAGGCTCTAAACTCTCAAGGTCATATACCTTCATCCACTCCACATGTCAAGCTTTGAAAGATAATAATCCATTTCAACAAATCACAAGAACTAGATGATCATGGTGCACAAAATTTGAGTTTTTAGTGACAATATAAGCATAATATTCAAGCATATAATAAGTTTTATCCAATAGTCCATATGCAATCAACTCAAATTACCATCAATATATCAACGTTCTCAAAGAATTCAACTTAAGCATCATACTTTCCCAATAGCCAAAGTAAATTTTTTTTTTCATTTTGTTTTTTTTTTTTTTCTGAGAAAATGAACAATCAAAACAACACAAAACAAAAAAAAAAACACATAAAGAAAACAAGCAAAAAAGCAGTGTAAACCCTTACCCCCTCCAACTTGGATTATGCATTGTCCTCAATGCAACACAAATAGCTATATGTAAGAGACTAATGAAATAATAAGGGAACGAGGTCACTTGAAACGAATTGCTCCGAAAGAAAATGAAAATACAAAACTACAAGAGAAGTAAAGAAAAACAACAACTACTGATATACAACAAATCATGTAGGAAAAAGATCACTTAGTTGGATGATCTTGATAAACAAGATTAGTAAGCTCCTCCACAGGCTCCTCTAATAGAAAACCCTCCAAGAATGGCTTCACACGCTGACCACTGACTTTAAATGTCTGACCATTCTTCGGGTTCTCAAACTTTACCTCTCCATTAGAAAAAATTGTACGCACTATGAAGGGAGATGTCCATCTTAAGCATAGCTTACCTAGGAAAAGATGAAGTCGAGAATTATACAAAGGTACTTTATGTCCTTGCTCAAAGGTCTTCCTAAGAATAGATTTATCATGAAAAATTTTACCTTTTCCTTGTAAATCTGAGTACTTTCATAGGCATCTCTTCAGGTTCATTCAAGTCCAATTTCCTATTGCTACCAGCAAATTGCAAATTGAAGTTTAAAGTTTTTATGATCCAATAAGCTTTGTGTTCCATTTCTACTAGTAGATGACAAGCTTTTTCATAAACTAAACTATAGGGAGACATACCTAATGGTTTCTTAAAAGCAGTCATATAAGCCCATAGAGCATCGGTCAATCTAAGTGACCAATCCTTTCTATTAGGATTGATTGTCTTTTCCAAAATGTGTTTGATCTCCCTATTGATGAATTTGGCTTAGCCATAGTCTGTAGGTGGTAACCTATGGATAGTTTGTCTGTAATACCATATTTGTGCATGGGATTAGCAAATGGACAATTACAAAAATGTAAACCACCATCACTGATTATTGCCCTAGGCATTCCAAATCTAGATAAGATATTTTCTTTCAAAAACTTGATCAAAACCTTGTAATCATTGGTCCTATTTGGGATAGTTTCGATCCACTTAGATACGCAGTCAACTGCCAAAAGAATGTAAGCATATCCAAAAGATATAGGAAAAGGACCCATATATTCCTACGGATCACACCACCTAATCATTGGCAATTATCCCAATGCTTACAGAACATAAAACAATCTTTGAATACAGTAGGCCAATAAAAACCACATTGTAAGTTCTTAGATTATGTCTTCTTGGATAAGAAGTGGCCTCCACAAGCTTCTGAATGGCAAAAAAAATCACGTCCTTCTGCTCTTCATTGGACACACATCTCCTCGTCACTTAGTTGGGGCAGTATTTGAATAGATATGGATTGTTAAAATAGAATTGTTTCACCTCAACCAAGAATCTCTTCTTGTCCTTTGGATTCCAATGACTTGGTAGCTACCCTATAACAAGAAAATTCACAATGTCAGCATACCATGGCACAATTGTATTTAAAGTAAATAGCTGCTGATCAGGGAAAAATTAAGGGATAGCTTAGGTAAATTATAACTTTTGGGATAATTTCACCATCTTTTTGGTGAGGTACCACCTGTGTTAAGTTAACTACTAAAGAGATTATTATTTTTGGTGTAAAGTTAGCATTTTTTGGGAGTAAGGTTAGCACTTTTTTGGTGTAAATTAATATTTTTTGAGGTAAGGTTAGTACTTTTTAGGGTAAGGTTAACACTTTTTAGGATAAGGTTAGCACTTTTGGGAGTAAGATTAGTACTTTTTGAGTGTAAGTTAACACTTTTTTGGATAATTTTAACATTTTTTGGGTATAAGATTAGCACTTTTTGGAGATAAGATTAACATTTATTGGGGGTAAGTTACCACTTTTTAGGATAGGGTTAACACTTTATTGGATAAAGAATTTTGTATACCTTACCACCCAAAATATGATAACTTATCCCAAAAGGTGGAGAAATTATCCCAAAAAGATGTAATTTACCCTACAACAGTGGTTCTTTACACTTAAAAGTGGTAACATTACCCCTAAAAAAGTGTAAACGTACCCCCAAACATACACACTGGATTTTAGTATTTTTTCCTCACATGGGTGAATAACATATTTATTGGATAATCAGAAAAAAGAGAAAACATCTGCTCAATGGTTTAAAATCATTTGTAATGGACCAATGGTACTTGTTGATTTAATGGTACCGTACCAAAAAATTATATTCGGTACCGTAGACGGACCCAACTCAAGAAAATCATATGTTCCTGCACACAAAAATTACGGAACCTCAATAAGTTTCATAAGTCATATGACAACCTATTTAAATTAAAAAAAAATTAATATAACTTTTTTGAATATAAATTAAAGGAAATGCTTTATTATACTTCTAATTGACTCATTTCAAAAGTGTAAATATCATATATGATAAAAATAATTAAATGTATAGACCGAAACCATGGCATTTAGAGTGCAGTTGTCACGCATATATACGAGCAATTTTTATAAATTTGTATCATAGTGCAGCAAATATAAGAATAAAAACAAACGTTATGTCCCCAAAACTTTGATTTCAAAGCTTATTCACCAAGTAAAAAAAACAAAAAAGTGATGTACTCAGTGACATAGTACGATTACTTAAACAAGGAAAATGTAAGGGGACACATAACATCATTCAATCAAAATTATTTAAGGTGGCCTTTCTTTTTCTCTCTGATTGTATATCCAACCATTTGGCAAATTTGCCTGCACAATCACATAGGTCAAATAACAAAGGATAAACTTAGACGCACCAAATTTATTATAGGAAATGACGTGCAATGATTATAATTATTGAAAAAGATAGTGATGAACACCAATTTCCACTAATCCAAACATATACATTAATTTCATAGCCATATTTTAGTGAAAAAAAATATAAGGGAGTGTATCATTGTTTGTAAAACAATACATAGGACGGCTATGAAAGCATAGCAAAAGTCAAAAAGATGGCCAAAAAAAAAAAACCTAAATAGATTGATAGCTATGATCTTTATAAAGACCATCTCGTATTCTGATTATACTTTGAAGTTGTGAGTCCAAAAAATAAGTGATTGGAACAATACTTAGACGTTAGAAAAAAAAAATGTCATATCTGAGTGCAATAGTTGTTTTGTTATATTTCACACAATAAACTAGACCTGAAATAACATTTATAATCAACTTGTTACCAAAGTTTAGTTTTGCATTCACTCGACAATATTAGAATGAGATAAAACATGTCATATGTTACCTTTGTGGAACAACAAATTTTGACTTGTTATATTCAAAGGAATTAGACAATGGTCCACATTTAATCAGATATGTAGATTCTGGATATTTTTCAGATCTCCATAAGACTTATTCACAAAATGGGTATGTTTTCATATATGATGACACATCGATCTTATGGTGAACTATCAAGTTGACTTTGATTGCTATATTTTTCAATCATTTTGAGATACTTGCACTTCATGAAGTCAACCATGAATGTGTGACTAAATTCTGTAGTCTATCACATTTGAGATACTTGCAGACTATCTTTGATTACGGATTCAACGACAATCTTATATGAATAGAACGCTACTTATATTCCACAAATTATAGGGGTTATCAAATGTGATAGAATCAAACATATTTTGTCAAACTTCTTTTACACTCATGAACTCCAGCAAAGTCCTAAAATTGAAGTAAACATATATGATCGAATGACAATCTTACAGATCTATTCACTAAAACTTTACCATTATCATTGTTCAAGAAATTGATGTATGACATTGGAAAGCGTCGAATTTGTGACCAATATAATTGATTTCTTATTATTTTGTCTTCTTGAGGTCAAAGGTTCAAGACTCCTCCCCCCACCCAAACCCCAAAAAAAAAAAAAGGCTTTTTCTTACCATGGGGAGAATTTCATTAGGGGGAGTATTCACATCAAGATAAAAGACAATATGCACATTGCACTATTTTTCCTTCATCTAAGTTTTGTCCCATTGGATTTTTCTATTAAGTTTTCAATGAGACAATATTAGTGCATCTAACGTTGTTCTAAGATTCATTTGATACGTACTATTTTTTCTTCACTGGATTTTTTCCCACAGGGTTTTCCTAGTAAAGTTTTAACAAGGAATATTATCTTAGCATAGTGGTCATTCAAGGGAGTGTTATTATATATACATTGGGCATAAAATGGATGACATCTAACCTACCAATTATTACACCAAGTAAATAGGAATTAATGAGTATTAGTGTATTGGTTTATAACTCCTACCCATTGATATACCAACTTTAATATTGTTTTTTATGGTCATTATGTTTGCGGGCCTTATAAAAGGAGGCCTCGACTATCTTGAGAAATGCATAAGTTGAGAAGCTTTTTCTCTAACATTTATATATTCTTGTTTCTTTATAATTCTATGTTTTATATATTCTCTTATTTTTATAGCATAAAAGATATATATATATATATATATATATATAT
>CAUOFW020005613.1:256936-339230 GCA_963454935.2 Ilex paraguariensis | reverse complement strand
CAACTCCTAGGTGTGATTTTGCATGATGGATTCAATTTCACTGTTTACAGCTTCTTTCCACATAGGTGCTTCAGGAGTGGACATCGCTTCATTAAAGCTATGAGGCTCATTTTCTAACAAATATGTTAGAAAATTTGGACCATAGGACTTGAATGTCCTTGCCCTCTTATTGCGTCTAAGTGCCTCTTTATTTTCTTCATTTATAAACTCGTTGTCTATATTACTAGTTACACTATCATGAGCTCTTTTAAGAGAACTCCCCTCACATGCATTTTTACTAGAAAAAATATTTTCAAAAAATGATGCATTTCTTGATTCAATAATTGTATTGACATATATATCATGACTATCAGATTTATGCACGAGAAAACGATATGCATTGTTATTTATTGCATAACCAATAAATATACAATTAATAGTCTTAGGTCCTATTTTAATTCTTTTGGGAATAGGAACCGTCACTTTAGCCAAACACCCCCACACTATTAAACATTTATAGGAATGACTCCTTTCTTTCCATAATTTATAAGGGGTTTTGTCTAACTTCTTGTGAGGTAGTCTATTTCAAATATAGTTTGCTGAAATCAAAGCTTCCCCCCACAAGTTATGAGGTAATCCCGAATTAATTAACATAGCATTCATCATCTCTTCTAAATTTCTATTTTTATGTTCAGCAATTTCATTTTGCTGGGGTGTATAAGGCGCAGAAATTTGGTGAATAATACTATGTTCTTGACAGAACCGATCAAAAAGTGTGTCATATTCACCACCATGATCACTTCTTATTGTCTTAATTTTTTTGTCAAGTTGATTCTCAACCTCATTGTTATAGTGCATAAATTTTTCTAATGTTTTATCTTTACTCCTTAGCAAATATACATAGTAATATCTTGTGCAATCATTAATAAATGTAACAAAATATTTCTTTCCACTTCTAGTTTGAACATATTTCAAATCACATGTATCACTATGAATTAACTCTAGAGGTTCAGTACTTATTTCAATATTATGAAATGATGCTCTAGTTAATTTTGATTCAACACATGCCTCAAATTTATGATTTGCATCAATATTAAATTTAGGCAAAAATTCTAAATTCATTAATTTACGCATAATACCAAAATTAAACATGTCTCAATCTATCATGCCATACATTGGAAGACTCAAGCATATAAGCAGAAAATGTGTTCTTATTATTAAAATTTGATACAATTGTCATTACATTCATCTTAAAGAGCTCATTGTTCATATATCCCTTGCCTACCTAAATCTCACTCTTGGTGAGTACAAATTTGTCAGACTCAAAAATCAACCTAAAACCTTTCTTACTCAATAATGATCCAGACACAAGATTTTTTTGAATTTCTGGAATATGTAACACATCATTGAGAGTAAGTTTTTTTTGGGAAGTCATTTTCAATATAACCTTTCATTTGCCTTCAACTTTGGAAGTGGAAGAATTTTCCATGAAGAGTTGTTTTTCATCATTCATTGCTTCATATGAAGAGAACATCTTCTTATCCAAACATATGTGTCTAGTGGCCCCGGTGTCCACCCACCATTCTTTGGTATTTTTCACCAAATTCACTTTGGATACTACAGTAAAAGAATTTATGTTAGAAATATTTTCAAAAAACTTTTCTATCTCGGTTATATTAGCTTGGGCAACCTTCCTCTTGTAGTTCCCTTGTACTTTACGGCTTCGACAATCATTTGCACGATGCCCCGGTTTATTGCACACAAAGCAATTACCTTTGAACCTTTTTGAATCACTACCCTTGGCTCCTTGCTGGCCAACATACTTCCTTTTCTTCTTGATTTTATGTCCCTCTTTAATCATATGTGTCTTTGACTCCAAGGAATGATTGTCAACTTTCTTTTCGAAGACTCTATTATCCTCCTCAATCCTCAATCTCACAATTAAGTTTTCAAGTTTCATTTCTTTGCGTTTTTGCTTCAAATAATTTTTGAAATCGTTCCAATTTGGCGGTAATTTCTCAATAATCGCCACTTAAAAAGATTCACTAAGCACCATCCCTTCAGCATGAATCTCATGTAGGATTACTTGAAGATCTTGAACTTGACTTATGATAGTCTTGAAATCCACCATTTTGTAGTCAAGGAATATGCCCACAACTAATTTCTTCATTCCGACATCTTCCGTCTTGTATTTTCTATCCAAGGATTCCCATAACTCTTTAGTCGTCTTGATTGGACTATACACATTATATAATTTGTTATCCAATCCATTGAGGATATAGTTTTTGCATAAAAAATTAGAGTGCTTTCATGCATCTACCGCAGCAACAACTTGGCGGTCGGTCTCATTCTCACTACAAACAGGAGCATCCTCACAAAGAAATTTTGCAAGATTCAACATAGTGAAATAAAACAGCATTTTCTGTTGTCATCTCTTAAAATCATTCCCATTGAACTTTTCAGGTTTCTCCCCATGAGACACATGAGTAGGAACAGAAATAAGTACAACATGATTTGTAGTAGCAGAAATAGTATTATCATTTGCAGCCATTTCTGATAAACAAAGATTGCAAACTATTCAAAAATAGAAAAACAGTAACACTTTTCAAAGCAAGTTATTAAAATAGAGACAGTGTCACTATTTTGAAGTTATTGTTTTTTCGTTTTTGTATGTTGTCACTGTTTGGTGCAATTATTTAAATCATACACTGAATAAAGTCACTGTTTAGTGTAACTGTTTAAAACATACACAAAAACAAAGTCATTGTTTGGTGTAATTGTAACTGTTTGGTATAACTGTTTGAATTTAAACACAAAAAAAAAAAGAATATGCAATTTTTCACAAATTTTCAAGTCTCTTTAAAATATCACAGATTTTAAATAAAACAGGTTTTAACAATTTGTAATATTTTAGAATAGTCTAAAAATTAAAACATGTATCAGAAACACAATACGCAACTATACATATTTAGAAATCTGTCTTAAGATTGTTGTTTGTGGTGTGTCAAATATTGTAAAATTACTCATTAAAATTTCTGATTTAAACCATGTAAAGTATAACAAAATAGTTGCATTAAAGAGTTACACATAAACGAAAGAGTTACAGCAGGGTAACGAAACAGTAACAACAAACAGATACATGTAACTGTTTGTTTAAACAATAAAAATACTAACCCGATTGTAGAACAGGAACTGTTATTGAACTTTAGGTATATCAAGGCTAGTGTTTGACACTATGTCCTTAAAATAGATTTCGCCCTCACACACGGTGCTTATGGAAACCGAGTGTCTACCTCCTAGGATACAATAATCTTTACACGAACAGAAGTAGCACTCCAATTTGCTCGTCCAGCGAATCAAAATCGTGTTGTGTACTCTCTAAATGCATTGTCTTAATGTTGAAAATGATATGTTGTAATGTTTGCCTTATTGTCGAAAACGGACTGATGAATTGAATGAAATTAAAGAAAATGAACTTGGGTATTTATAGACACATTTGTGACTTTCCGGACAGTCTCCTTACTAAAGGATACAACCCAGAATGACAAGACACAACAGTCAGTAGACACCTTGGGTAACTGTTCTCCATGAACAGTCACAATTTAATTCGGTCTGGAGGGAGGCAACAAACCCGACCCAATGAGTATCGAAATAAGAAATTCTCGCTCAATTTATTAAATAAATTTTCTACAAAAAAATAGGACTTGGTCTAAATCACAACCACAACCACACCCGGGCCCGGCTAGTGCGGGTGGGTGTGTGGTTGAACCGAAGGCATGTAGGTAGGTGTTAACTCCGTTCATAAAACTGTGGTATCCCTTAGAGCCCAATCTCATAGAGCAAACTTGGCTTATATATGTCCATATTAAATTTCTTCCTCAACCAATGTGGGATTGGTGTCACATCCCATATTGCACTTTCTTTATTTTCACATTTCAAGAGGATCACTTTTGAGCCTATTTTCTCATTTATTTCTTACTCGATTTGAGCAAGTGAATATACTACATTATTCTAATCATGAAGTAGAATATGAACCCACGAAATTTTATTCAAAATATCAATCGAGTCCCACTTTAATTTAGGCTCAAAGTCGACCAAAAACTCAATTCTTATACTTAAAAAATTGTTTTTGGTCCAACACATACAGACACATTAAGGGCCGGCTAAACTACATTAGGGACATATTTGAATGGGTGGTCCATATTTTTTAAATCTAATTGCACAAGAAATAGGATATCCATTCTCTCTATTAAGAATCTTTTTGTTTTATTTATATGTCGAATAAATAATTTATCTTTTCAGAATATAGTCTTATACTACATGCTATTTTATATATTTCTCCAAAAATTCTCTTAAAATTCAAAAAGGACCAAAAAAAGAAGGGAGGCCTCAGCTCTTGCTTGCATGTGCACAGATTCATTGGACTTGGTCACTCCCTTTTCTTCCTGTTCTTTTTTTTGTCTTTCTTTAAATGCGCCGTTGCCGGGGACTTAGTCACTCCTCTCTTTTTTTCGTGTTTTTGTACAACAAAGACTTCTTATAAATAGTAATCATCGACAAGAGTGGTTCAGTAGGGGTAGCGGTCGAAATTAAATTCATAAATACATTATGCCCTACCAAAAGATCTTATAAACATACAAGTCTAATCAAAAAAAAAAATTAAGGCCTCACTTCAAGAAAGAACCCATAATTTATAGGTTTGCAATAATAGTCTAACCAAAAAATTTAAATCCATGAACAAACAAAAGATTTCAGTTTAAATAGATTGAGCCTATAATTTACCTGTGAAATTAAAATTTATTTTGTTTAAATAAAGAAAAAAATAATTGTAAAATTAAAATTACTAAAAAATCTATTTCTAACTCTGAAAAATTTAAGTTTAAATTTACCATCATAATTTTTCAATCATTATTTCTCTCTCTTACCATTAAGTTCAAATATGATAACAAAAGATTGAACATAAAATTTAATTAATATTTTTGTATTTAAAAAAATTAAAAATTCAATTTATTATCAATATTAAAAATAAAAAAGTTTTATTTCTCGTTTCTGCTTTAAGTCCCAAAATGTCTTGAGCCAACCCTGGGCCGAACTTCTTACTTTAAGGTTGAAGGTTCAAGTCTTGGAGTCCACATTAAAGATTGGTGGTTAACTGTTATGTCAACCTACCTGGATTTATTTCCGAGAAGAGTAATGCACACGGTCAACAATCTAATAATCCTACCAGGGCCTTTCTGGGTGGCCTCTGGGCATTCTACTTTACCTCTATCCATTTTTCCAATTGGGAAAAAAAAAGACTTCTTAGCAATAGTATTTGTGGTATTTTTCTATATAAATTCCTAGACCCTACAAGAAGAAAATACGCCTCTAATACATCTCTCATCTTCCAAATATCTATGTGCTACCCCATCTCATTTCCATGTGGATTACAAATCAACAGCTTTCCCTACCAACACCTAATCCGGAATCTATGTCTGATAACTGCCTAATCCATTTCTTTGGCTCCAAAGATATAAACCGGTGGAATCTATGCTGTTTTTACTAATCTATTTTCTTTATATCAATAAAATCCGTTATGATAAAAACAAAATTAAAATAAAATCCGTTAAAATTGTGGTATTATAGTATAAGTATATATAATCACGGGTACTAATGTTGTTAATTCGGGTGTTGGTCAATATATGCAGTCAAAATAAAACTTTTCTTCCTACGAGCACCTTTTAATTCAGCTCAAGTGAAAAACCATTCTCCCACTCAAACATGGGTCCTCATCAGCATTAGACAAGGAAACTATTATATAGCTCATCAATGTACCTTAGATCTCAATTATGTGCATGTGCAAAGATTTATTGGACTTGGTCATTCATTTTTCTTCATGGTTCATGTACAACAAAGACTTCTTAGTAGTAGCAGTAGTTTTTCTATAAAAAGGCATCAAGGGCGAAGTCAGGATTTTGTTTTAGTGGGTGCAAAAATATAAACGAAAAAGATTAATCAATTGGTATACAAAATTCTCCTCCACCTCTAATAATAAGGATTATTAAATTTTGCAGAATTTTTTTTTTTTAAGTTCAACTATGAGCAATATATTAACATAATTTATATAAAAATAAATCAATTTAGCATTTAAGAAAATATGAACAAACAAGAATAATAATTTTTTTATTGACTAATTTCAACTCAATCATATATTCAAGAGAAACACGACGATATTGTTTAAAATCTCAAAAATCGTCTATAACTAACCAATTATACGGTAAATTTTTAAGTAATATCCTTTTAACCTTGTTCAGAAATTAATATTTTTAGAATGGTTATGTTGTTTTAAATCTAAAAAATGTCTGTAATTAATCAATTTTATGATAAATTTGTAAGTAACTTTTAAATCTTGTTGAGAAATTGATATTTTTGAAAGGGCATAAATGTGCATAACTTATCATTTGCATCTATTTGTATGTTATTATACAATTATATTAAAAAATTTGAGAAATTGTATTGAATAAGAGAGATATTGTATTTGGCTATAATATATATATAATGAGTTAAAGAATCACACATCCTTTTTACCACTTATTTTAATAAAAAAAAGCTTTTTTTAGTAGATTAGGAGAACAAGTGAACCACTAACTTATTGAAGACAAAAAAGACAAGGGCCACTATTTAAATTTTCAAATATTTTAAGGGGGACAATGAGATAAATTGAACATAAATTCATTGTCATATCAATTTATACAGTTTACCCCTCAAAAGTTATACATGTAACTCCGCCCCTGACCCTAATACATATCCATATATCTCTATCCTATCCCATCTCATTTCCATATATGTTATGAATTAACATGTGTCCCTACCAACACCTTGCTGATAACTTGGGGTGTTCAAATTTTTGATTGGTCGCAATTTTCTAACCTACCCAATTTTACTTTGCCCTACTGAACGGCTAGTCTCAAAAATTTGGTAGGAATGTGAAAGAGTTTTTAGTCTTCCGATTAAATCGAGTAGGAATGCGGAATACCCATCAATTTCCGTAATCTTACCCTACTCTATCCGCAAAAAATATATTTATATTTTTTTTAGTAATTATAAGAATATTTGTGTGATATAATTTATATTATAACATTGTTATTGTTCTGGATATTTGAGTTGTGAAAACATAGACTTGTTTTTTGTGTAGGTTACATGATTTGTGGTGAATTGGTTATCTATTGGAGTAGTTATGATTTTAATGTGTTTTATATAGTTTAAATTTAAAATAATTATTATTGTATTTGTATAACAATTATGATAAATTGATGTTCCTGCTTTCTTATGTTTTATTGTAATTGTTATTATAGTTATTTTATGTTTTAGTGTTATTGATTTATTGTGTTATTAAATTGGTGCATATTATTTAATTGAATTGTTAAAACGATCCAAAAATTAATAGTTATACAAGGGTGTACCCGACTTCCTATCCTATTAATCGGGTAAGAAGTCAGATAGGAATACCACACCTGATCAGGTAGGGTAGACCAAGAAAAAATTCTTCTGCAAAGTATTAGGTAAAAAAATTATATTTTTTATCCGTAGGATAGGAGAAACACCTCTGCTGATAACTGCCTAATCCGTTTCTTTGGCTCCAGACACACGTGTCACAAGTTCTTGTATATATAATAGGGTACCAATGTTCCTGTTGCTCTTCCTACAAGTTCCTTTTTGAAAAACCATTATTCCAATCAAACATGGGTTGGGTCCTTATCAGCATTAGACAAGGAAACTATTATATAGCTTATCAGTCTACGTTGGATCTCAATTATGTGAGCCCACTTGTCCCATTAAACTAACATCACACAAATAGATATGATATTCCACTGATCCAACTTTCTTCCTCGTAACCCCCACCACTCACCAAACAGCACATGGTTTGGATTGAGTTGCTGTTGACAGGTATCCCAAAATAATGGAAGAAGATGCTGACTAATACCTAATTTGTCTGGTGAGTGTTACGGTAATTAAATATATTTTTGGTACTGTACCTTTGCGTTTTGATCAATCAAATTGCACTACCTGTGTAGGTTATTTCCTTTATTGTTGATGAGTCCAAATCTCAGTAGGCCAGGACGGATTCATGGGTTAAGCTTAATTAGCCAAAAAGATAGGTCAAGTCCGGTTCATAGCCTCAGTCCAATTCAAGATTTAAGAGACATAAAAAATTAGCACATGTGAGTAGTAATTATCGAAATAAGCATTGTTCGAAAATCATGTCTATCCATAATTGTAAGTTTTAACTATTTCTAATTGACGTTATTTTCTCTGAAAGACTAGTAATCTGGCCTTCACGCCAGCACCTCAACTAGAATTTTATGCCTATAAATTATTAGTTAGACAACACATAGGCGACATCTATCTCACACACAACTATCTCTCTCATACACTACACCCAAAGCTTATTTTTGTTCTCTTTATCTCTCTCACTTACTGTTTTATTATCTCATTTAATGAAATTTTCTAGCTATCATCGTCGCCATCAATGGATAGGTCACTTAGGTTTAACCACTCAATATTTGTCTTTTATTATTAATTGTCACATTAATTGTCTTGTATCATACACTTGATTGTTTAATTGCGCATAGCCTATTTTGTACATCATCCGTAATTATTTTTATTTTTAATTAGTAGTTGTAGTTCATCTAATTTAAAAATAATGACCCAGATTGTTTTTCGACGTGGTAGGTCTAACGTAGCCTTAACCAATTTGCTAATTATTGTAAGACAATTGAACATATCTTGTCCTTCAATTAAGTAGATAAGTTTCTCTATTTTGGGTCCCAATGGGCCTCCACCTATCTTGTTCATAATAAAGGTTATTGCATGTTTGTTGTCCTACAATGCTACTAGTAAACAAAAGAACAAAAAGCACAAAAGGCTGAGAAATCTTTTTTTTTTTATTGTGTGTGGATAAGTCTTATCAACACCACCTTAATTTTGAATAAAATAATACAGTCATATATTGATATTAGAAAATCATACCAATTTGGAGGTTTTGAGTGGAAATCGTAAATAAAACAACTCTACATATTATTTCGTTAAATTAAATATATGTAAGAAGTTATATCCAGTGCATACAACTTTTTAGTATTTTTTTTTTCAAAATTGGAAGGTATTGATTACATTATCTTTAGGATTAATAATATTTTTGGTCATTAAAGCATGTATTTTATGTCAGTTTAGTTTTCATTATATTAATTTTATAAATTTGATCGCTAATATTTAATTTGTGTCATTTTAGTCCTTATATAGATGGACTATTAAGTTTTCGACAGATTGATCACGTGTTGAATATGTGATACCGTTTAATAAAATAACACAGAGGTCACTTCCGTCAAAAAACTTGTCAGATTGTCTGATTAGGGACCAAAGTGACACGGATTGAATATTTTAGCGACTAAATTAACAAAATTGATATAATGAGAACAAAACCAACAAAAAATACAAACTTTAGGGATAAAAAATACGATTAATCCTTATCTTTATAAAAACATAAAAAAATTATTCTTCTAAGAACATTTTCAACCCTGACTCTAATTTAAACTCAAATTTAAATTTGGGTCTAAATGGTTTAAAACCTTATAGATGGTCTAAATAGACTCAGAAAATTGACACATATTTTAAACTTATAGATGATTATTCATTAATAAAACCTTGATGTGTAGAGTGAACTAGGGGACAGCTTTCGATATAAATTATGAAGTGTCAACACTATAAAAACTCAACGAGAAATTAGTTGGCTTAGGCTATGATTGATTAATTTTCAGCATAACCCCAAAAATAATACTATTCACTAACACTCAAGTAATAAACGGATCTTGTTTGAGCATCTTCAACTGTGCTCTCTATTTTAAAGGGTATCTTTTCTAAAATCGATAGCATCTTTTGTAAAAAGTTAAAATAAAGAGTTAATTTTTATATACCACTTTAATAGTTAGGATTCTTTATTCTTATCATTTTGTTATGTTATGTTTTGCCTTTTTTGAAAATAAATTTGATTTCTCTCCCATTTTTCCTTCATGTTTTTTTACCAAACTTGAATTTTTTTATTGCATTGCCCGTCCCCGTTTACCGTCCATCCTTCTATTGTATATGAAACTAAACATGAAGAATTAATTTATTGTATATATGATATGTATATAATATATATTGATTTATATACATATACCATAGACTAACTTAATGGTTGGAATCAAATAGTGTTTGCCTGAAAGCTACTGGAATATAAGTGCTTGAAAGCTACCGGAATGAGACAACTTGAAGAATTAATTAATGGATAAAATTATAAATTATACCTTCAAAGTTTACACTTAACTTCTATTTGGTCCCTAAACTATCAAATAAAACAATCAAGTCTTTAAACTTTGATTACCTGAACTCGAATAATTGAGATTCAGGCTTAAAACAATCAAATATATCTTGTAGGGAATGTAGAGAGTCAAATGAGACTCTTTATTTTAAAGAGCCTAAATAAAGAGTCTATTGGAGATAAAATTTTAAGAATTAATTCTCTAAAATAGAAAATTGAGTGCAATAAAGAGTCTACTATAGACGTTCTAAATGTAGAGAGCTAAATTTGATTCTCTATTTTAGACGGCCTAAATAGAGAATGTATTGTAGATAAAATTATAAAAGTTGAATATTTAAAATAAAAAATTGAGTAAAAATAAAGAATCTATTAGAGACCCTCTTAGTATTAATAGGAATTATCCTATTTTGAGGAGCGATGTACTCCATGACATAATAAGATTACCTGAACTCACATAATTGAGATTCAGGGGTACAATTACAAACGGATTCCCCAAGAAAAAGCCAAAAAGACGAGTGACGTTCTCAGTGACATGATAAGATTACTTAGACAAGAAAATTGTAAATTATACATAACATTAATAGGATAAGGATATGATACTGATGCGATACTGCCTTGAGAAAGTGATATGTAACTGTTAATTTTAATTTAAATAATTCATAATTATTAATTAAAAAAATTATGTAAAAAAATTATACTTTCACGTTTTTATTAGATAAAGAGTAAAAACATGAGATTGAAAAATTATTTTTTATTATTATAATTAAACTACGATATATCCTCTAATAAAAATTTCCAACAAACTCACATCTATCAAAATGAAAATCGTAAACCTACTTATGACATAAGCATATTTTATACTATCAACCACCACACGCAATGGGTAAAATATTTGTTCTCATCGTCACCGTCACCGTCACCTCTGCGCCCACCCCCAAGCAATAAAATGTTCTAGAAAGGTGCTCATTTCTAACTTTCTGATATGTATACATGCACAATCAGAGATAATAAATAAGGAATTGTATTGAAAATGGGAGTTTTTAGATATAATTGATTTACAGTGGAGTTTAAAGTGGAGAGTTATAGTTAGTGATAAAAATAGGAGTGAATTCAAAATGGGAGGGGTGAGACTCAAGTTGGTTTAACATGAGTCCTTATCACCATCAATCTAGACAACTATAATCTATGTGCTCAACCTTACCTTGGATCTCAATTATGTGAGTCCACTTGTCCCATTAAATTAATATCACACAAATTGATAGCGTAATCCACTGTTCTTTCTTTCTTCCTCGTAACCCCAATCAGCACATGGTTTGTATTGATTTGTTTTTTTTTTTTTTTGTTTTGTGGCATTTGAAAAAAAATATAAAGGAACGATCAGATATAAAATCATTTTCAAGATGTAATTATAATAGTTCTTACCTGCTAGAAAAGGCTCTCTAGGAGGATGTGCAAGTGCTCCTTAAGGACGTTTTGAACTATAGTTGAACATCGATCCCATCAAACTACTTGAAGTAATTTACCGGTCTACCTCCAAATCCCCATGAATCAAATCTAAAACATTACTTTTACGGGCCTCAAGAAAGTCCCTTAAGGGGGGGTTAAACGCCACTAGACCGACCACACAAAATAGTGGCTATTGATTTGCTGGTGACAAGTACCCAATATGACGCAGGGAAACTGGGCAAATTTTGTCCTATATTTTGATTTTATGGTATGAAAATTGGCTCAATTCATCTCTGAGGGTCCCAATGGTCATCTTAGATTGTACATCATATAGTATACAATTGCATCTTTGCTATCCTACAATGCTATTAGTGCTCAAAAGTGCAAAAGCACTAGTGCTTCCTGGTCTTTCTAAGCAATTTAAACGAGTCTTCCACTTTTATGTAATACCGAATAAAAAGCATTCTCCTTTCATGATATGCGAATAACTCTTACTGCAGGTATCGTTTTGTATACCTACCTATGTCACACTAATCAGTATAGTAGTCTCGGATGTTCCAAATGAAGACAAAAAAAAGTTCAAAAAAGACAGGAGCCAGACTTCCAGCGTGCATTTGCAAAGGTCCAGGTGAGATCAACCATTGATCTAGTCTCTTCTCCCCTAATGACCCACGAATGTCCTGCATTAAACAAACAAACATAAGTAAAGAAAGCAGGAAAATGATACATACAAAGGGACCTTAGCACTCTGTTTGGTGCAAGTGAAAAAAACAGAGTGAAAGGGAAACACATTGTTTGATGAAAAATAAGTATGAAAGAATAAACAGTTGGATGAATAAAGTCATACAATTTTAGCTGTCTAAGGTGTTTATAAAAAGGACCAGATCCTACATGAACAAACAAGGTATGCCTCTAATTCTTCTCTCTATCTCCATATATCTCTATGCTATGCAGTCTTAAATTTTTATTTTAGTTTAAGAATCAAAGGATTTTCCAGCAACACCTCACCCAATCACCCGTTGACCCATTTCAATGACTCCTAAGTTATAAACCAATGGAAACTTACGCTCTTTTTATTGATTAATTTTTCAATCGATCAAATCCTTTAAAATTAGAATGATATAATAAAAATACTCTTGGTTCGATGGCTGTGTCAAGAGTTCTAGCATATGTGTAATCATGGGTCAACAATGTTGTTAAATGAGGTGTTGGTCAACAAAGTAGAAATAGAGTTTCTCTTCCTTCGGTTTACTTAAATTCCGCTGAAGACCATTTTTGCAAGCAAACGTGGGTCCTTATCACAAGTCCACTAAGAAACTATTTTTATTAGCCTATCAAACCCACCTTAGATCTCAATTATGTAAGGCCACTTGTCCAATTATATTAAACGTCACACAAAATTGATATGATATTCCACTGATATTTCTCCATTCACCTAACAACACATGGGTTAGAATTGATTCGATGTTGACAGGTACCAAAATTAATGGAAGAAGATGCTGACTTATGCCTTATTCATAGAGTTGTATACGGCACTCCAAANTAAAATTTGAGTTGATTAAAAAAATTTTTTCTACATAATTTGATTCGAGCTGATTAAATTTTATTTTTTATGCATTAAAACTTGAGACTATTAAAAGTCTTTTATGTATTAAAATTTGAACTAATTTGAGCTCTACTTGAGTTGTTAACCCTGATTAAAATTTGATTGGATTCATTTAAAATTTACATTTTTTTATTTAATAACATTTAATTCAAGTTGATAAAATTTATTTTTTATGTATTAAAATTTGAGTAAATTAAAATTTATATTTTTTTATTTATCAAAAATTTAACCGATTAAAATTTAATGCGAGTTGATTAAAATTTAATTTGAATCTCGAATAAAATTTAAATCGGCTCAAATTTTAATACGTAAAAAAATATAATTTTTAATCGACTTAAATTTTAATTAACTTGAATCAAATTTTAATCCGCCGAAATTTTAATAAGTACAAAAATTTTAAAAATAGATGGAGTCTCGTTGAAGATATGTTTATGTAGAGGGGGTGTGAATCAAGTTTTTCCTAAAATATATCATGAGTAATTTAGTAAAATTGCATTCTAATTAACTCGTTTAATCTGACATGGAATGACATTGAAGATTCAAAAACTAGATGGTGTGTCCATAAAGATATACTCCCTCCGTTCTTAAATATCTGTCGTTTAAGATTTTTACACAGAAATTAAGAAAGTTATTAAATAGCTCTAGTATGAGTAAAAAACAATTGTACAAAAACTAAAATACCCTTATTCAATACGTATTGGGAAGGAAAGGAATATGAAAGACANACTCGTTTAATCTGACATGGAATGACATTGAAGATTCAAAAAATAGATGGTGTGTCCATAAACATATACTCCCTCCGTTCCTAAATATCTGTCGTTTAAGATTTTTGCACAGAAATTAAGAAAGTTATTAAATAGCTCTAGTATGAGTAAAAAATAATTGTACAAAACTAAAATACTCTTATTCAATACGTATTGGGAAAGAAAGGAATATGAAAGACACTTAGCCTACACTTAATCTATTAAACACTTATTGAAAAACAGATATACAAGTAAATTTGGAAGAAAAAATATTAATTATACTTTGGTTTCATAAAACAACAGATATTATGGAACAAAAAAAATTAGGTAAAACGACATATATTTAGGAACGGATGTAGTAGTAAATTAGAAGGGATGTGGCTGAAATTATTTCTAAATAAAATAACTTCCCCTATTTATTTGTTAATTGCANCATACACTTAATCTATTAAACACTTATTGAAAAACAGAGATACGGGTAAATTTAGAAGAAAAAATATTAATTATACTTTGGTTTCATAAAACAACAGATATTGTGGAACAAAAAAAATAGGTAAAACGATATATATTTAGGAACGGATGAAGTAGTAAATTAGAAGGGGTGTGGCTGAAATTATTTCTAAATAAAATAACTTCCCCTATTTATTTGTTAATTGCATGATAAGAAATTAAATAACTCTTTATACTCATTTGATTAAATTCAAGAAGAATGAGATAGATTAAAAAGACTACATGTAATGGAATGCAAAAGACTTTCACCACAGTAGGATATGGGAGATGTAAGATTGAAACCAAATATTTACTGATTTTAAAAAACGTCCATCTGTTTCATATCACATAGGCATGTTTGGTTCGGGGTATTGGAGGTGGGTTTGAATTACATTAGTCCAATGGTAATAGAACATCATAATNTGAAACCAAATATTTACTGATTTTAAAAAACGTCCATCTGTTTCATATCACATAGGCATGTTTGGTTCGGGTATTGGAGGTGGGTTTGAATTACATTAGTCCAATGGTAATAGAACATCATAATCAAATTAAATTATGTGGTCCAATAGTATAACATAAAGTGATATCAGCCTGACATCACAGTAGTAAACGACACCACATACACAATACAAATTAATCCCATGAGATAGATGGAATAAAATCAATCATGAATGGTTTTAAGAAGTGAAATTACAAGAAGACCCTTGACTTGGTGTTGGATTCGAACGAATGCAAGGGTGGAGAAGGGCAATAGTCTCCTGCCTATTCCATTCTCAAACCAAAAACAAAGAGGTGGAGGAGGATAAATTGTTAGACTGATTATTATTAATTGTACGAATTAGATTAAAATTAATTATCTCACCTCATCTCATGCTATACAAGAACCAAACACCTCCATAAAGTTTGGAGAATCTCAATATTAGTTTTTTATTTATAAAACTTGGGAGGTACTGGTATTAAAAAAAAAACGATAAGGTATCGTATGTAGTTGACTTTTGGATCAATATGTTCAAGCACATGGTTTTTGAATCCAAAAGGACAACCATGTCAAAACACTCTTTTGCCCTTTTTTTATAGAATCGGATAGTTTAATAGTCTGTACACAAATTATAAATTTCAAAATTCAAACATATTTAAAAACTCCATTTTTTTAGAGCTTGTTTTATTGACTCGCTCTCTATTTCTCTCTCCCCCCATATATATCCACACGTGCATGACGAAAACGTAGATGGCATGCTAGCGAATGCTTAGTGGTATTTGTGATTCGACCAGTGGTGGTGGTGGTGATGCTGGTGGTGGTAGAAGAAGAAAACAGTGGAAGTAGTGATGGTGCCACAATTATGACCAATGGGTTGGCACTTGACACACACAAGTGTGCAATGACAAAGATGGCCAACTCGCAAATACTTGATGGTTCAGCGANTTTTTTATTGACTCGCTCTCTATTTCTCTCTCCCCCATATATATCCACACGTGCATGACGAAAACGTAGATGGCATGCTAGCGAATGCTTAGTGGTATTTGTGATTCGACCTGTGGTGGTGGTGGTGACGCTGGTGGTGGTAGAAGAAGAAAACAGTGGAAGTAGTGATGGTGCCACAATTATGACCAATGGGTTGGCACTTGACACACACAAGTGTGCAATGACAAAGATGGCCAACTCGCAAATACTTGATGGTTCAGCGATTCTGGTCAGTGGTGGTGGTGGAGAAGACAGCCGGAGGTGGTGATGGTGCTATGAATCCACTAGTGAGCTGACCTCCGGAGATGGAGGTGTTGATTTTATTAGTGAAATTGGATAGTGAAATATATTTCATTGTTCAATTTCACTGCGTAGGCAGTGAACTAAACAATAAAATAACTAATTTATTGCCTAAGTTAAGAACAATTGGACGTCAAAAAATAAATATAGGGTAAAATACATGATTAAGATTGCAAAAGGATTCAATTTCACAGTCTAAAACCACTGCCATTGCACAGTGAAATTGAAGTCATTGGATAGTGAAAACTGTCTAAATTTTACTATACAAGGGCCGATCATGACTACAACAGCGTGGCAGTGACNTATTAGAAAAATTGTTAGAAAAATATTATAATTGATAAATTCCGTAATGTTACTATGCATCTTGTATCTCAACTAAATTCATAGTTAAGTGGCTATTGAAGACCAAAGTAAAATATGATAAATATACATTACTGCACGAAACACGATATAGATGGAGAAAGATAAAAGGTTAGACCAAAATACAATCCAAGTATATGATTGATAGTAGGGCTGTGATCTCATACCTTATTATATCCTAAAACGAAACATGGTATAGATGTAGTAAGATAATTTGTTAGATTGATTATTACCAACCATNACAAGATAGAGAGATTGAGAAAAAAGAGAAAAAATGGGGAGAGATGGGGAAGAGAGATAGTGTAATGCAATTACATCTATTGAACTAAAAATTGAAAAAATATGTCCATCAATTTTCACCACTCTTTTAATTCAAATTTAATAATCAAAACTTTATTATTTGTTATAGCAAAAGAAAATGGGCAACAATAATTCTATGTCAATTTTGTGGGTCAAATTTAGAATTGTGAGGATTCAAAGTAGTTTTCTCAAATTTATGGTAAAATCGTGAAGAAAGGGCAGATTGGTTGAAGTTTGAACAAATAGTCAAAGACGTAGGGAGGGGTGTTAAAAATAAAACCTCCACTAATTCTATGTCAATTTCGTAGGTCATGTTTAGAATTGTGCGGATTCAAAATAGTTTCTCAAATTTATGGTGAAACCGTGAGGAAAGGGCAGACTGGTCAAAGTTCGAACAAATAGTCAAAGTTGAAGAGAAGGGCGTTAAAATTAAAAGTAAGGCTGCCAAAGTTATGTTTTGATGGTATTAAAATTACATTAGCTAATTCTATACATTATGAAAATTTAAGTGAGGGCAAGATTCATACATGTTTTTAAATTTTCAAAATTTTACCTAAGTCCCAAAAAATTTTAAAATTCTAGTAGGAACAGTTGTCCCCACTTCAGGTTATGACCTAATCATTATGCGACCGATCACAATGTTTTGATCGATCACTAATAGTTTTAATCTGTGGTCAGTTGACATTGAAAAATAATAATTTAATTTTAAAAAATTACTTTTCTCTAAATCATCCAAACATTTTATAATTGATCGTACTTTTTTAAGGTGTAACTTAGATTCTTTTGAGTTATAACATTAAACATTTACAAAGCTTTAATTTGACTTTTAAATATTATATGACTTTTGGTATGGTACGATCTGTCTATAAGCATAGGATGCCAATGTTGTTGATAAAGGTGCTGAGCAATAAAGTCAAAAAAATTATCATCCTTAAGTTCCCTTTTAAGTCGGACAAAGTGAAGAAATCATTGTTTCCCACCTAAACATGGGTCCTTATCTCCATTAACCTAGGAAACTATAAGTATAACTTATCAACCCACCTCAGATCTCAATTACGTCTTCCTCGTAACCCCCACTCACCAAACAGCACATGGTTTGGAATTAATTTGCTGTGTTGACAGGTACCTAAAATAATGGAAGAATATGCTGACTATGCCTTGGATTAGGATTGTACGGCAAGCAAAATGGGCTAGATTTTGTCCTATCTGTTGATTTTACGGTAAAAAAATTGGCCAAATTTCTCCCTTAATCCGATAAATTTCTCTATTTGGGTCCCAATGGGTCCTCCTTGATACATCTTGTAGTGTTTGTGTCTTTATAAATCCTACAATGCAGCCACTAAACAAAAGAACTAATAGAACAAAAGGAGAGAAATCTTTTTCTTGGTTTTTGGGTAAATTTTATTGACACCAACCTAATTTCTTCTAAAATTATATAGTCAAATTTTGATATTAGAAAAATTGTTAGAAAAATATTATAATTGATAAATTCCGTAATGTTACTATGCATCTTGTATCTCAACTAAATTCATAGTTAAGTGGCTATTGAAGACCAAAGTAAAATATGATAAATATACATTACTGCACGAAACACGATATAGATGGAGAAAGATAAAAGGTTACACCAAAATACAATCCAAGTATATGATTGATAGTAGGGCAGTGATCTCATACCTTATTATATCCTAAAACGAAACATGGTATAGATGTAGTAAGATAATTTGTTAGATTGATTATTACCAACCATATGGATTGAATTAAAATTAATTGTCCCATCTTATCTCATGTTATACATGAACGATCTTTACAGGAACATTTATAAAGGCTCTTTTTATGTGGAAGTGAATTAGCAAATGTCTTTTCCTCACCAAAAGTTTTAGTCTTATTTTGCTAATTTGACTTTAACCCACCCTGTATCACTCAAAGCCATGGCTTCCCCTTTCACAAAATTAAAAAAAAAAACAAAAAATTATCTTTTTTGATGATAAAATAAAGCAATACCATGTAAACTCACAAAATTGATCCATACTTTAATTGATAGATGTGATATGTATTAATACCATGTAAACTTTCAAAATGATGTGTTAATAATATATAAACCCAACATTAAATTAGATGATTGTGGTTGATTAATTTTTAACATAAACCAAAAAATTACACCATTTGTTAAAATAATAATAAACAGACCATGGTAGTGCCAACACAAACAACCCAATTTCGACATGATTAATTGGTTTAACTTATATTGTATGAAATCCGAGCTTCCCAACTTACTTGCTCATTCAATCCAAGCTCTTTCTCTAGACCGAAATCTGAAAAAGATGTTGTTTGTAGGGGGTAAGCACTAAGCTCTGTAAGACAATTCTGTCAAGTTCGAACAAATTTTTGAAAACATATAAAACATGTCAGTCTCATTTTAAAAAATACGATATGTAAATTCTGAAATAAAACAGTAATAGTTCATCAGATCTCAAGTTTATGTAGTAGCAATAAATTAAGTGAAGAAACAAAACCAACTCTCAGACAATAAACCATCACAAAAACTGTATCTCAGGTATATAGTAAGATTTCGCATGAATACACACATTGAGAATATTCTAACCCACACATACACCCAATTCTCGCAAGGATACACAATTTTAGGAAGAGCGTATACCGACGCATCGGCAATGACGAATCCAACCCAAGAATATTATACTAACCCACAGCCTCGACACCCGTTAGCGAATAATGATTTGGTCCTTATAAGGCACCAACCCTACTACGAGTGGTAGAGAACCTTCAAACCCACTCGGAGTAAAAAACGCATCTACTCGCTCTACGATATCAAGTCAACGGTCACATATGTTCATCAAAACATCTGCATAAAAGATACAATACTAAACCAATTCACCAAATCAAAGACAAACCTAGAATCATAATTCCATAGGTATTTTTCCTACATATCATCTCAAGAAAATATGCAAGAAATCATCAAGAAATATAATTTTATTGTTCCAACAAAACACTAAAGTTTTTAAATTAAGAACAATGGAATATCAAGATTAAAATATATATTTCTTGAAAACTAGGGTTTTGATAACAAGAGCGAGAATCATTTTTAAGACTAATACAATATGCATTTTTAAGACTAATTATACCTTGATGATGTTTAAATGATAACATTTCAGGACAAAAATTGTACAAAGGCCTAAAGTCAATGGATATCAAACTTTCATGCAACACTTACATGTTCTAGAAGAAAAATGGAGAAGGTTGAAACAAAGCATGAACATTCGAACGCTAATCAACGTTTGAACGTCCTCTTGAATTATTGGAAGACTAGACTGCTGAGATGGTGATATATGACGTGTTGCAGCTTAGAAAAAAAATCAAAGAGGTACTTGAGTGTCATGTTCGAACGCCAACTAATATTCGAATGTTGGCTTGAATTAATTGAAGACCCCTTGGAAGAGTGTGCTATTGCATATGGCATGTGGAAGTTGCTCTCATAGAAGACCAAAGGCCACTTGAGTGGGAAGCTTAAACCACATTCAGCGTTTGAACGCCCATCAAAGAAGACAGAAGACAATGTTCAAACGCCAACTAACGTTCGAACGTTGTCCCCCAGACAGGCTGCAGAGTGATTGATTTTCTATTCAGACCTTGGGGCTTTCACTTGGATTTTGAAGACCTTGTACTATTCTCTCACACTCCCTTGCCCGATCCTCCTTGCCTATAAATACTCCCATTGTGGGAGCTTCAAAAGGGTAGAAAAATTGTAGGAGTTAGGCTTAGACTTAGACTTACATTTATAGTCTCACATAGAGGGAGATAGAATGAGATATATCATCTTTTGGTTGAGGAGGAAACCCTCCAAAAGTGACTAGCTTTCTTCTACTTTCATTATTAGTTTCATTTACTTCCATTGTTTGAGCTTCCTTTTTTCTTTAGAGAAGTGAAACTCTTCCATTTTTTCAGAGCTTTTCCAAAACCATGAAAGGTGGAACGTGATTCGCTCATTTTTTGTTGAAGATCAGCTCCTTGTGTAGTGTATTTTACCATGTAACTCATCTACTTTGAAGGATGAACATCACTCACTTTTCTAGATTTACCAAAGCCATGAAGAGTAAGTAGTTACTCATTTACTTTTTAGTAAGAGATGATAGACATGTATAAACTATCCAAAAGTTATATTTGTGCATTTCGTTTATACTTAATGCTTTATATTTCACTTGTTTATTGAATGATTAAATACATCTAGTAAAGCTAAGATATTTTGTACAATCCTGAGTACTTTCTATGACATAAATGACTCTTGACATAGAACAGTTCATTAGTTCTAGGCAAGTACCCCGGCTAGATTTTCATGACTATATTTCAATCTTCACCATTATTGTGCTTAATTTAAATAATGGAATACTGACACAATGGTTGGATGTCTTGTAGAGACACTAGCTTGTTTGTAGATGGGTTGAATCTCGGCACAAACAATTCTTGTAAACCTCTACAAAGACATCGGATCCATACTCTTAATTCTAATAATTCATCCTTATCTTCCGATTAGTTTCATGTTGACTTAAGGGTTAATTGAGTTACCAAGTACAAGTATAATAAACCGGATGATTAATTACATATTCAGATTCTCGAGTTAAAGGGTAACTGTTACATTTGATAACTTATTATATTTTGTTTAGAAAAATCCTTTGAAAAGAATCTTATATTCTGTCCAGGAAATCTCATAACTTCGAATTTCAAGGCTTCCAGTCACTTGGTCTCTGTCATTGCTTACTTTGAAATACCAACGATAGTTTCTTGTGGATTCGACTCCGAATTTAACAGGATTATTACTACAGCTTAACCGCCTGCACTTAGGTGTACACATTTTGGATCAAGTCACTAACCGCCTTCTTTTCGTCTCTCATCCGTGCAAGAGCCATAGTATCCTTTAAAGTCCTCAGCTTGAACATACGGATACCATCTGCAACATCTAGTTTGAACCCCCCCCCCCCAAAAAAAAAAAATAATAATAAACACACCAATTATTGCCTTTTGCATCCAACCTTGTACCCAATTGCCTAACCTCTCAAAGTCCCATTGATAATCCCTCAATGAACCTTCTTGTTTGACCCAAGCAAGAGCTTCATAGAAGTCCTCGTATTTGGCAGGGGCCAAATCTTGCCCAAAGCTTCTTTGTAAAGACCTCCCAAATGATTGAGGCTTCCATATCGCTATAAATGCGACTGAGCCACTGCCACCACTGGTTGGCCTCCCTCTACATATAAAATGAAGCAAGGGGCACCTTTTGATCTTGCAGGGTTACTTGGAAACTAAAATATTGCTCTGCTCTATTGAACCATTTCGTTGGATCATTGCCGCTATACTAAGGAAATTCCAATTTGATCACACGAGCACCATTGAAATATCAGTTGCCATCACCCCCTATTGAGGAGCTCCCTTTGTCAGGCCCGTGAGGTTATTTTCCTAACTGTCAAGAAGCTGCGAAGGACAGAGATAATTCCTTCAAGAACTCCTCTAGTCCCCCTTCCCTTTCCCTTTCCCTTTCCCCTTCCCCTTCCCCAAAAAAAGGAAAAAAAAAAAAAGGTTGTTACAGTCGGTTTGCAAGTCCACCCTCCATTTGCTATATTCCAGAACGAACCTCCTCCACCCATGATTCAAGCTGCTCGATACGCTCCTTGTTGGTGGCCATCGAACCTGCTTTGATACCACTGATAGTTCCCGGATAATATGTGCAAAAAAATACNATTCCAGAACGAACCTCCTCCACCCATGATTCAAGCTGCTCGATACGCTCCTTGTTGGTGGCCATCGAACCTGCTTTGATACCACTGATAGTTCCCGGATAATATGTGCAAAAAAATACTGATTAATAACTCCTTTTGGGTAGGAGAAAACCACTTACAATGTAATTTCAAAACTGAACTATACTACTGCACCACAAGTTACATAAATAGAACACAAGATTGCTAGCCCACGTAGACCACTATCCTTCACATGACCCATTACAACTAACACTACGTATTAACAAGGAACAATCTAACAGAAACCAAATAACAAGGCAACAAATAACAAAACAACTACCCACGATCATGCTACGTACTTGGGGGGAGGTTGGGCTTACGGGCACTGTCGAACTCTATCAAGTAGAGATGTTTCCGTTAATGTTGGAGAGACTTNAATAACAAGGCAACAAATAACAAAACAACTACCCACGATCATGCTACGTACTTGGGGGGAGGTTGGGCTTACGGGCACTGTCGAACTCTA
Source organism: Ilex paraguariensis (assembly GCA_963454935.2). Taxonomy (NCBI): domain Eukaryota; kingdom Viridiplantae; phylum Streptophyta; class Magnoliopsida; order Aquifoliales; family Aquifoliaceae; genus Ilex; species Ilex paraguariensis. The sequence continues at coordinate 315,939 of CAUOFW020005613.1, read as the reverse complement.
TCAAGTAGAGATGTTTCCGTTAATGTTGGAGAGACTTTTATAAAATAATGTTTTTGTTCGATTTAAATTATTTCACTGCTAAATATATTTTAGTTTTGAGTTGTAAGCTAGAGAAGTNTCGATTTAAATTATTTCACTGCTAAATATATTTTAGTTTTGAGTTGTAAGCTAGAGAAGTTACATTGTTTTACTAACTTTAGTATTTATTCATTACGGAATGGATGAAGGTTTTAGTATTTAAATGATTATTTCTTGTTGTTCGTATGAATGAATGGATTGTCCAAAATTTTTTTTTAGCAATTTCCGTATTCAAATCCAACAATTTCGGATTCACAAGTTTTACATGTCGATAAAAGGCATAACACATCTAAAAGCATGTAGCAAAGTCAAGTCATCTTAAATGATTAATTAAAATTGATCATCACTTGATACTATACAAAATGGGACTTGACTACAGTAACAAAATTTTAAATTTCGGTATCATATCAAAATTTATCTCATTTGTGGTCATTTTAATTATATTTCTGAGTACTTTTACTATTGTTGTGATACTCAAAAAAATTGTAAAAATAATTATCACAATAGTAATAAAAAAATTCACAAATTTGATAAAAACACTCACAAATTTAATAAATCATCCACAAAAGTGATAAATTTTTATATACTTAAAAAAAGTGGTAAAAATAGTTGCCACAAATATGATAAAAATACGTATAACAGTACTAAAAATACGCATAAAAGTGATAAATTAATTACAAAAATTATAAAAATATTTTTTAAGATAATAAATTTTAGAGATATGGAATCGAAATTTTTTTGACGAGACTATATCCAGGTCCAACAAATGAGAAGATCCAGGCATAAGGGCAAGTTGGCTCGATTTCTAGAACCTGCTTTGAATGATAGGCAATTTACATCAGCTGTCAAGTCAAAGGCAGTAGTAGGAACTAATATGTAGAATAACTTGCAAAACGCGAAATCATATCAAAAAGTCTCCGAAATTTTGACTCGGAATCTTATTCCCCAAGAAAAAAAACAAAAGAAGATTGATGTAATCAGTGACATAATCAACATTGCTTGAACAAGAAAACTGTAAGTCGGCACAAAGGATATTCTCGTAATATGCTCTAATCATATATTCTTTAAGGTGGGTGCCCTTTTTTGTTTCAGTTGCAATTTTCCAACGTGTGCCAAATTTCCTGCAATTTCCAAACATTTGGCAAAAAGAAAGTCGGAAGGCGGCTGATGACAAAAAGCATATCCCCTATATTTTCTTCCATATTCAAAAAAAAAATTATCTAAATTATTATTTTTGGATCTCGACACACATGAGTTACACAATTCTATAATGGAAAATGTTATGTCCCTCTAGTTTTTTTACCAAATTGTAGTTCATTTCTTCCCTATGTAAATAGAAAGGCGAAATAATTATCAGACCCTTAATAAAAGAATGGATTAAAGTGATAGAATAACATCAGAAGACGTTACTAGACTTTGGAATTGAAAAAAGTGCTCCTTTTTTTTTTTTTTGGTAAGCAGATTTCGCTCATTAAATTCTTGTTTGATTTGCCGTTGTTAAAACATTATAATATTGGTCCTTTTGGATTTAATACTCTCAATGGTGAATCGATCATTCAATATCTTTTGACTTATGAGAGGACGGAGTGAAAGAAAAATAATGAAACCTGCAATAGCTAAAGAATAACTTCATTCTGAGATAAAAAATTTGGTAAAATTCTAGGTGAAAAAAACATTGTTGATAAAGAAACTATTCTCTCAGATGTTACATCTATAATATAACAACAATACCATTTGCATACCAGCACAAAAAAAAAAAATAAATAAATACCATTTGCATTAGTATAAAAATCCATAAACGAAAATAGAAGCACAGTATTTCTTTGACACATGGGCGGCTCAACAGTTTTCTCAAAAAAGTTTGTGGTTTAAGTCTCATTTTTAAAAGAAATCTCCAAATTTATTTTTTTAAAATAAATAAACTAATTATAAGAAATCTAATTTTAACACCCAAAAAAGTTAAGTTTAATCTTACCGTCTAACTTTTCAGTCAGTCTTCTCTTTTACCATTAAGTGCAAATATGGTCATAAAAAGTTGAATATAAAATTTTAATTGATATTTTGGTATTTAAAAAAATTAAAAATTAAATTTATTATTAATATTAAAAAATAAAAAGACCCTTATTTTTCATTTCTACTTTGGGCCCTCGAGCCACCCCTACTTTGACATACGGATTGCAAATCCGGCAAAACAGGAAATTTTTATTGCAGATCCACAATTTCCATAACAGAAGACATTACACATAAGCACCAGTGCTTTTTTCACCTGCTCACTCCTTAGACCCAAAAAACAGAAGGTCTGGAAAGAAGGGATTCTCAGCATCTGATTCACAAACAAACTTTTATTTATCATTCCGCATCTCATATATTTACAATCTCAAACTCTTCTCCAAAACTTACAAAAGAACAAAAAATAAAAAAATAAAAAAAAAAGGACCAAACAAGAAAGTCCTCAGTCCTTGTGTGCATGAGCAAAGCAAAGATTCATTGGGACTTTCATCTCTCCTCTTTCTACATGGTTCATGTACACCAAAAGGTTGTTAGTACTTAATAGCAGTAATATTTTCAGGTGAGATCAGCCATTGATCTGGTCTCTCCTACACTAATGATCCATGGATGTCCTGCATTAAATAAACAGCACATCATAAGATAAGAATGCAGAAAAAAGATGCCTAACCACAAGCGTGTTTGGCAGATGTGAAAAATCAGAGGAAACAGAATAAAGAAGCCAAAGTTTAGAAGCTTGAAAAAAAAAAATTATCTGACAAAACCTATTTAACTACAAGCAACTCAACCATGAATTCATTTTCTCAGTAACCAAACAACAACATAGCAGAAAAAAAGTATAACTCAACTCTTTCCCCTCATTTTCTCAGTAACCAAACAGAAGGCTACAATTCTGGGGGCAAAGTAAACAACTAGAATTAACAAAATTTTGCCTTTACTTTATGAATTCATTTTCTCACAATCAAACTGGGTCTATAATTTTTTTGGAAAAAATTGAGTTAAACTTCAAAAAAAAAAAAACCAAAAATCAAAGAAAACAAAGAAACAGAGAGCAAAACAAATGATCAACAAATCAAAGGAAAAGAACAAGCCCAGTAAGGTATATAACTTAAATTTAACTAAAAAATCATACATGTAAACATAAATAAGAAGATTGGTGAAGAGATTAATCACATACTGAGAACTTGATCGGCAGATAACCTCCGGGACACATCCTTACAGATCATCTTCCTCAGCAGATCTTTCGCCTCTGGAGATACTGACCGGAAAATCCTCGTCGGAAACCTCAAATTTCCCCTCAACACCGCCTCAAAAGTCTCCGTCGCCGTCTCACCGTAAAAAGGCGGAACTCCGGCCAACATTATGTACAAAATCACACCAGCACTCCACACGTCAACCTTCTCATTGTACTCTCTCCCCATCAACACCTCCGGCGCCACATAGTACGGCGTACCAACCACCCCTCTCATAGTCCCCTTCTCATTACCGGCGCCGAAATACTCCGCCGACCCAAAATCAGCCAGTTTCAATCTGTTTCTCGAATCAAACAATATGTTATCAGGCTTTATATCTCTATGAGCAACACCCATATGATGGCAAAAACTTATCGCCGAGATCAGCGATTTCAGAATCGTCGCAGATTCGGACTCTGTGAAGGTAGATTTGGTGATTCTCTCGTAAAGATCAGGGGATTCACACAGGTCAGTGACGATGTTGAGATAGTTCTCGTCCTCGTAGAGTTTGTAGATTTGGAGTATGTGGGGGTTTCCACTGAGGAGTTGGAGAACTTTGGGTTCTTTTTCCAAGCACTCGCGATCTGTTGGGTCTGTAAGGAGGCGTTTGTCAATGGTTTTGCAGGCGAAGAACTCACCGGAAGATGGGCTGAAGCAGCGGTAGACAGTACCGAATCTACCACGGCCGATCTCTTCAAAAAGTTGGTACTCGTTCTTGAGACTCTCACACATGATATGGTAAAATTGTGATCAGGGTTTTTCGATGAATGGTTATGTTTTTGGGTTGGGGTTAGTTGAGAGGCTTTATAGAAGAGAGAGACAGAGGGAGACAGAGGATTTGGGAAAGAATATAATGGAATATACCAATACCATTACCATGGTAGTTTTTTTTTTTTTTTGTTTTTCTTTCTTTTTCCAAAGAGTGCGTCTTGCGAGGAAGAAAAGAAATGACAAAAGTAAATTGTAATAAAAGAAAATAATAAAAAATATATTTATACGTATGTATTTAAATAGAATGAAAAATTTATGAGAAAATTTTAAAAAAATTATTTTATTGTTTAAAAGAAATTAAAGTTATATGTTTTTTATAATTATCTAAATTACCTTCAATTATATTAAATTAGTCTAAAAGTTGATTATTTGTGAGAAAATTTAAGCGTGAAAAAAATTTATTTTTTCTATCATTTACCTTTTCATACTAACCAAACATATAAAAATTTTAAAAAATTTCTCTTTCTTATATTTTCTATTATTCTCCCGCTAAACAAACGAACTCAAAAGAAAACTCAATATTGAGATTTACTAATTGAGAGATTTTCTCAATTTTAATTTAATTTTAGTATTATTTTTTTTTTGTTATTTTATTTATATCATTCAATCCAAATACAACACTCTAATTTTAAATACATCATCTCTAATCTTTACTTAAATTTTCAATCAAATTTAAGTTAACATGCGAGTTAAAAAACTTAAATAGGTACAAAGCACTTCAATAGGCAAATTAAAATTAAAAATTAAAAATAAACTCAAATTTAAATAAGAATGAACTCTTAAAAATTTGAGTCTTTTTTTAATTTGAGTAAAAAATTGTATTTGCCTTCATTTGATATTTTTAACAAGTTTTTATTGAAATTTAAATTTGATTAACATTTTTTAGTAAAAGTTAGAGATGGTTATAATACAAAAAATATTATAAAATTCCAAGTTGTTTAGTTTTTGGGAAAGTACATTAAACAAAAAAAATTCACCCAAATTATTGTGAAGAAGAGAGAGTATATTAGCTCAAGTAGAAAAGAATCTACCCAAGTCAAAACTCTTTTTCACATCATGATGCTTTACACATGCAGGTATAACCCAGTAAAAAGAAATCTAAATAATAGCAACGAATCAAGTATTATTAAATTTTAGCAAGACCATTGTTTTCAAATATTTTATTTTGAGTTTGTTTAATTTATAAAACATCACAATTATTTGACCAATTAAGCTATTTACATTTTTTTTTGTAATTTCAGAATAACTTGAACTTGGTTATCATATTTTATTCTGAATTTCTCTTACAATTTTGTGAAATGAAAGTATAATAGGTGTTATACCGGAGAAGAAAAAAACAATTTGTATAGTACTGTTTCGGATGAATTTGAGTTGGATTTTTGTTCCCATTGCAACCATAGGGTCCATAGAGCTATAACTACAAGCCTATAAAGGAACGGTTACGGATAGCGAGAGGCAGACAAACATAACGTTGTTTGACGCAGGAAAGTGTACAAAACGTTCCCTCTCTTTGTGCGGTGGAATGAGAGCTACTTTGGGAAAAGTGAAAGACTTTCTTTGGGTTAATAGTAGAATTCTATTCCAATAAATAAGAGTGTGCATTACGTGGTCAATTATTAGATAATTAATTTTTTAATGAATAATATATAGATATAAGTTTTTGATTTTTGAATGTAGATATGGTGTATTGAAAGAGTATATTATTGTTTTTCTATATTTGAGTTCCTATCATTCAATAAGTATTATTTGTATTAATTATTCACCACTAAAAACCAACAATTATTGTGTAATATTGGGGGTAAATATTCAATGTAATTTCATGTCATTAACTATTTACATAGCAAAGTATAACATAAAAAATAATTTTATTTTTTGCTGTTAAAATTATTTTAAATTTTATTTTAAAATTAATCCGACAGTAATTCTATCTCCCAAAATTTAATAGGAAAAATAAGAACCCTAGGGTTTGTTGGGGTGATTTTTTAAAAATATTTTTAAGACTTATAAGTTTTCATAAGTAATTTAAAAAAAAAAAGTAGTGTTAAGAACTTATTTTAATTCCATATAAATAAGTCAAAATTACTTTTACCACTTAAATAAGAAAATAAATAAAAATTAATAAAAATAACATATACTTTGTTAAAATCATTTCTCTATAAAAACACTTCACTACCACCACCCCCCTAGCACCCTACCACCGTTGTCACCTCCCCACCACCACTGCCACCTCTATGACCCCTCACCACCATCTCTGTCACAAACCAACACCACCACTATAGCCACCGTCACTGCGATCACTATCGTCGCCCACCTCTACCACCCTGACCACCACCTTCATCACAACCACCACCACCAGCATCGCCACCGTCATTACTACCACTCATAACCATCTTCTTCATCCACCATCAAGCTACCAATATCACCTCCTATCATCATTTTATTCTTATATTTATCACAATTATCACCATAATCCCACCAACGTCGTCGTCCACCTCCACCACCCACCACCACCATTGTTGCCAACCGCCATCCACTATCTACCGTTGCCCACCACAACCGCCACTCATTGTTACCCACCCTTTATCACACCTACCATCACCAGCCATCATAGCCCACCATTACTCGTTGTCGCCCACCGCAATCACCACTCATTGTTACCCCACCCCCTATCACACCTACCATCACCACCCATCATAGCCCACCACTGCTGTCACCCCCCCCCACTACATTTATCACCATGGTTGCCATTTGCCACTGCCCCCACCATCACTCATACCCACCACCATCGTCATCACCAGCTCATCACTGCCTCAACATGGTTGTCGGCCCACCACAACCTAATCCTATCACCAATGTCGTCGTCCACCGTCACCACTCACTGCCACCATTGTTGCCCATTCCCACCCACTACCACACCCCCACCACTACTTGTCGTCACCCACTATCACTGCCACCCATTATTACCCACCCTCTATCATGCCTACCACCACCACCCACCATAGCCCACCACCCGCTGTTACTCACTATCATCTACCCTCACCACACCAAACACCACCCACAACTACCGTCGTCCACAAGCACCCATCATTGCAAACCACCACCATCACCCACCACCACCACCATCACCATTGCCACCTATGACTGTCATTGCCATCACGATCATCGTTGTCCACCACAAATCATCACTGTCTCCCACTTCCATTATTATCATCGCTCACCTCACTACTACTAGTATTTAATTTTTTTTCCCCTCTATTTTTTGTGATTTTTATTTTAGGTATGAATATAAATATGTTTATAAGTTATAATTTTTTTATTATTTCGTGCATTCAGGCATAGATAATAACTAATTTTTTTAAATGAATGATTATTATCTTATATAGATTTAATAATTATTAATTTTTGTGACTAATATTTTAAGTAGCAAACCGCCAACTTATTATTTAATATTGAAAGTGTTTATTAGTAAAAATTTTATAAATTTCTCATAATGAACAAATGTATCATCAATGTATTTTGCACTCTTAACTTTTTAATACCAACTATTCACCGCTACCACCATTGTGTCGTTGTTGTCATCACCACCACAACTACAATTACCGTAATCATCACCACCACTATTGTGTCGTCGTCACCACCACCACCATTGTATCGTCATCACCACCACCACCACCACCACCACCATTGTGATGGTGGTAGTAAGAATAAGGTAGTTGCCGTGGATACTAAATAATTTATAAATTAAAAAATTCAATACTCACCACTTAAAATTCAATATTCAGTTTTTAGTTTTCAAATTTTAGTTTTATTAAACATCACTTTATTTAGAGTAAATATTGAATGCAATGGTAATACCATGTCACAATTGTTGATTGATATTACTAACTAATAATAAAACCATGTGAGTAAGGTGAACCTCGTTTGAGTTTACATAGATAAAGAGTTGAGAGTTGTTTGCTTAGAGCATCTCCAACCCAACTCTCCAAAATAGTTATCTAAAAATATATTTAAATATTATATTATCTATTTTAACTAGTCACTTTTACAAATTCACTCCAACCACACACTTTGTTTTAACTAACTACTTTACTTAACTTTTACTAACTTCCAATAATTTAAAGGAAATACATTTATAATATAAAATATAGCAAAATTCAATAAGTTCATACGATAGTTTCAAATAGAGTCATCCAACAGTCACTAACATCCCTTTTAAAACTATTTACATTACACTGTGTATTCAGAAGTACGGATTACACCTAATATGTATATATAGAGAGATAGAGAAAGAAAAAGGTAGAAAGAGAGTTAAAGAGTTTAAATGACTCTCCAAATTTGGAGAACAATTTAGGTGAAATGAGAAATAAAGAGTGGGATAGAGAATATTTTGTGTTTGGCTAACTAAAATAGCCAAAAGAGAGAAAATGTATAGTGGGTTGGAGATGCTTTTTACACGACAAATTGATTGTTAATTTTTTTGATACTTATTTATTTTAATATTATTAATTAATAATATTATATTACATTGTCACCTTTTGTAATGAATATTTTCTGTTTTATTTGACGCTGAAAAATATTCATTCAACACAGTCTTGTCCAAAGGGTTTGATTGAACGTGTCACGCTTGGACATTGTGTTGTGTCACCTTCAGTACCACATAAGGTTGAATGTCATCCAGGGCGGCATTGTTTTGAAGCTCCACGGGTTCACTTAAGATGGAACTCAAATTAAACAAATTAAATACAAGTATAATGTATGTTTTTTTGATTGGACCTGACAATGATTCAAAAAAATAAAATTTTGGTGTTATATTGAAATTTATAATATTTGTGAATATTTTTATTATATTTGTAACTATTATTATTATTATTATTATTATTATATTTAAAAAAACAGTAAAATAGTTATTACAACAGTAATAAAAACACTCACAACAATGGTAAAAAAAACTCACAAATGTAATAATTTTTTTTACTGAAGAAAAATAGTAAAAATAATTATCACAACAGTGTTAAAAACATTTATAACAATGATAAAAATACTCACAAAAATAATAAATTTTTTGATTGTAAAATAAGTCACAAAAATTATAAAAATATTATTTAAAGTAATAAAATTTGGAGGAATGATACCAAATTTTTTTTAACAGTAATCAAATCCTTTTTGATTTTATAATGATATATTTAACACTATATAAGGAAGAAGGAAATGAATCGTCAAACGTTGATTTGACCCTATTCCAATTACAAAAACAATTGAAGTTTTTTTTTTAAATTATTTTTTTGAATAGTAAATATTTATTTACATAAATAAATTTAGTTTAATTTATATTTGAGTAAATTACACCATAACTTCTTAGGTTTGTAACTTAATCACGTAGATCTCTTCATATTTAGAATATTATATTTGGACTCTTTTTTAGTGACAATTAAATAACGAAACTAACGGTACCAAACAAAAGATNTAAAAATAATTATCACAACAGTGTTAAAAACATTTATAACAATGATAAAAATACTCACAAAAATAATAAATTTTTTGATTGTAAAATAAGTCACAAAAATTATAAAAATATTATTTAAAGTAATAAAATTTGGAGGAATGATACCAAATTTTTTTTTAACAGTAATCAAATCCTTTTTGATTTTATAATGATATATTTAACACTATATAAGGAAGAAGGAAATGAATCGTCAAACGTTGATTTGACCCTATTCCAATTACAAAAACAATTGAAGTTTTTTTTTTAAATTATTTTTTTGAATAGTAAATATTTATTTACATAAATAAATTTAGTTTAATTTATATTTGGGTAAATTACACCATAACTTCTTAGGTTTGTAACTTAATCACGTAGATCTCTTCATATTTAGAATATTATATTTAGACACTTTTTTAGTGACAATTAAATAACGAAACTAACGGTACCAAACAAAAGACCAAAATACCCCCATTTAAGTATAGAAGATATTGGGTTAATTGCATTTGGACCCTGTGAGTTTTGTCCTTTAATCAGCTAGATCACTTTCATTTAGAATATTATATTTAAACCTCTAATGTTTGTGCACATGTAACCTATTGACCCTTATCGTTGATGTCATTACAATACGGAAACAAGTCAATATTTGTACTATTTAGGGTATTTCTTTTGGGAAAAAATATGTATATTTTGTTTATTTTTGGTTTTATTCTAATAGACAGTATAATAGAAAATAAATTGGTATTGATTTGGGTTCTTTGACATGTTTGTATCAATTACGAAATTTTCCTCAAAATTTTGGTTTTCGATTTTTGGTTTTACTTTAATAAATGGTATATTAAAACATGAATTTGATTGTAGAATGTAATACATTTAATATTCTACGCTGATTAGAAGTTTTCTTGCTAGAAAAATTAGTTTATATTTTTTTGATTTTATTGCAACATATGACGTAACGTAACCAAAATGACTGTGGTTAAAAGCAAACTTGATGTTTTCTGAATGCATGCCTAATAGATCATCTTTTGAATGAAATGTAATTAATAAGAATACAAACACTGGCGACTATCAATGCAAGTATCTATTATATTTATTAATAAATAGCAAGACTTAATGTCTAAAAAAATAACTTAGAAATAGAANTTGAAATTCCCAATTAAAAAATGATCATTTTCTGGTTGACCCATCCGGCCTGTTTATTTGATGAATTATCTTTATTGCAATTATAGAAAAAAAAAAGAGTATAAAAGTTCAAGTGGTAACAATGACGAACTGTAAAATTAGATGTCTTGAAATGAAATATTGGCAACTTTTAGGAATCAAGCCACGAGAAATTTATTTATCTCTCATAAATATCCTATAACACAATGAGAGGAATTCAATATTTAATATTGTTAGGCATTGCATGTATGAAAATCTCATATCAGATAAAAAAATAAATTAAAGTGTCAAAAAAATTATTGATAGGCTTACTGCCTACAAATTTAAGCTTTTATGTGAGTATGAGTTTTAGGTATGTGTATATTGGGCCTTAGATCACTAGGCTCACAATCCCAACAAATAGTATCAAAGTCGATTGCTGACGATACTAGGTGAACTCTCGAAAAAGCAATGTAACGTTCCGATATTAATGATGACTCTTAAGGAAAATGATGGACTTTTGGTATTAAAGTCATACAAACGCAATTCAGAAATAAAAAAAGAGCAGGGCTTGAGTTTGGGCACAAGGACTCGTGACAAAAAGAGAAATAAAAGCTTGATTATTGGAACAGTGCGTTCTTGTGAAAATTGGTTGGACGAAGTGTTTGTAGAGATTGGTGGATTAAACTTAATGGGGAGTTAAATATGATATGATTCGCACATGAAAGGGTTATTGTTGGGTATTGCACGTGTGAGAATTCCGTTTCAGTTAAAAAAATAAGTTAAAGTACCTTAATATACTGTTAATGAGCTCATCACTTATAGACTTAAACTTTTAGGTAGGTATGAGTTTCAGACATATATATATTAGACCTTGAAAAACTGGGTTCCAAGTCTCCCGACAAATATCTCTTTACTTTGTTTTATTTTAGAGCAATAAAAAACTATAAGTTTGACTAATAATTAACGAACACGTTTGAAATTCACTCAAATTGAATAATAAATTGTTTTATGCTAGCACAAAGCGAAATATTCTTTTACTCCCTGTAGTCAATATGTTATATGCCCCCATACTCAACAGAAATTGTCACTTCAGTGTGTCCAATGCNTGTTTTATTTTAGAGCAATAAAAAACTATAAGTTTGACTAATAATTAACGAACACGTTTGAAATTCACTCAAATTGAATAATAAATTGTTTTATGCTAGCACAAAGCGAAATATTCTTTTACTCCCTGTAGTCAATTATTTATAAAGGTGGCTGCTAAAGTGGTCCACTCTTGTTTGTCTGTTGTTAATGTCAAGGCTTTCGCAGTCTTAGAACAATGGATGCCTAGGGTGGGTTCTAACTCACAGGCTAAGGGTTACTTGCTTCATTGTCTCATGCTTGCACTTGCTTGAACCTGNGCTTTCGCAGTCTTAGAACAATGGATGCCTAGGGTGGGTTCTAACTCACAGGCTAAGGGTTACTTGCTTCATTGTCTCATGCTTGAACCTTGCTTAGTAAATTAGGTTAGATATTTACCAAGTGATTCTTACATCTAATCGAGTTTTCCATCAAACTTTTCACTTTCACCGATGAAATTGTAGGTCAATAGTTCGTGTCATGAAAATAGGATTTTTTTACAAAAATTGAGAGGTATTAGTATCTTTACATGAACATTGATAAAGGCTCTTTTTATGTGGAAGTAAATTAGCAAAGGTCTTTTCCTCCTCAAAATTTTTAGTCTTATTTTTCTAATTTGACTTTAACCCACTCTGTATCCCCAAAGCCATGGCTTCCCCTTTCACAACAATTAAAAAAAAAAAAAAAATTATATTTTTTGATGATAAAATAAAGCAATACTATGTAAACTCTCAACATTGACTCATACTTTAATTGATAGATGTGATATGTATTAATTAAACCTTGATTTATTGAGTGGAACTAGTGGACAGCTTTCAAAATGATGTGTTAATAATATATAAACCCAACATTAAATTAGATGATTGTGGTTGATTAATTTTTAACATAAACCAAAAAATGACACTATTTGTTAAAATAATAATAAACAGACCATGGTAGTGCCAACACAAACAACCCAATTTCGACATGATTAATTGGTTTAATTGATATTATAAGAAACAAAAATTTTCTTATATTTAATAGCACCTTAGGTCGAGTTGATTTTTATGTTATTTCCCGCCAATGATTGATGGTTTTGTTGAAACTTGAAAGATATTGAACCCTCATCTAACAATTTCCTAGTTAACTATGGTATTGAATTTTTTTTTTGATACCATACCTTCATTTACCACATTTTTGATTATTTTTATTTTATTCATGGGTGTTTTTATCACTGTTTGTGATATTCAAAAAAGTGATAAAAATAATTACCATAACAGTGATAAAAACATCCATAAATGTGATAAAAGTACTCATAAATATGGTAAAGTACCCATAAAAGTGATAATTTTTTTTGTATCGAAGAAAGTGGTATAAATAATTATAAAAAAAATGGTAAAAACACCCATAGAAATGATAATTAATCACAAAAAGTGATAAATTAATCACACAAGAGGTATATTTTTTGGTGTAAAATAACTCACAAAAGTTGTAAAAACACCATTTAAAGTGATAAATTTTGGCGGTAAGCGTAAGACCCCGTACTAGAATTAAATAAGAATAATATCATAGTAAGATTTTTCCTAAAATGAATAAAAGGATGGTAGAAACTTCGAATCGTTATTGAAATATTGATCATGAAGTTTGAGTTTCGATGTAACTGACTTTTAGGTAAACTTAGTTCCGGGGGTCTTAATCTTGAGAAGGGCGGTTATGTAACTTTCTAAATATTTTTTGATCCAATTAAGACCACCATTAAATTTGGAAGGCCAAGAAACTTTAGGAGAGGTAATATGTGGTGTATTATAAGTTTGGAAGTATTCCAAAGTAACAAAGTATTTTAGCGAAAATTCGGGTAGAAAGAAAATTGGCACTATCTCAGTATTTGGTCTATAACTTTTTATCCCAATATTCGATTGATCTGAAATTTATATAGTACAATTAAACTACAAGGATTACAAAAGTGTATTTCATAAAATATTTGAGAATTAGATTCTAAATAGGTCAAAATCGAGCAAGAAGTTGAGAGTAAACTATCACTCGCGTGCGGACGAATAAAGACATGCGTCCAGACGCATTTGGCAGAAAATTTTGCGAAAAGACATNAGTAAACTATCACTCGCGTGCGGACGAATAAAGACATGCGTCCAGACGCATTTGGCAGAAAATTTTGCGAAAAGACATCCATTTGGACTCTTAAAAATGCACATCCGGATACACCGAGCAAAGAGTTGCCCATACGCGAGCTATTTTGGGAGAGTGAGAAAAAAGGAGAGAAAGAAATACTTGAAAGGAAGATGATGGATTGAACATGCTAGGGTTTGCATCAAAATTGCGGATTAAAGGTAGAAGATTCTTCTTGAGTTCTTTCATTGAGACTTATGATATACTTATATGTATTTTTTAAATCTTCTTGTTAGTTATATGATAAATAGTCATAAGTTCTTAGTTTCTTTCCAATTGAAACGTGTTTTCAACAAAATACATGTTGATGTTCAAGAAACTCTTGTTTTTTGTTTCTAAAACCCTAGTTTTGCTAAATATTGGTTTCAATGTGAAAAGTACATGGATTCTTGACTTATAAATTTCTATTCTTGATTAAATTATGTTTTCATCAAATACTTATTTATTCCCACCCTAGAATTTTGATATCGCAATTATAAAACTTTTCTTGATATGATCTTTCGAATACTTTCATTCTGTTATTCTTATAAATTGAGAATTGTGAAATGTACTACATGGATTTTGATAAAAATTGTGATTGGTTGAATATACGTTTTGATAAAGTTATGTTTTTTCATCTATATATGATTTGGGTGTGATGTACTTGAATCGTCTTCGAGAGCTACTGTAAAATTTAATAATTTAGTCTATCCCAGTGGGAGTAAGTGTAAGACCTGATCATGCATTGCACGCATATTAGCATAATTTTGTGGGCTAAATTATAATTATGTGAAATTATTAAAATGTTAATTAAATTAAATCTTTCATAGGCATGATGTGAGTGAGCATACATTGGGTATGTAGACCCTGTTAGTGATGTATTAGTGAGACCCATGTATAGGAATTTCATGTGTGAAAATACTAATGGGTCGATTACCAAATCACTTAAAACTTGGGGGGAAGTAAGTGTAATTCAATTAAATTTACACATGTTTAAATATGAAATTGGTGAGTCATTAGGCAAGTAAGGTGGCTGGGTGAGTGTGTGCCATGTGTGTGTGTGTGTTTTCTTGCTTTACTGAAAAATCGAGAGAGAGGGAGACTAAAAAGCAAAGAAAAGGGAACATGTGTGTGTGTGTGTGTTCTGGTTTCTGGAACCGTGAATGAAGAGAGCAAGAGAGAAAGGAAAAAAAAATATAGGTGTATATTCCTTTGAGCCGAAAGCAAGGAGGAAGAGACGGAAAGAAAAATCAAAGTATTTGGGATTAAGTTTAAGCATGTGTGTGAGATAAATTTTACTATGTATATATATGTGTGGGCTGGTTTGTTTTAAATTAGTAGGTTGTTTTAATTTAAATACATGAGCTGTTTTACTTTAATTTTAATGGGCTATTTTAGTTAATTTCATGGATTGTTTTGTGGGTTGTTTTATTTTAAATTTAAAAGAGCTCTTGTATGAGTTTAATTGAGTGAATTAACATAATTTAGGGGCTGTTAAGAATGAGTATAAAATAGGTATACAATGGGTGTGAGAAAAATATAAAAAACGAACACTCGGGATGCTTTTTGTGAGTTAGGTTGAAACCGAAATTATGGAAGTAAAATAGGGAGTTAAAGGGTTCAAGGAAGGGCCTATTTTGTATGATTAAATTGTTTAAGTGTGGATATATCAAAAGAAAAATGCGATAGAGGTCGAAAATGGGTGTCAGTAACGCCGAAACCCTGATTTATAAATGTTATTATCACATGTGTAAATTTTAATCCAAATGACCTGAAATTTTGCATGCTGCATTTTTAAATGATGCTTGATGTGATAATGTGAATTTCGAATATAAATGAATCTAAAATCCGGTGCAAAATATATGAAATGTCGGAAGTACATTTTTAAGATTCGGTGTCGAAATGTGTGGAAATGGGCCCTGGTCAATGTGTTTGACCTACTGAATCTTAATTGGGATTAATGGAATGATTTTGAAAATTTGGGGAGAAAATGTGATCCTTAGAACAAAAGTGTTAGTGTGTGAGTGGATAGTGTGGTAACCGGAGTTTTCGGGGCACTTTGGGGTGCATCATTTTGCATGCATTAGTGCATGATTAACTATTAAATATGATAAATATAGTGATATTATAATTACAAATGTGTTAAGTGGTTCGGGTGAGACAGCCGGAGTTGGAACAGATATAGTAACACCGAAAGGATCCACCGATAGGATCGAAGGGCCGTAGATCTGTACATTTGCGGTGGGTGTATATAAGATGATAGTAAATGATAGAATTTGATAGAAATTTTTCAAGATTATGTACTACGTGCTTATGTAATTAAATGATGCTTTGTACTGTGTATTATGGAATGTGACGCACTGTTTGAGACAGTGGCGTTGATGCCTGATCACTGAGCATGCAGTGGTGTGCTAGCACTATGGTATTCTTAGGAGGTTCAGGAAACACGGATCCATGTGGTATCGATTACCTGATGAGGGGTAGTATGAATGTGATGTGGCTTGTGAATTCATTGGAATTGGATTGATACTGTTATTTGATATGTGTATCTACATAGTATCTACCTACTTCAATATATTACTATCATTTCCATTTCATATACAACACGTATACTCACTGAGTGCGTGGTTTAGCTCACACCCCTATAGCTCCTCCTTTTCAAGTACTATAGAGGAAGATGTAAACCAGTCCACTGTTCAGTCGATTGAGTCTTGTACAACGTTAGTGTGATATCACTCAAGTTGAGTGTCGATATAACTAATTGTTGGGTTGTATATTATATTTGTGAGAGATTATTATGACATGTTATTAGTATATATTTATAAACAGACTCAACAAACATGCTTTGTAATGTATGCTATGTAGGTGTACAATTTTGTATATGTCTATAACCTGATAAACAAACAACTAGTACAAGTGTTTTATATATGATATAGGTTATGAGATAAGTTTTACCATCATGCTTAATGCCTAAGGTGATGGGTGGTGTTGTTGCACCTGTGGAATTATTAGTGATTTATTAATCCAGATTATATGTACGTAAACAGGTGTATCAAAAATCTAGTTGCGTCTCATCCTTAGAAAACCGGGATGGGGTGTGATAGTGTGATGGTTACCTAACACTTATAGTGGATTGTCCTTGAGAGGTTAACCACTATTATTCACGTAGATTCAAGGCTGAGGGATGATATACTTTTTTTGAGAAGGATTCGTCAATGCCGTGTGAGAAGGTACACACCCTTTCTAAAGTAGCTTGCGATTTGGCTCTGTGGGGAATGATTGAGATTGTTTATATTGTGGTGGGTGAACAAAGTAAGATAGATGTGTAAATTCTTGAGAAACAGCCAACATACATTAGAAACATGAGAAAAATTGAGATGTTGTTATTGCATTATGCGTTGAATACTTTGACCTTTAAATGTTTATTCATGTCATATATATGTTGACGGTACCTAGAAAAATCCCTAGGCTGAGCTCAGTTATTCAGCCCAGGTCGGGAGCCCAGTAACATAAAAACCTCAAGCTCGAGTTCCAGACCTCGAGCTCCCTCGACCTGCGCCTCAGAGAAAACGAAGTGGAAGACAGCTGGAAACCACCAAATTCCTCCTTAATGTCAACAGGCGCCAATCCAGATACCAAACTCGTAACTCCCCCATCATGCCGCATAACCACTACTCAAATCAAGCAAACGTTACAAGAAGAAAAGCGAAGATCTCGCATCAGATCCATCTAAGCTCAAAATTATATATAAATACTATACAATGCCATCGCTAGGGTGCGAGCAAAGCAATCCCTGAGGATCGAAGGGTCAAGACATTGACGACCAATAAAGAAGATTCTAGCAGTTGAATAATGATCTAAAAAGAGAGGAAGAGAGGACAAGGAATAACCTCGATTCCTAAAGTAACAGAAGAGAAAAGTCCAAAAATGTAACAACCACCTCAGATTCGAGGTATCTAGAATGAAGAGATGAATAGAGCAAAGAAGTGTACCTAACCAAGAACGAACGATAACCTGTATCCCAAAATGAATTCAAGGAGCAAACCTTGCAGAATCTTCAAGTTGAATTGAGGTTCTTTTAGCAAAGCCCTAGATCTCCAGTGAATTGGTGAAGAAGAAAGAAAGCAGAATCTGTAGAGAGAATTCGAAATGCGAGGAAAATCAATTTTTCATCTGCAGGAGCATTTAAAACCAAGCGTACGTGAACCCTCGAGGTATGGGACATGCACGAGAAACAAGGAAAGAATGATTACACATTCGCCATAACTGTCAGAATGGAGTTCCGTCACATGCAAATCGAGGTCAACCTATGGCGACCTCACTCTACCTAGCCATAGCCCAGTCCCTGCTCAAACAAACCATTTTGACCAAGGACTAGGGGCAACTGATGGTACCTAGAAAAATCCCAAGGATGAGTTCGGTTATGCAGCCTAGGTCGGGAGCCTAGTAACATAAAAACCTCGAGCTTGAGCTCTAAACCTCAAGCTCCCTCGACTTGTGCATCAGAGAAAACAGAGTGGAAGATAGCTAGTAACACCAAACTTCTCCTTAATGGCAACAGGCGCCAATCCAGGCACCAAACTTGTAACTTTCCCATCACGCCGCATAACCACTACCCAAACCAATCAAACATTACAAGAAGAAAGGCAAAGATCTCGTCTCAGATCTAGCTAAGCTCAAAATTAGCTATAAATACTGTACAAAGCCCTCGCTAGGGGGCGAGCAATCAAAGTTTGTAAAAGACATTGTGTAATCTTTCCCCACTATCAATAAATCCCCCAGGAACAAGGAACTCCCTTACAGAGTGGATTAGCCAAGCTTTCGAGCTAGTGAACCACTATAATTATTCTGTGTGATTGATCCCCTACCTCCTAATACCTATTCCCAAGAGCCCTTGAGCTCGGATTAACTTGGATAGAGCGCCCTCTGTCCCCATTTTGCTCAATTGTGCTACACACATCATCAGTTGGCGCCGTCTGTGGGAACGAGTGTTCTTGTTACAAATACTGATCCTCTTCAATAATTGATGATTTCTACGCGCAACATGAGTAGGAGTCTGATGAATCCTCCATGACAACAAAACTAGCAGGAAGACACCAGCGGAAGACAGCAAGAAAATCTTTGTAATTTCTTGCACACTGCTAAAGTCGATCCCCCCCAAACAATGAACTTGAGGCTCTTAGCCTAGTCAACCAGCGTCTCCTCCAACAAAACAAAGAGTTATTGAATCTCCTTCAACGCCCCCAAAAGGCACAACCAGTCCAGGTGATCCTCCATAGAGGGAACATTACCGAATCAACCCCCTAAGAAACATCGCTAAAGGGGAAGAACACAGCCAGACCATGGACAATGACGCTCGAGCCCCCAGGAATAAGTATTATGAGGAGGTGTAGAGTTAGAATAGGAGAATCCATAAAAGTGAACTTCCCCCATTCCAGCAGGAAAGAAGAGAACAATATTGGGAGCAACGTTTCAGAGACATTCAACAGGACCTCAACCACATGAAGGAGGTAGTAAGAGGCAAGACTCCAGTAACCATGGACACCCTAGTACAACAAACTGAGTCCCCCTTTACAACTAAAGTATTGCACTTTCCCCTCCCTCCGATGTTTAGAATTCCCCAGATATAGGACTTTGATAGGACAAAAAGACCCCATGGACCACCTCAACACGTATAAAAATCAAATGGAGCTCCACGGATATTAGGGCCCTATATGATGCCAAACCTTCACCAGCACGTTGATGGGCTAAACCTTAACATGGCTCAACAGGCTGACCCCAACATCCATCTCATCCTTTAGAGAGCTCTCCATATCCTTTGTTTCGCACTTCATAGGAGCTCGGACTTATTAAAAACTGAGCTACCATTTGCTGAATGTAAAATAGGGACCCAACGAGAACCTATGAACTTATGTTCAAAGGTTCAATTCAGAGTCTCTGAAAGTGGATGTTCCTGACGAAAATTTTGCCATTACTACTTTCATTGCCGGGCTGGGAGTTCAGTCAAAGTATTTGATGTTCTCCATATCCAAAAATTCGTAAGTCAGTATGGCAGAAGTACTTGCCAAGGCGGAAAAGTAAATCAATGGTAAGGAAGCTCTTCTTTTGAAGGCAGGAAACTTACCCACACATAAGGAGAAAAATAAAGGAGAAAAGAAAAGGGATCAAAGTTCAAGAAAAGAAAGAACTCGAGACAAATCTCTAAGAAGAGAGGCAGAGACCAATCCCTGAAAAAGAGGAGAAACGTCAGGGATCACCTGGGTCCTCCACAGCCAAAGTTACAGCCGAGGTTTGCACCTCGACAGTTCACTCCACACACAGCCACAATATCTTAGATCCTTTATGAAGTACAGAATGAAAAATTTTCGAGGTGGCCACCTCAGATAAAGGCAGATCCTACGAAGAGGGATGCAACCAAGTACTATGAGTGCCATAGAGACCATGGCCACCTCACTGATGACTGCATCCAGTTGAAGAAGAAGATTGAGTTCTTAATTTAGCGGGGACAGTTGCACCGTTTTGTGGCATGAACTCCTTAGCTTCATGAACTCTTTCCTAGGGTATAACTAGATCAGAATGGGTCCTAGTGACCAGAAAAAGATGTCATTTGTGACTGAGCAAGGGACATACTGTTACTAGGTCATGCCATTCGGGCTGAAGAATTCTAGGGCTACGTACCAACGTTTATTAAATCGAATGTTTCAAAAGCAAATCAGAACGTCAATAAAGGTGTACATCGATGAAATGCACGTAAAGTCATTAAAAGTTGAGCTCCATGTCGAGCACCTCGAGGAATCTTTTCAAATCCTAAAAATATATCAAATAAAGCTCAATCCATCCAAATGCGCCTTTGGAGTCTTAGCCAAAAAATTCCTAGGTTTCATAATAAACAACAGAGAAATCGAAGCCAACCTAGAAAATGTCAAGGCGGTAATAGACATGAGACCTCCCTCTAATACCAGATAGGCCCAATGCCTGATAGAGAAAATTGCAGCCTTAAGTCGCTTTGTATCCAGGTCAAGCAACAAATGCCAACCCTTCTTTCAGGTCTTGAAGAAAGCTTTCTAATGGGAGGGATATTGCTAAGAGGAATTCAAAGCCCTCAAAGATTACCTCAGCACGCCCCCGATTATGGTAATCTCGAGGGAATGAGAAGTACTCACCCTATATCTTGTTGTTTCAAACTTCTCAACCAGTACAGCGCTTGTCAGAGAACAAGATAGAGCTCAGTAGCCAGTTTACTAATGTAGCAAAGCTCTAAGGGGGGCAGACGAAAGATATCCAAAAATGGAGAAACTGATCCTAGTTTTAGTCATAGTAGCAAAAAGGCTGATGCCTTACTTTCAAGTTCACACCATTGAAGTCCCTATAGACTAGCCAATGAAACAAGTGCTGAACAAACCAGAGTCCTCATGAAGACTAATAAAATGGGTAATAGAGCTCAATAATTTTGACATTAGGTACAAACCCAAAATAACAGTGAAAGGGCAAGTGCTAGAAGACTACATTGCAGAGTTCACCATAGCCCCAGAAGCATCCACGGACGTAGCCCAACTAGTACCCGACCTCTCCATGTGAAAGCTTTCGATAGACGGAGCTGCCAATTCCCAGGGCAGTGGTGTAGGGTTGATCTTGACCTCCCCTGATGGGATAGACATCGAATATGCCCTCAGATTCAGATTCAAAGCTTTAAACAACGAGGCAGAATACGAAGTCGTCATCACCAAGCTCAATTTGGTGCACTCAATGGAGGTAGAGCAACTCATAATCTATAGTGACTCCCAGCTCATGGTAAAAGTGATTGAATAGATTTGTGAGGCTAAGGGAGAGAGGAGATCCTATACCTAAAAAAGGTACAGGAGTTGATAAAAAAGTTCGTACAAGTTGAAATCAAACATGTCCCCAAAGTTGAGAATTCTCGAGCAGACGCTTTAGCAAGGCTTGCCACGACCTCCCAAGAGAGTTTGGACAGATTAATCCCAGTTGAACAACTAGCTAAGTCATCTGTGAGCCACGAAGATGAAGAAGTGTTCCCCGTATTGGCACAGCCGAGCTGGATGGACCCAATCAGAGAATACCTTCAGAATGGAACCTTGCTAGTAGATCCTAAGGAAGCCACGAAGCTAAGTGCCAGATCATCCAGATTCACGATCCTGCAAGGAACCTGTATAAATGAGGCTTCTTGACACTTCTCCTAAAATGTGTAGGGGACGAAGATGCTGACTACATCCTAAGGGAAATCTATGAAGGCATTTGCAACAATCATATCAAAGCTCGAGCTTTGGCAGGTAAAACACTAAGGCAAGGGTACTTCTGGCCTATCTGCTCAAAGACGCCGTAGATCTAGTGCGAAGATGTAAGACCTGTCAGTTACACGCCAATGTCCCAAATTGTCCACCAGTGTTTCTAACCTCAATGGTGAGCCTCTGGCTCTTCCAACAATGGGGACTAGACATACTCGGACCTCTTCCCATTAGTACTAGACAGTGCAAGTTTGCCATTATTGTGGTGGATTATTTCACCAAATAGGCAAAAATGGAGCCCTTGGTGACAATTGCAGAGAAAAAGGTTCAAAACTTCACCTGGAAGTCCATAATCTGCAGATTCGGAGTACCCTGGGCTATCGTCTCAGACAATGGGAAGTAGTTTGACAATTCCAAGTTCAAAAAATGCTGCTCCGAGATGGGCATAAAGAATTACTTATTTATCCTAGCTCATCCCCAATCAAATGGGTAAGTAGAAGTAACTATTTGAACCATAAATGCAACTCTGAAGACCAAATTGGAAGCCCTAAAAGGGCGATGGATGGATCACATCCCAGAGGTGTTATAGGCTTATAGAACTACATCCAAGTTGGCGACTCAAGAAAAGCTGTTCACCTTAGCGTTCAGAACTAAGGCAGTGGCTCCTGTAGAGGTTGGTATTCAATCCCCAAGGGCGGAGCTCTCAGAACTCGAACACAATGATGAGTCACTTTTGCTCAACCTCGACCTCTTGGATGAAAAGAGGGACAAGGCCTTGCAACGCATTATGAGTTACCAAAGGAAAACAACCAGACACTAAAACAAGAGGGTCAAGCACATAAGCTTCAAAGTCGGAGATCTGGCACTTAGCAAGCTCCTTCCTATGAGAAGGGATCCTACTTATGGAAAGGTAGTACCCAATTAGGAAGGCCCTTACATCATTTCAAAGATAATTAGACTTGAGAACTACGAGCTATAAACAGAGGAAGGAAAGGTTATGCCTAACTCTTGGAACACAGAACACTTGAAGAGATTTTTTTAGTAACCTCTTGTAAAAAGGCCATCATCAATAAAATTACAAGTTATAGCTCAGTCAGCATTTCATTGGTAGCTTAAAGCTAATGATGAGCTCTTCAGCTCATAAATATAAGATAAGTTCTCCAACTCATAAAAACACGATGAACTCTTCAGCTCATAAATATAAGATAAGTTCTTCAACTCATAAACAATCGATGAGTTTTTTAGCTCATAAATATAAGATGAGTTATCCAACTCATAAAAACACGATGAGCTCTTCAGCTCATAAATATAAGATGAGTTCTTCAACTCATAAACAATCGATGAGTTTTTTAGCTCATAAAAATCCGATGAGCTCTTCAGGTCATAAATATAAGATGAGTTCTCCAACTTGTAAAAATATGATAAGCTATTCAGCTTATAACTATAAGATGAGTTTTTCAACTCAAACAATCGATGAGCTTTTCAGGTCATAAAAACCTGATGAGCTCTTTTGGTCATAAATATACGATGAGTTCATCAATTCAAAAATAATCGATGAGCTCTTTGGTTCATGAAAACACGATGGGCTCTTCAGCTCATAAATGCTAGATGAGCTCTTCAACTCTTAAATAAATCATGAGCTCTTCAGTTCATAAATACAGGATCAGTTATTCAAGCAAACAATAAGTCTTTTAGCTCATATGGGATAAGCTTCCCAGGCCATATGCAAAGAGCTCCTGACAAANTACAGCGCTTGTCAGAGAACAAGATAGAGCTCAGTAGCCAGTTTACTAATGTAGCAAAGCTCTAAGGGGGGCAGACGAAAGATATCCAAAAATGGAGAAACTGATCCTAGTTTTAGTCATAGTAGCAAAAAGGCTGATGCCTTACTTTCAAGCTCACACCATTGAAGTCCCTATAGACTAGCCAATGAAACAAGTGCTGAACAAACCAGAGTCCTCATGAAGACTAATAAAATGGGTAATAGAGCTCAATAATTTTGACATTAGGTACAAACCCAAAATAACAGTGAAAGGGCAAGTGCTAGAAGACTACATTGCAGAGTTCACCATAGCCCCAGAAACATCCACGGACGTAGCCCAACTAGTACCCGACCTCTCCATGTGAAAGCTTTCGATAGACGGAGCTGCCAATTCCCAGGGCAGTGGTGTAGGGTTGATCTTGACCTCCCCTGATGGGATAGACATCGAATATGCCCTCAGATTCAGATTCAAAGCTTTAAACAACGAGGCAGAATACGAAGTCGTCATCACCAAGCTCAATTTGGTGCACTCAATGGAGGTAGAGCAACTCATAATCTATAGTGACTCCCAGCTCATGGTAAAAGTGATTGAATAGATTTGTGAGGCTAAGGGAGAGAGGAGATCCTATACCTAAAAAAGGTACAGGAGTTGATAAAAAAGTTCGTACAAGTTGAAATCAAACATGTCCCCAAAGTTGAGAATTCTCGAGCAGACGCTTTAGCAAGGCTTGCCACGGCCTCCCAAGAGAGTTTGGACAGATTAATCCCAGTTGAACAACTAGCTAAGTCATCTGTGAGCCACGAAGATGAAGAAGTGTTCCCCGTATTGGCACAGCCGAGCTGGATGGACCCAATCAGAGAATACCTTCAGAATGGAACCTTGCTAGTAGATCCTAAGGAAGCCACGAAGCTAAGTGCCAGATCATCCAGATTCACGATCCTACAAGGAACCTGTATAAATGAGGCTTCTTGACACTTCTCCTAAAATGTGTAGGGGACGAAGATGCTGACTACATCCTAAGGGAAATCTATGAAGGCATTTGCAACAATCATATCAAAGCTCGAGCTTTGGCAGGTAAGACACTAAGGCAAGGGTACTTCTGGCCTATCTGCTCAAAGACGCCTTAGATCTAGTGCGAAGATGTAAGACCTGTCAGTTACACGCCAATGTCCCAAATTGTCCACCAGTGTTTCTAACCTCAATGGTGAGCCTCTAGCTCTTCCAACAATGGGGACTAGACATACTCGGACCTCTTCCCATTAGTACTAGACAGTGCAAGTTTGCCATTATTGTGGTGGATTATTTCACCAAATAGGCAAAAATGGAGCCCTTGGTGACAATTGCAGAGAAAAAGGTTCAAAACTTCACCTGGAAGTCCATAATCTGCAGATTCGGAGTACCCTGGGCTATCGTCTCAGACAATGGGAAGTAGTTTAACAATTCCAAGTTCAAAAAATGCTACGCCGAGATGGGCATAAAGAATTACTTATTTATCCTAGCTCATCCCCAATCAAATGGGTAAGTAGAAGTAACTATTTGAACCATAAATGCAACTCTGAAGACCAAATTGGAAGCCCTAAAAGGGCGATGGATGGATCACATCCCAGAGGTGTTATAGGCTTATAGAACTACATCCAAGTTGGCGACTCAAGAAAAGCTATTCACCTTAGCATTCAGAACTAAGGCAGTGGCTCCTGTAGAGGTTGGTATTCAATCCCCAAGGGCGGAGCTCTCAGAACTCGAACACAATGATGAGTCACTTTTGCTCAACCTCGACCTCTTGGATGAAAAGAGGGACAAGGCCTTGCAACGCATTATGAGTTACCAAAGGAAAACAACCAGACACTAAAACAAGAGGGTCAAGCACATAAGCTTCAAAGTCGGAGATCTGGCACTTAGCAAGCTCCTTCCTATGAGAAGGGATCCTACTTATGGAAAGGTAGTACCCAATTAGGAAGGCCCTTACATCATTTCAAAGATAATTAGACTTGAGAACTACGAGCTATAAACAGAGGAAGGAAAGGTTTTGCCTAACTCTTGGAACACAGAACACTTGAAGAGATTTTTTTAGTAACCTCTTGTAAAAAGGCCATCATCAATAAAATTACAAGTTATAGCTCAGTCAGCATTTCATTGGTAGCTTAAAGCTAATGATGAGCTCTTCAGCTCATAAATATAAGATAAGTTCTCCAACTCATAAAAACACGATGAACTCTTCAGCTCATAAATATAAGATAAGTTCTTCAACTCATAAACAATCGATGAGTTTTTTAGCTCATAAATATAAGATGAGTTATCCAACTCATAAAAACACGATGAGCTCTTCAGCTCATAAATATAAGATGAGTTCTTCAACTCATAAACAATCGATGAGTTTTTTAGCTCATAAAAATCCGATGAGCTCTTCAGGTCATAAATATAAGATGAGTTCTCCAACTTGTAAAAATATGATAAGCTATTCAGCTTATAACTATAAGATGAGTTTTTCAACTCAAACAATCGATGAGCTTTTCAGGTCATAAAAACCTGATGAGCTCTTTTGGTCATAAATATACGATGAGTTCATCAATTCAAAAATAATCGATGAGCTCTTTGGTTCATGAAAACACGATGGGCTCTTCAGCTCATAAATGCTAGATGAGCTCTTCAACTCTTAAATAAATCATAAGCTCTTCAGTTCATAAATACAGGATCAGTTATTCAAGCAAACGATAAGCCTTTTAGCTCATATGGGATAAGCTTCCCAGGCCATATGCAAAGAGCTCCTGACAAATAACCACATTATGAAATTCAGAATAGAATTATCCTTAGAGAATCAAGTCCGATGCAGCTCACCATATCAACTAGGACTCTCAGCCTAGACACTGCGACTATCAAAAATAAAGTAACAAGCGAGGCATCCCATAGAAAAAGTGATTTTTATTCATAAGTACGACAGATTACAAAAAGAAGAAAAGAAAAAGCTCTAATCCCCCCAAGCATTCTCTTTAGCTCAGATATTCACTCATCCAAACGAGCAGTCACAGCTTGTAAGTCACAGCTTCTCATCCTTCAGCTCATCACAGTCCCTCTCCACCTTTGTAAGTTGCTCTGCAAGCTTTAGCATAGCAGCAGAAAAAAAAATANAACATCCACGGACGTAGCCCAACTAGTACCCGACCTCTCCATGTGAAAGCTTTCGATAGACGGAGCTGCCAATTCCCAGGGCAGTGGTGTAGGGTTGATCTTGACCTCCCCTGATGGGATAGACATCGAATATGCCCTCAGATTCAGATTCAAAGCTTTAAACAACGAGGCAGAATACGAAGTCGTCATCACCAAGCTCAATTTGGTGCACTCAATGGAGGTAGAGCAACTCATAATCTATAGTGACTCCCAGCTCATGGTAAAAGTGATTGAATAGATTTGTGAGGCTAAGGGAGAGAGGAGATCCTATACCTAAAAAAGGTACAGGAGTTGATAAAAAAGTTCGTACAAGTTGAAATCAAACATGTCCCCAAAGTTGAGAATTCTCGAGCAGACGCTTTAGCAAGGCTTGCCACGACCTCCCAAGAGAGTTTGGACAGATTAATCCCAGTTGAACAACTAGCTAAGTCATCTGTGAGCCACGAAGATGAAGAAGTGTTCCCCGTATTGGCACAGCCGAGCTGGATGGACCCAATCAGAGAATACCTTCAGAATGGAACCTTGCTAGTAGATCCTAAGGAAGCCACGAAGCTAAGTGCCAGATCATCCAGATTCACGATCCTACAAGGAACCTGTATAAATGAGGCTTCTTGACACTTCTCCTAAAATGTGTAGGGGACGAAGATGCTGACTACATCCTAAGGGAAATCTATGAAGGCATTTGCAACAATCATATCAAAGCTCGAGCTTTGGCAGGTAAAACACTAAGGCAAGGGTACTTCTGGCCTATCTGCTCAAAGACGCCGTAGATCTAGTGCGAAGATGTAAGACCTGTCAGTTACACGCCAATGTCCCAAATTGTCCACCAGTGTTTCTAACCTCAATGGTGAGCCTCTAGCTCTTCCAACAATGGGGACTAGACATACTCGGACCTCTTCCCATTAGTACTAGACAGTGCAAGTTTGCCATTATTGTGGTGGATTATTTCACCAAATAGGCAAAAATGGAGCCCTTGGCGACAATTGCAGAGAAAAAGGTTCAAAACTTCACCTGGAAGTCCATAATCTGCAGATTCGGAGTACCCTGGGCTATCGTCTCAGACAATGGGAAGTAGTTTAACAATTCCAAGTTCAAAAAATGCTACGCCGAGATGGGCATAAAGAATTACTTATTTATCCTAGCTCATCCCCAATCAAATGGGTAAGTAGAAGTAACTATTTGAACCATAAATGCAACTCTGAAGACCAAATTGGAAGCCCTAAAAGGGCGATGGATGGATCACATCCCAGAGGTGTTATAGGCTTATAGAACTACATCCAAGTTGGCGACTCAAGAAAAGCTGTTCACCTTAGCGTTCAGAACTAAGGCAGTGGCTCCTGTAGAGGTTGGTATTCAATCCCCAAGGGCGGAGCTCTCAGAACTCGAACACAATGATGAGTCACTTTTGCTCAACCTCGACCTCTTGGATGAAAAGAGGGACAAGGCCTTGCAACGCATTATGAGTTACCAAAGGAAAACAACCAGACACTAAAACAAGAGGGTCAAGCACATAAGCTTCAAAGTCGGAGATCTGGCACTTAGCAAGCTCCTTCCTATGAGAAGGGATCCTACTTATGGAAAGGTAGTACCCAATTAGGAAGGCCCTTACATCATTTCAAAGATAATTAGACTTGAGAACTACGAGCTATAAACAGAGGAAGGAAAGGTTATGCCTAACTCTTGGAACACAGAACACTTGAAGAGATTTTTTTAGTAACCTCTTGTAAAAAGGCCATCATCAATAAAATTACAAGTTATAGCTCAGTCAGCATTTCATTGGTAGCTTAAAGCTAATGATGAGCTCTTCAGCTCATAAATATAAGATAAGTTCTCCAACTCATAAAAACACGATGAACTCTTCAGCTCATAAATATAAGATAAGTTCTTCAACTCATAAACAATCGATGAGTTTTTTAGCTCATAAATATAAGATGAGTTATCCAACTCATAAAAACACGATGAGCTCTTCAGCTCATAAATATAAGATGAGTTCTTCAACTCATAAACAATCGATGAGTTTTTTAGCTCATAAAAACCCGATGAGCTCTTCAGGTCATAAATATAAGATGAGTTCTCCAACTTGTAAAAATATGATAAGCTATTCAGCTTATAACTATAAGATGAGTTCTTCAACTCAAACAATTGATGAGCTTTTCAGGTCATAAAAACCTGATGAGCTCTTTTGGTCATAAATATACGATGAGTTCATCAATTCAAAAATAATCGATGAGCTCTTTGGTTCATGAAAACACGATGGGCTCTTCAGTTCATAAATGCTAGATGAGCTCTTCAACTCTTAAATAAATCATGAGCTCTTCAGTTCATAAATACAGGATCAGTTATTCAAGCAAACAATAAGTCTTTTAGCTCATATGGGATAAGCTTCCCAGGCCATATGCAAAGAGCTCCTGACAAATAACCACATTATGAAATTCAGAATAGAATTATCCTTAGAGAATCAAGTCCGATGCAGCTCACCATATCAACTAGGACTCTCAGCCTAGACACTGCGACTATCAAAAATAAAGTAACAAGCGAGGCATCCCATATAAAAAGTGATTTTTATTCATAAGTACGACAGATTACAAAAAGAAGAAAAGAAAAAGCTCTAATCCCCCCAAGCATTCTCTTTAGCTCAGATATTCACTCATCCAAACGAGCAGTCACAGCTTGTAAGTCACAGCTTCTCATCCTTCAGCTCATCACAGTCCCTCTCCACCTTTGTAAGTTGCTCTGCAAGCTTTAGCATAGCAGCAGAAAAAAAAATACCACCAGAGGAAGAACTAGATGACTGAGGTGAGGAATTGCTCCTTCTATGTTTTCTCAAAGAAGTGGCAACATCCTCATCCTCATTCGACTCCGCAGGAGAGGGATCTATATCGAGAATAGGAGAAAGAGGACGTAAGATAGTGTCCAGAGCAGCAGTAGAAACTCCAAACTAGAGAATGTTCTGAGGACTAACTAGCAATGAGAAGAGGACAGTCTCAACATGAGCCACTTAGCTGACCCTTACCAGCTCAACCAGGGTTAGACTAGGGGCACCTGCACAGTGAAAACACAATAAGAATCAATCATAGTGTCCATAAATTATAAAAGAGCAGATCCTGAGCCTCTACCTCTATTAGAGAAGTTTCCCTCAAGAACGAGGGACCCAAAAACGTGCAGATCGGTGCTCAACAGACCTCCAAGAGTCCCCATAGGCAAAGAAAAAGTGTTGAGTCCACTTTTTAAGAGAGTTAGGAACATCAAGGATCAATAGAGGATTGAAGTGGCACCTCCATATGAATTGACTAAAGTATGGGGCATGTCGTAATCAAGTTCATAAGAATAGAGAAATTTGACCATAGCAGAAAACTCACTATTTCCTTGCAGACACCAAAAATAAAGAAGCTTATCATAGCACCCCATCCTTTAGGAGAAATAAGAGAGGGGCACAACCCAAAGAAGGCCAAAATCCACCAAATGGTAGGATGGATGGGCAAACGAAGACCCATCTCGAAAGCACCTTCAAAAAAATAAATTTCTCTTCAGGGGAGAAAGTTACAAGGCTCGTCATGGGTTGGGACTTGGAGGGATAAGCCAACAGGCAGATGGTACTACCTCTTGACTTCTTCTGACTCCGAGGTTATAACCACATAGGGAAGCAGGAAAGTAGAGTATCACACTATATTAACTAATGGTGTGTAAAACATGGCTGAGCAGATTATGCGTGTTATGGGGTTTAATCTAAGCTACAAGGCTCTTGGGATTAGTGTGGCTACTTTTCTGGTGAAAGGAGATGGATCACACAAAAGAATTATAGTGGTTCACCAGCTTGGGAGCTCGGGTAGTCCACTCTCTCAAGAAGTCTCTTGCTCCTTATTTTTTATTGAAGAACAGATTACAGATTCTTCTCAGCTTAGAATGGATTGCTTGCCTCATAGTGAGGGCTTTGTACAATATTTATAGCCTAGTTCCTAATTCCATGGGGTCTGAGGCGAGATCTTTGGCTCTCTTGTGTAGCGCCTTACTTGATTCCAGGCAGTTGAACATCTTGTGCCTAGATTGGCGCTTACTGCTGTTAAGAGGGAAAATTGTGATTGCCAGCTGTCTTCCAGTCGTCTTCTTCGGGGTGCAGGTCGAGGGAGCCCTAGGTCTAGACCTCTAAGCTCGGGCTCTATTAGTTGAGCTCCTTTCTCGTCCTCAAATCTTGAGCTTAATCTTGGAAGTTCTTCTAGGTATCATCAGTTGCCTCCTAGTCCCTAGTCAAAGTGGGTTTGAGAATGGGCTGAGCTAAGGTTGGCTCGAGTTAAGCCTCCATATGACAACCTCGATTTACATGCAAAATGAATTTTCTGATGATTTTGTGCAATGATTTCCTCCTTGTTTCTCACGCAAGTCCCACACTTCGAAGACCTATATACGCTTGGCTTTAAATGCCATTACAAACAAAAGAGCGAGGGAACCACCTTACTGTAACCTCCTTTTCACTTCCTTGGACTCTTTTCTTCTAGTTTTGTTTTGTCTATTGTGATTTTTTCTTTCCCAATCTGTTGGTGATCTAGGGTTTTACTGGTGGTTCCTGTGTTCGATTTAAAGGTTCTCTATTCCTCGGATTTGTCCTGGGTCTTTGGATGTTACTTGTTTTCAGCTAGGTACACTCCTTCTCCTATTCTGCTTTGCTTCTTTTCATTCTAGATCCCTTAAACTCGAGGTGGTTGTTTAATTTTTGGACTTTTCTCTTTTGTTATTTTAAAAATTAAGGTTACTCCTTGTCCTCTCTTCCCCTCTTTCTAGATCTTTACTCTACTGCTAGGATTTTTCCTTTCGGTCGCTGGTGTCTTGATCCTTTGGTGCTTAAGGACTGTTTTGCGAGCGTTCCTTTTCTTTATACTTCTTTCTACCTTCCATTTTTAAATCCCAACATGTCTACTTCTTCAGAAGCTACGACTTCATCTATTTTTCTAGCCATGGGAGAGAGATCACCAGAGGTGGAGGAGGATGACTTAGACGACATGGGGGGTGAGATAGACAATTTTCCCAGTGTTGATTCTATCGATGCCGCATAAGAGGCTGAGGTCCCAATTCCAACATCTTCACATATTCCAAAGTCTAAGAAACTTCAGAAGGGGAAAGCCAAGGTATCTGAAGTCGAAGCTTCTGGTTGTGTTAAGGAGGCTGAGGTTACCCCCCGGGCTTCAGACCTCTTGGGTCATAGTGAGGTCACCCCTCCTTTTATGAGTGTCCTTTCTTCTCGTTTCGAGTTTCCTCGGGGCATGCAATATTGGTGCCCAAATGTGGATATTCGATATGACTCTCAGGTTCCTGAGAAGGTTTTCATGGCCTCTTTTGAGATTGACCTTCGTTTCCCTATGCATCCCTTTCATAAAAGTGTTCTTCAGCATTTCAATGTTTGTCCTTCTCAACTTTCCCCCGATTTCTTGGGTGTTCTTGCGGGTCTCCTTGTTTTCTTTAAGAAAAACAAACTTGGTGTCCCCATTATACCTCTGCTTATGAAAATTTTCAATATTAAATTCACCCATTTTATCTCTAAATGGGTGAAGGCCCGCCTCATTATAACCGACCTCCCAAGCTCCCATAAGGGCTGAAAAAAACTTTTCTTTTTTGTGTTTGAAAAAAGAATGGGAGTTCAACCCTGAAGACGTAGCTAACTCCTTTCTTGTGCCTTGGGCTCAATCTGCCCTTGATAATGTAGGTAAGTTCTGCCTGGGCAGACCTGTCTTAGTCTGAATGTTTCACTCTGCTGACCTTGCTTTTCTTATTCCTTTTAGGTATTCGACCCAATCTCAGCGCCAAGGACAGGAGAGTTTTAGTGAGCTTGGAGGACTGCGAACTAGAGAAATATTCTAGCCTGATTAAGCATTCTGTGCTCGCCAAGTAAGGGTTTAGCCTTCCTAAAGTGAGAGTTGAGACCCCGATTCCCATCTCCGTTGCTGGTGTAGAGGATCCTGTTGGTAAGATTTTTCTCTTTTTACCTCCCTTTTTTTGTGTTAGCTGATCTGTTTGCTTTCTCAAGTTCCAGATGAATTGCTCCAGATGCAAAAGCAGTGAATGCTAAGATTGCTGAGATGAAAGACAAATCTAAGTGTAAGGCTAGAGCTGAATCTGGACTTAGTCCTTCTTCCAAGGTGCAGAGGGTAAATGGGTCTCCACCTTCTTTCTTACCTCATCAAGTGATCCTTCCTCCTCTGTTAGCTTCGTTGGAGGCAGGTCTGACCTCTTCATCCCAAGGGGTTCCTATTGCCCTTATCGCAGGATCTATTGAACAGGCTAGGGGCTCATTTTCCCCCTCGTCTATGGAGGTTGTTGGAGCTTTGGAGTCCCTAGCTCCCCTCTTGCGACAGTCTTCTTCCTCTCAATCCCTTAGGAATAACCCCTATATATGGGTGGAGGGTTTGCCTGCAAAGCTTGAGGTGGGTAAGAGCTCACTTATTGATGACTTAGGCCTGGCTGTTGAGATTATTGCCTAGGTTATCCTAGAGTCCATCATTGATAGGTTCNTGCCTGCAAAGCTTGAGGTGGGTAAGAGCTCACTTATTGATGACTTAGGCCTGGCTGTTGAGATTATTGCCTAGGTTATCCTAGAGTCCATCATTGATAGGTTCTTAGTGATCCTTTTACATTCTTCTGCTACTACGACTTTGTATGCAATGACTTTAGTAAGTCTTAGTCTATCTGAACTTTGTTCTAGTTCTTTTTGCTTACTCTCATGCCCATTCTCCTCTTTTCTCTTCTTCTTCCTCCTTTTTCAGCTGGCTATCCATATAAGTGCTCTAGTAAAAAGGATCCAAGCTTTGGAGCGGTTTACGAAGTCATCTGAGCTCATGGCGGTTGAGCTGAGCCTTATCAACGCTGAGCTCCAGGCTCATGTTGAGGGGTTGAATTCTACTAACAAGGGTCTAGAGGAAGAGGTTAAAAAATCTAAGGAAGAGCTCTCAGCAAAGGAGGACAACTTGTTTCTTGCTCACAAGGAAACCTTGGAGGCCCTCCAATCCTTTAAGACAATGAAGAAGAGTATGACAAGTTGGCTAAGGTTAAAACCACTTTGCTGAAGGAGGTTGAGGTTGAGTGGGCTGTAGCTCGAAAAAAGGACACTTTGATTGCTGAACTTACAAACGAGGCTGCCACTAACTGGGCCACTGGGTACCTTGCCTTTCAGGGTCAGGCTGTGGAGGCATATCCAAATCTGGACTTCCAATTTGAGCTTCCCTTGGGTAACGAGAAAGAGAAGTCAAGCGTTGAGAAGGAAGCAGAGGTTTTAGCTCTTGCTATCAATCCTACTGATGCTTCTGTCGATGTTCCTGACTCTGGTGAAAACGTTGCCAACCATGCGACTCAGGCTCCTGGGTTGACTTTGCCATCATCTAGAGTTGAGGTCCTGCTCTCATTCTTCCTGAGGTCCCTCTCCCTTTAATTGCTCCTGAACCTTCTAGAGCTTCTGCTACCGAGTTGACAGATGCTTCTTTTACTCCTACTGCAGAGACTTAGGATTTTTTGAGGAACTTCTGTTGTTATTTTTTTTTCTTTTTTGAAAGAACTCTAGAAATCAGCTCTTTATGGTAAAGAAAAGAAGAAATGTAAATGTTATTATATGTGAGTATTCTTGTCTTATTGGTGCCCTTGTGCTCTTCTGACTGTTACGTTTCTTCATTGTCTACTCCTCCCCTTTGCCCTCTACTTCCAAGAGAATTGAGTTCTTCTTGAAGTAGATTTGGTAAGTTTGGATTATCTGAATAACTGAAGGGCTGAAGAACTGTAAAGTTGAATGGTTGAGGCCTTAGCTTTCGATGGCACATATCTATGTGCTAGTGAGCTCTGCTTAGGTTGGGCCATAGTGCTTTTCACTTGAGCTTACCCTTTTGTTAAATTGTGTTATTTATTGTTTTGAACTCTTCCTAAACTGGGCTGAGCTTGCACAACTGAGCTGCTACTTAGGCATGGAACATCGACTTTCCCATCGATATATGCGTCCACCTACTTTCTTAAAACGTCCACACCGTCATGATTTTGGAAGTTTAAAGAACCGCATCTTCGTTCTTCGCATGTTTCTTGCGTCCTTGAAATTCAGGATCCCCTAAAGTTTCCAGAAAACCTTGGACTATCTATTGCCTACTAATCTTGGAGTTTGTTGTTGCCAACAATTCTTGCCTGCGAATCTTGAGTTTTCTATCTTTTTCTTGATTTCTGATGGCTTCATCCTCTTCTTTCCTATTTAAGCAACGAGCCCAAGTCATGATTGACATGAAGTGGGATTCTAACTACTTGGTTCCTTCGGCGGTTACTTCTGCAGAGTTAGAGGGAATGAAGAAGTGATATCTCCTTCCTGCTGACTTACCCCTTCGGGTTTGTCCTTCTTACGAGCCTTGCAACTAACTTCCCCTTAGAAAAATTTGTTTCTTTGAAGGTTCTTTTGAGATGGGACTTCGTCTGCCCATCCATCCTTCTATCAGGTGTATTCTTTCCTACTTAGGGTTATACCCCTCTCATATCTCTCGTCAAGGGTGAGGTGCAATGATCAATTTCTTTCTTTTTTTGGCGTCTGCAAGGCAATAGTGAGTTCCCTTATATTGCTGAGTTCCTCTGTTTCTATGAGCTTGATGAGGATGAGCTCCCTTACTTTATCTACTTCAGATGAAGGCACCACTTCAACCCCTCACTAGTCCTCGATGTTCCCTCATTTCTTGAAGGATGGGCTCAACATTTTTTCTTTTTCTCTGGGGACTCCTAGAGTTCTGTGGAGTAACAATGCTCATAGTCTCGAGTCCCTCGCTCTTGAGCACATTTTTCTCACAAAGATAGATGTTCCTAACTTGCTTGTTGTAATTTACAAAAAATTGGGTTGATTCTAACTGTTTTCTTCTGTACAGATGCCACCAGTCTGACTCTAGCTGAAATGGTGAGGGTTAGACATGTGATTTATGTTGAGCATGTTCATTTTTAAGTGCTTGTTACTCTGGAGAACCTTTTCTTGTTCAGTGTTGCTGCTGCTGCCCTAGAGGCTAACTTATACCCTCTTGACCCCGAAGAGGATTCTTCTTCTACAGAATCGGATGAGGATGAAGATGTAGCAACATCTTCAAAGAAATGCAAAATAAGTGGCAACACATCGTCGCAGTCCTCAGGCTCTTCTTCTGGTGCGATTGGTTTTACAGATGCAGATTTGAAGCTTGCTCTTTAGAACTCAAACCTTAAGAATCAGCTTTCTAAGATGAAGAAGGAGCGAGATGAGCTAAAAGCAAAAAATGCTCAACTGCAGTCTGTGAATACTTGAGTGGAGGAAGAAGTGTCAGAGCTAAAGTGGAGATCTAGGCGTGTTTAGGGCCTTTTCAATTTCTTCTTGCTGTAGTTTGAAGTACCTATGAATGAAATTTGCCTTTTTCCTTTCTTTGCTAAGCTGAGTAACTGATCAAATTTTTATGAGCTGAAAAATTCATCGCTTATTTATGAGTTGAAGAGCTCCTTTTTAATTTATAAGTTGAAAAACTCATCATTTGTCTATGAGTTGAAGAGCTCATCGTTTATTTATGAGCTGAAGAGCTCATCTTCGATTTATGAGCTGAAGAGCTCATCTTTAGCTTTTTAGCTGTTTAATGGAATCTTCCTGGGATGAGCTAAAAGCTGGAGCCTTTTGTTTTGTGATTGTTGCCAAGGGCTCCACCTCTACACATTTGGTGAAGTAATTTACCCCAATGATGGTGAACTTGCACTGTCCAGTACTAGTGGGGAGGGGCCCAAGAATGTGTAGACCCCATTGTTGGAATGGCCAAGGGCTTACCATCGAGGTTAAGAGCTCTGATGGACGATGGGGAACGTTAGCGTGTACCTGACAAACCTTACATTTTTGGGCCATATTTGTGGTGTCTTTGAGCATAGTGGGCCAGAAGTACCCCTGTCTTAGTGCCTTTCCTATAGAGCTCCAGCTCCGATATGGTTGTCACAAACTCTCTCGTGGATTTTCCTAAGTATGTAATTGGCGTCCTTGTCTCCCACGCATTTAAGGAAAGGTGATAAAAAAACCTCATTTATACAAGTTTTCTTGCAGAATCGTGAATCTGGATGGCTTGACATTAGCTTGGCGGCCTCTTTGGAATCTTCTAGGTAGGTTCCATTCTGAAAATATTCTCTGATTGGGTCCAACCAGTTTGGCAAGGTCAATATAGGGAGCACTTCTTTGTCTTCATGGCTTACAGACAGTTTAGCTAGGTGTTCAACTAGGATTAATTTGTCTAGATTTTCTTGGGAAGCTGTAGCAAGCCTCGCCAAAGTGTCTTCTCGGGAGTTTTCAACTCTAGGGACATGCCTGATTTTAACTTGTACGGATTTTTTGATCGATTCTTGCACCATTTTGAGGTATAGGATCATTTTCTCTCTCTTAGCCTCATGAGTTTCTTCTATCTGCTTTACCATGAGTTGCGATTTGCTATAAATGTCGAGCTGTTCTACCTCCATCGAGTGAGCCAAATTGAGTCCAGCGATGACAGCCTCGTACTCTGCTTCGTTGTTTAAGGCATTGAACCCAAATCTAAGAGCGTACTCAACATCTATCCCATTTAGGGAGGTCAGAATCAACTCTGCACCACTTTCTTGAGCGTTGATGGCTCCATCTACTAAAAGCTTTCATGTGGGGAGGTCAGGTACTAGATAAGTTGTTTCCAAAGGCACTTCTGTAGCTACTGTGAATTCTATGATAAAATCTGCCAGAATTTGCCATTTGATTGCGACTCTTTGTTTATACCTGATATCAAACTCACTGAGCTCTATGCCCATTTGACCAACCTCCTTGAAGATTCTGGCTTATGCAATACCTGCTTCATTGGCTAGTTTTGTTGGAACCTCAATGGTGTGAGCCTTCTTGTCGTAGTAACCAGAGCTAAGACTTGTTTTTCCATCTTTGGATATCTCTCCTCCACCCCCTCAGAGCTCTATTGCAGTAATAAACTAGTTGTTGGGCTCTGTCTTGTTCTCTTACTAGTGCTGCACTAGTTGAGAAATCTGAAACAGCGAGGTAGAGGGTGAGCACTTCCCTTTTAAAGGACTTACCAGAATTGGGGGAGAACTCAAATAATCTTTAAGGGCTCTGAATGCTTCTTCACATCGGCTGTCTTATTGGATCGCCTTTTTTAAGATTTGGAAGAAAGGTCCACATTTTGTCGCCTGACCTGGACACCAAGCGACTCAAAGC
The DNA here is from genome assembly GCA_963454935.2 of Ilex paraguariensis. Taxonomy (NCBI): domain Eukaryota; kingdom Viridiplantae; phylum Streptophyta; class Magnoliopsida; order Aquifoliales; family Aquifoliaceae; genus Ilex; species Ilex paraguariensis. The sequence goes on along the minus strand of CAUOFW020005613.1, from coordinate 277,612 downwards.
TGCTATTCTTCCTATTAGGCATTGGACCTCTCTGGTGTTGGAGGGTGGCTGCATGTCCATCACTAGATTAAATTTTTTTGGGTTATCCTCGATCCTTCTGCTATTGACTATGAAACCCAAGAATTTCCCTACAGAGACCCCAAAGGCACATTTGGCAGGGTTGATCTTCATCTGGTATTCCTTGAGGACCTAGAAAGATTCTTCAAGGTGCCTAATATATAGCTTAACTTTTAGTAATTTGACCAGCATGTCATCGATGTATACCTCCATTGATGTTCCTATTTATTTTTTGAATATTTGATTTACCAAACTCTGGTAGGTAGCTCCAGCATTCTTTAGTCCAAAGGGCATGACTTGGTAGTAGTATGTCCCCTGCTCAGTTATGAAGGAGGTCTTTTCTTGGTCACTAGAGTCCATTTTGATTTGATTGTATCCAAAAAAAGCGTCCATAAAGCTAAGGAGATCGTGCCCAGCTATGTCATCTACAATCAAGTCAATCCGTCATAAAGGGAAGCTGTCTTTAGGGTAGGCTCAATTTATGTCGGTGAAGTCGATGCAGAGGCACTTGTCATTGGCCTTCTTGACAAGGACCATGTTTGCTAGCCAGGTGGGACAATCTACTTATTTAATGGCTTTAGCATGAAGAAGTTTATTAAACTCTTCATTGATTACTTTCTGGTGTTCTGGGGCGAAACTCCTTCGCTTCTATTTGATAGACTTGAAGGTTAGATTTATGCTAAGCTTGTGTGTGATGATCGAGGGGTCAATTCCTTTCATATCTCCTTATTTCTAGGCAAATACCTTCATATTTCTTCTAAGGAATTGTATCAGGAGGTCTTTAAATTCAATTTTTTAGCTTAGACCCCACGTATACCAGGTGCTTTGGCTTTTCGTCAAGCTGGATAGGCTCCAACTCTTCTGATGGCATTGACCTAGTTTCCAGCACATCTCTCAGGTCGAGCTCATCTAGTTGAATATTTTTGACCTCTTTCTTTCTCATGGACGCCATGTGGCGCTTTCATGCTACATGTTAGTCTCCTCGGACCACTCTAATTCTGCTTTTCGTAGGGAACTTCATGAAAGGGTGGTAGGCAGAAGGAATGACCCTCATGGTGTTGAGGGAGGTCTTTCAAGTAGGATGTTGAATGCTGAGGGCACATCAACCTAGGAACCTCACTGTTGTGGTGGTCTGGCAAGGGGGATCTCCCATAGTGAGCACGAGTTGGATTGACCCCAGGGGTAGCACCCTTTTCCTTGAGAACCCTAATAGGTTAGCACTTAATGGCTCGAGTTTATCTCTACCTNCAGTTGTGGTGGTCTGGCAAGGGGGATCTCCCATAGTGAGCACGAGTTGGATTGACCCCAGGGGTAGCACCATTTTCCTTGAGAACCCTAATAGGTTAGCACTTAATGGCTCGAGTTTATCTCTACCTATATCCATCTTGTCGAAGGTAGATGCAAAGATGATGTCAGTAGAACTCTCGTTGTCAATCAAAACTCGATGGACGGTTCTGTTGGCGACGATGACTCTTACCACCAAGGGGTCATCATGGAAATGCTGGTAGCCTTCCAAGTCTAAGTCTGAGAGAGTGATGTCCATGTTCAGTCAAGGTGATTTGGACACAGTATGTACTTTCAGTGTCTCGCAATTCTGATTTTGTGCAAATGGGCCTTCCTACCTGAGCTGGACTCCCTATCTCTAGCANCATGTTCAGTCAAGGTGATTTGGACACAGTATGTACTTTCAGTGTCTCGCAGTTCTGATTTTGTGCAAATGGGCCTTCCTACCTGAGCTGGACTCCCTATCTCTAGCAAATCCTCCGGATATCAATTTGACCTCCCCTAGAGGTTGTTGATGTTGTGTAGGGACTTGTTGCTGAGTCACTAGAGGTGGATGAGCTCGATTCTGATTATCCAGTGGCATAAAGCGTCGTAGCTATCCTCGCTGAATCAGGAACTCGATTTCTTTTTTCTACTGGATACAATCATCAATGAGGTGGCTATAGTCTCTATGGTACTCACAATACTTTTTCAGATCTCTTTTTGCTGAGTCTATTTTTATTCAAGGTGGTCACCTCAAGAATTTCTCATTTTGTACTTGATAAAGGATCTGAAATATTGTAGTCATGAGTGGAGTGAGTTCCCGAGGTGCATACCTCATATCCAATTTTGGTTGCAGAGGACCTAGGCAATCCCTGACATCTCCCCTTCTTGTGGGGGAGTGATCTCTGTCTTTTCTTAGAGACTTGTCTCTGCCTTTTTCTTTTCTAGGACTTCGGTCCCTCTTATTTTTTTCCTCCCCTTTTTCCTTCTACATGGTTGAGCTCCCCACCTTAGAAAGGAGAGCTTCCTCGCCATTAATGTACTTTTCTGCCTTGGAAAACACCTATGTCATACTGGTTTGTGGGTTTTTTGATATGGTGGACATTAAGTCCTTCGACTGTACTCCTAACCCAGCTATGAAAGTAGTGATGGCGAATTTTTCATCTGGAAAGTCTACCTTTAATGATTATGAATTGAACCTTTGGACATAAGATCGTAAGTTCTTGTTGGGGTCCCTGTTTAACATTTAGTAGGTCCAAGCTCCTATGAAGTGTGATACAAAGGATATGGAGAGCTCTTTGAAGGAGGAGATGGACGCCAGGGTTAGCCCATAAAACCATGCTAAGGCTGATCGATTCAACGTGATGGCGAAGGCCTGACATCGTACAAGGTCTTGATGTTCGTGCGGCTCCATTTGGTTCTTGTAGGTGTTGAGGTGATCTATGAGATCTTTTGTCCCATCAAAGGCATCCATTTGGGGCATTTTGAATTTTGAAGGAAGAATGAAATGCAGTACATCAGTAGTGAATAGGGACTCAGTCTGTTGCACCGGGACGTCCATTGTCACTAGGGTCTTAACCCTTACAACTTCTTTCATGTGACTGAGCTCTTATTAGATGTCTCTAAAACACTTCTCTCAATATTGCTCCCTTATTTCTTGCTAGAAAGGGAGGAATTCATTTTTCTCAATCCTTTCATTTTGACTCTGTACCTCCCCGTTAGCTTCATTCATGGGAGGTGGATGAGGAGCATGGACCATGGTTTGGCTATGTACCCCCCTTCATTAACCTCCCTTAGGGGATCAAGACGTTGATGCTCCCCTTGTGGGGGATCATCCTAGGATGGTTGTATTCTTTGAGGATGTTGTAAGAGTTTCAAGAGTTCTTCGTTCTGTTGCAACAGATGTTGATTAACAAGATGAAGTGCCTCAACTTCGTTATTCGGAAGGAGGTCCACCACAGAAGGATTGTTCTCAGTGGTAGGTAGAAAGTCTTGAGGATTTTCTTGTTTTCTTCCAATGGTGGCTTCCTACTGGTTCTACATCCGTAGAAGGTTCAACTAGCTTCTGCAAATATTGCATGTAGAGACCATCAATTACTGAAGAAAATCAATGTATTTGTAAGAAGAACAGTCGTTCCCACAGACAGCGTTAAACTGATGGTGTGTAAAATGTGGATGAGTAGATTATGCGTGTTATTGGGGTTTAATTTAAGTTACAAGGCTCTTGGGATTAGTGTGGCTGTTTTTCTGGTGAAAGGAGATGGATCACATAAAATAATTATAATGGTTCACCAGCTCGAAAACTCGGCTAGTCCACTCCCTCAAGGAGTCTCTTGCTCCTTGTTTTTTATTGAAGAATAGATTACAGAGTCTTCTCAGCTTAGAATGGATTGCATGCCTCATAGTGAGGGCTTTGTACAATAGTTATAGCCCAGTTCCTAATTTCATGGGGTCTGGGGTGAGATCTTCGGCTCCCCTATGTAACGCCTTACTTGATTCCAAGCAGTGGTTTAGGCGGTTGAGGATCTTGTGACTAGAATGGTGCTTACTGCCATTAAGGGGGCACATTGTGATTGCCAGCTGTCTTCCATTTGTCTTCATCGGGGTGTAGGTCGAGGGAGCCCCAGGTTCGGACCTTTGAGCTCAGGCTCTATTGGCTGAGCTCCCTTCCCGACCTCAACTCCCGAGCTTAATCTTGGAAATTCTTCTAGGTATCATCATCAACCATGGCTTGAGCTCGTTGCTTGAACAAAGGAGTTAGAGAGGGAGCCATGTATGCTAGAAAAAAAACAGAAGACGAAGGAAGTTTCAGGAGAACTAGGAACGTAAAGAAGAAACCCAAGTTTTGTGGAGGCGATAAGAAATCCAAATTTTTATGGAAACAATAGGGAATCTCGAGTTTTAAGGGAGCAAGAAACACGTGAAGGAGAAGACGCGGCCCTTTACACTTCCATAATCATGAGGGTGGTGTTTTAAGAAGGTACGTGGGCGTGAATAACGATTTGTTTGCCTTTTTCCATGCTAAATGAAAAAGAAGGTCTTCAGCTCAATGAAAAAGGAGCTCTTCAACTCATAAGGATGAACTCTTTAGGTTAAGCTCTCTAGCTCAATGAGAGATGAGCTCTTCAACCCAGGAACATAAGCTATTTAGCTCACAAATTGAAGACAAACTCATTAGCTCATAAAAAGTAGCCCTCAAGTTCATAATTAGAAGATGGGATCTTAGGTTCAAGAGCATTTTAGCTCATAAAAGCTCTTCATCTCACAAGATCCCTTCAGATCGTAGAAACAAGACCATCACCTCAGCTCAAACCAAGATTGGGCTCTCGACCTGGGGAATCTGATCTCATACTTGCAAAATTCACTTAAAGAAGAACTAAGTTCTCCTCAAAGAAAGAGGATAGAGGGGAGTGAGCAGAATGGAAGAACACAACAGTCAGAAATACAACAATTGAAAAGCAAAAATACAAGAGTATTGGAAAAAAACATTTTTCATTTCTCAAAAAGAGTTGGTTACAAAGTCTTTTTATAAAAAGTCTTCTTTTGTAGTCGGATTAGTGATGGGTCAGGCAGCTTAGGAAGATCAGAAACAGTAGTTGGAGTAAGATCAAAAGGAGCCTCAGAAGTAGCTAGAGTAGAATCAGAAGAGCCACAGAAGAAGGAACCTTAGTAGGGGGAACAGACACCTTAGCACCTACAGAAGCGAGCTCAGACATTTGAACTTCAGGCTCTACAGACCCATCCGCCTTTGAAACAATTGGAACTGAGACCCCAGCCTCCATCTTAGCACTGGGTGCCTCCTTCTCCTTGTCTAATAGGAGGTCAAATTTGAAGCCCAAATTCGGATACATCTCCACAGCTTGATCCTGGAAAGTAAGGTACTCGGTGGCCCAGTCAGTAGTAGCCTCGTTCTTCAGCTCAGCAATCAAAGCATCTTTCTTCTTAGTGACAACCCTCTCAACCTCAATTTCCTTTAGTAGAATGGCATTCACCTTAGCCAAGATTTCATACTCCTTCTTCTTGGTCTCGAAGGACTCAAGAGCCTCGAAGGATTCTTTGCGAGCTTGGAACAAATTGTCTGCCTTTAGCCTGAGCTCATCTTCGGCCTTTCTAGCCTCATCCCTGGCTTTTCCTATTTCAACCTCCATACCTTTGTTGGCAGAGGACAACCCCTCCACCAGAGCCTGCAGGTCCTACACTTGAGCCTTGAGGCCGTCATTGGAGAAAGCTAACTCGAAAACCTTAAGCTTAGAAGCCTTTAACACCTTGGTTGAGCTCTCAAAAGTCCTGATCCATCTCACTAGAACACTCGTATGAATGACCAACTAAAGAAAAATACGGCCAAGGGTCAAAATTAGTACGAGGTAACAACGCAAAACAGAAGTGAGACTTGGTAGAATCAAAACTTACTGAAGTGGCACCATACAAGGCGGTAGTGGCAGAAGTAGAAAGGGTCATAACAGTAACCTCCTGAGTGCCTGACTTAGGGATGATTGAGGCGATGGCCTCTGTAGTAAGCTTCACATCCTTGACAAGTGAACTCTAGTTATTCTCAACCTTCAAGCCCTCAACCAGTAGGTTTTAATCCTTCTCAGCAGGTCTGGAAGAGGGAGGCCTTCATAGGATATGAGCAATTGACTCCAAAGACCTCTCTACCTCTGTTGATGAAGGGGATGCTAAAGCCCCAGCTTGCTCAAGGGCCTTTTCGGAGGAGAAATTCTAGGTCCCCTGAGGAATTGAGATCCGTACGACCTTCGATAAGCTAGGTGGAGGCATAGAAACCACTTGGGAAAAGGGGGAAGAAGCGGTAGACACCTTTGTCCTTGGCACCTTTGAGAGAGGGGCAGGGTTGCTTCCCAATCCGACCTCAGCCTTGCGTTTTCCTCCACTCCTACCTTTCATCAGTAAGGCTGTCTTCGCCTTCACAACATCAGCATTTGGGACCATTGAGCTGGAACCTAGAAAACTAGAATATACAAGCCAATAAGAGAGCAAAAAGAAAAGTGAGGAAAGCTAGAAATAAAAGGAAGAGTTCTACCTACAAGTCCTTCTGTGCCAAATACGAAAATAAGAATAGGGGTCTCAACCCTCACCTTGGAGGGACTAAACCTGAATTTATTAAGTACATTAGCCTTGATAAGCTTGGAATATTTCTTTGGCTCGCTATTCTGTAAGCCCAGCAAAACTATCTTATTCTCAACACTAAGGTCGGGATGAATACCTGAAAAGAAATAGTAGAACAAAGTCAGTAGGATAAATCGCTGAGGCTGAACCAAGCCTACTTTGGCAAGGCTTACCTAGATTATTAGGGGCAAACCAAGCCCAAGGCATAGGGAGGGTATCAACTGCATCTTTAGGATTATATTCCCAGTCATTCCCAAACAAGAAGAAGAAAAGCTTATTCCAACCCTTGTGGGAGCTCAGTAGGTCAGTAATGAAAACTTGGATCTTCTGATTTGAAAATATACAAGAAACCATCAAAGGGGTGAACTTTACGTTGAAATATTTTATGAGCAGTGGCATAGTGGGAACTCCAAGATCGTGCTTCTTAAAGAAAACAAGAAGACCCACCAAAACACCCCCAGAAGTTGGGGAAAAGTTTAGCAGGACAAAAGTTGAAATGTTGAAGGACACTCTTAAGGAAGGGATGCATTGGGAAACAAAGGTCGTTCTTCAAAATGGCCACGAAGAAGCAAACCTTCTTAAGGACCTAGGTGTCGTACCTAATGTCCACATGACAGCACCAATAGTGCATACCTCGGGGAAAGCCAAAACGAGCTGAAAGAACGCTCATAAAAGAAGGGGTAACCTCACTGAAACCAACGAGGTCTGAAGCTCTGGGGGCGACCTCTGCTTCCCCAGCTCTGTCAGAAGCCCCAACATCACTCACCTTGGNCCTGTAATTTAAGTCGTTAATTATGATCTTATATAATTAATGATCATTTTTAGAAATTTCAAATATATATATATATGTGTGTGTGTGTGTGTGTGTGTGTGTGTGTGTGTTAGCGGACAAGTTTCCTATTAAATGGGTTGCAAATTTAAAACGTGCAAGACGAAAAAAATATGGACAAAATATGGACAACTGTTGACGCAAACTCCCTCATGTGGCCATGTGATGTTGGGGTGGGTTTTTGGCTATAAATAGTCAAGTGCAGGCCATTCGAACAAGGCAACAAGAGAAAAAAAAAAAAAGAAGAAAGAGAGAGAGAGGAAGAGGAAGAGAGAGAAAAACTTATGAGATTTTGGAATCAAAAATTAAATAGTGAATTTTACTTTCGATGATTACCAAATTGAAGTGTCTTATTCGGGGTACTTCGAATTTCTTATTTATTGAAGTTATTAATGATTTTGAGTTACGGAGTAGTATACAATATGCTCATATTGTTTAAATCTCTTTGCAAAGTATGTCATTTGATTAACTGAAATTTGTATTCCTACTAATTATTCTGATTGATTCGAAATTCTGATATTTTTATTCGTCGACTTGTATTTTGGGCTAAATGCTTTGAGATTGATTAGTACATGTACGAAATATACTTGGGGCATAATTAGTGAAATGTGATTATGGCCCCTGAAGGGTGCGATTGTGATTACAGCCCTGCGGGGTGTGATTAGTTATTATGAGTATGAATTTATATGCTCAAGTATCACTTGTCATGTCACCAAAAGTAACCGAGTACGAGACTATGTTTAATAGCAGTTGAGCTATGTGGCCTATCGAATGTGATTCTTGATTTCGTTATTCATGATCCTTCTCATCTGAATTAATTGGTAATTTAATCAAGTAACGCGTCTCGAAAGCGGGACGTTACATATACTGTTGATGGACTCATCATTTATAGACTTAAACTTTTAGATAGATATGAGTTTCAGACATGTTTATTAGACCTTGAATCACTGGGTTCCAAGTCTCCCAACAAATATCTCTTTACTTTGTTTAATTTCAGAGCAACAAAAAACTATAGGTTTGACAAAAAACTATAGGTTTGAAATTCCTGTAGTCAATTATTTTAAGATGTTGAGATATTCCTTCCAACTACATGTTATTATGTTATATGCTCCCATACTCGACAGAAAGTGTCACTTCAGTGTGTCCAATGCATTTTTCTCATATTTATAAGGGTGGCTGCTAAAGTGGTCCACTCTTGTTTGTCTGTCGTTAACGTCAAGGCTTTCGCACACTTGGAAAGATGGGTGCTAGTTTGTTTGGGGGTAAGAGTGGTATAAAGAAGTGAAATTAGAAAAATAATACGTAAGACCTTCCTTATATCTTGTTTGTTTAATATTTTATAGTTAATATTATTTTATGGATCGTAATATCCATCCGATTTGAACAGTGTCTTTAATGCCTTCTACATGATATTAATGAATATCATCTATCAGGTGATATTATCTTCTCGGNCATGTAATTTAAGTCGTTAATTATGATCTTATATAATTAATGATCATTTTTAGAAATTTCACACACACATATATATATATATGTGTGTGTGTGTGTGTGTGTGTGTTTTAGCGGACAAGTGTCCTATTAAATGGGTTGCAAATTTAAAACGTGCAAGACGAAAAAAAATATGGACAAAATATGGACAACTGTCTATAATGACGCAAACTCCCTCATGTGGCCATGTGACGTTGGGGTGGGATTTTGGCTATAAATAGTCAAGTGCAGGCCATTCGAACAAGGCAACAAGAGAAAAAAAAAAGAAGAAGAAGAAAGAGAGAGAGGAAGAGAAAGAGAGAGAAAAACTTATGAGATTTTGGAATCAAAAATTAAATAGTGAATTTTACTTTTGATGATTACCAAATTGAAGTGTCTTATTCGGGGTACTTCGAATTTCTTATTTATTGAAGTTATTAATGATTTTGAGTTACGGAGTAGTATACAATATGCTCAGATTATTTAAATCTCTTTGCAAAGTATGTCATTTGATTATCTGAAATTTGTATTCCTACTGATTATTCTAATTGATTCGAAATTTTGATATTTTTATTCGTCGACTTGTATTTTGGGCTAAATACTTTGAGATTGATTAGTACATGTACGAAATATACTTGGGGCATAATTAGTGAAATGTGATTATGGCCCCTGAAGGGTGCGATTGTGATTACAGTCCTGCAGGGTGTGATTAGTTATTATGAGTATGAATTTATATGCTCAAGTATCACTTGTCATGTCACCAAAAGTAACCGAGTACGAGACTATGTTTAATAGCAGTTGAGCTATGTGGCCTATCGAATGTGATTCTTGATTTCGTTATTCATGATCCTTCTCATCTGAATTAATTGGTAATTTAATCAAGTAACGCGTCTCGAAAGCGGGACGTTACATATACTGTTGATNTCCATGATCTTTCTCATCTGAATTAATTGGTATTTAGTCATTCATATTTTTCTCGTTTCTTGTCATATTGTATATTTTCCCGTTTTTAACATTTTTTTAGGATAATCTTGAAGGGAATGACCAAAGTTGATATTTGAGAAATCAAAGATGAACGAATCTTGATAAAATTTTTATTTTTTATTGGTATTTGGAGATCAAAATTATAAGTATAAATTTTTTGAAACAATTAGAGCTATGTCCCTATATTCAAAGATATTTGTAGTTTATTGTGATTGATTAATTTAATCAAGTAACGCGTCTCGAAAACGGGACGTTACATATACTGTTGATGGACTCATCATTTATAGACTTAAACTTTTAGATAGATATGAGTTTCAGACATGTTTATTAGACCTTGAATCACTGGGTTCCAAGTCTCCCAACAAATATCTCTTTACTTTGTTTAATTTCAGAGCAACAAAAAACTATAGGCTTGACAAAAAACTATAGGTTTGAAATTCCTGTAGTCAATTATTTTAAGATGTTGAGATATTCCTTCCAACTACATGTTAATATGTTATATGCTCCCATACTCGACAGAAAGTGTCACTTCAGTGTGTCCAATGCATTTTTCTCATATTTATAAGGGTGGCTGCTAAAGTGGTCCACTCTTGTTTGTCTGTCGTTAACGTCAAGGCTTTCGCACACTTGGAAAGATGGGTGCTAGTTTGTTTTGGAGATAAGAGTGGTATAAAGAAGTGAAATTAGAAAAATAATACGTAAGACCTTCCTTATATCTTGTTTGTTTAACATTTTATAGTTAGTACTATTTTATGGATCGTAATATCGATCCGATTTGAACAGTGTCTTTAATGCCTTCTACATGATATTAATGAATATCATCTATCAGGTGATATTATCTTCTCGGTACAAATAAAATGATGATATAAAAGAATAAAATGACAAAAATGCCTTCTTATGTGAAGAGTTCACATATAAAAAATTTATTTTGAATTTTTTTTCTTATATTATGTTTAAGCGTACGGTGTCACCGTTTTTTTTATTTTTTATTTTTAAAAAATTATTTTAAATTTTTTCTTGTATTATGTTTAAGCCTACGGTGCTAACAGTTTTTTTTTTAAAAAANTCCTCTCAATTAGATGTGGGGTCTCACATTTCTCAACCCACTTTAAAATATAATGGTTGTACCACGTTATTAATGACAAATGATCTTGTCTTCTAATAAAGAAATTACATTTGTCGGAAATTTTTGTCAAATATATAGGTTATCAATAGGTGCATATACAACACAACATTCTAGTTTGTTCTCTAGGTACCCAACCAATTAGCCAAGGCTAGGCATGTCTCTTTTTTGTTTGAGAAAAACGGAAGTTGGTACAAAAATTTAGACTTATTTGAGATAAAATATATTAAGGAAACATAGTTGGCCCCAGGTGCATTTTTGTGAAANTTTGGTCTCCTCTCAATTAAATGTGGGGTCTCACATTTCTCAACCAACTTTAAAATATAATGGTTATACCACGTTATTAATGACAAATGATCTTGTCTTCTAATAAAGAAATTACATTTGTCGGAAATTTTTGTCAAATATATAGGTTATCAATAGGTGCATATACAACACAACATTCTAGTTTGTTCTCTAGGTACCCAACCAATTAGCCAAGGCTAGGCATGTCTCTTTTTTGTTTGAGAAAAACGGAAGTTGGTACAAAAATTTAGACTTATTTGAGATAAAATATATTAAGGAAACATAGTTGGCCCCAGGTGCATTTTTGTGAAAAAGGACCAAAAGGTCATTCATCTACTTCCAAAGTGGGTTTTGAATTTCAAAATCAACATCCACTGTAACTAAAAATTTAGGATTTACCTCCCATTGAAGAAGAACAAACCCCAAATCGTTCCAAAACCAATGAAATCATGGGTTTTATTGGAGGAGAAAACTGAAGCAAAATCGTCAACGATAAAACCTGTCACCAATAAACACCGGCGATTATTGGTTTTGCTACTATAGTTGTCACCAGAGNCTGTTTTTTTTAAATGTTTTTTAAAAAAATTATTTTAAATTTTTGTCCTTATATTATGTTTAAGCGTAAAGTGTCACTNCACCGGCGATTATTGGTTTTGCTACTATAGTTGTCACCAGAGAATTATTGTCTTTCGTTGTCTACTAGGTTTTATCTCCTACGACTGACGATAAGAATTCCTTTTTTTTTTCCTACTTGATAAAACCCAAAATCATAACTTAAAAGCCATAATTTGTAATAATATCACAAAATTGCCATCGACNCGCCGGCGATTATTGGTTTTGCTACTATAGTTGTCACCAGAGTATTATTGTCTTTCGTTGTTTACTAGGTTTTATCTCCTACGACTGACGATAAGAATTCCTTTTTTTTTTCCTACTTGATAAAACCCAAAATCATAACTTAAAAGCCATAATTTGTAATAATATCACAAAATTGCCATCGACAGTGAACTAGTTTGTAACTTAAAAGGCCAAATTTGTAATAGTTGACAGTGAAACTGTTTGGTATATGTCATCGTAGCTCTTTGATATCATTGTCTGGTGCAACTATCAAGTGTAATAGTTTGGCTTAATATTATTTTATATGTAAAGGTTATTAATTTGTCTGTTTGGTTTCCCTGTATGATATATCTCTTTGATGTGTTTTTTTTGTTCNAGTGAACTAGTTTGTAACTTAAAAGGCCAAATTTGTAATAGTTGACAGTGAAACTGTTTAGTATATGTCGTCGTAGCTCTTTGATATCATTGTCTGGTGCAACTATCAAGTGTAATAGTTTGGCTTAATATTATTTTATATGTAAAGGTTATTAATTTGTCTGTTTGGTTTCCCTGTATGATATATCTCTTTGATGTGTTTTTTTGGTTCACCCATTTTGGTGTACATAATTGGTGTAACAATATGGTGATATTGAATTGTGTAACTCTTTGATTTATATAAACAATTGAATGATGCATTGACTATGGTTTCTTCATTTCTTGTTCTTGTTTGGTCTATCAGAACACGTGTAACTTTATAGTGTATCATAGCGCAAATGTAACTAATTGGTGTAACTAATTGGTGTAACTATTTTGTGTAACATTGATATCCGATTATGTCGAAATAACTGTTTAGTATAATGTTGATATTCGATTATATCAAATTTTTACATATTTAAAAATAAAAAAAAATATCAATCAATTATGATCTCTTTAGTGCATCTCTTTTGGGTATCAATACAACAACGTTTAAGAATGCTGACTTCATAGAGAGAGAGAGAGAGAGAGAGAGAGAAAATAAGGGAGATATAGTGAGAGAGTACACAGAGGNTAAAAAAAAATATCAATCAATTATGATCTCTTTAGTGCATCTCTTTTGGGTATCAATACAACAACGTTAAAGAATGCTGACTTCATAGAGAGAGAGAGAGAGAGAGAAAATAAGGGAGATATAGTGAGAGAGTACACAGAGGGGGAGAGAGAGAAAGAGAAAGAGAAAAAATATGGAGGGAGAGGGAGAAAGAGAAAAAAAAATAGGCAAAGAGAGAATGAGTGAGAGAATAAGAATAAATGTTCAAAATTCAAATGAATGATAAATCTAATCAAATCTTTACGTATTTGGTTAGAAAATAAATTGTCAATCAATTATGCATTACTAAGGAAGGGTAAATAAGTTATATAAATAAAAAGTAAATTGAATTGTGTACCAAATAACAAGAAATTTAAGTAAAAGTAAACTTAATAGAGTAAAAAACTTATCAATACACTTTCTCTCAAATAAATTTTAAAAAATATACTTACATCCAAAAAACCCTTTTTGTTTTTAAGTTCTTGCACCTGAGCTCTTAAGCTTTACCATTAAAAGTAGGATAAAGATCTAGGGCCGGCCCAACNATAACAAGAAATTTAAGTAAAAGTAAACTTAATAGAGTAAAAAACTTATCAATACACTTTCTCTCAAATAAATTTCAAAAAATATACTTACATCCAAAAAACCCTTTTTGTTTTAAGTTCTTGCACCTGAGCTCTTAAGCTTTACCATTAAAAGTAGGATAAAGATCTAGGGCCGGCCCAACGAAAATAAAGTCCGGGTTTTAAGCCCCAAATTTTAGATGAGTTTTTTGGGTGTGGATATATTTTTTAAGACTTATTTGAAAGAAAGTGTATTAATAAATTTTTTACTCCATTAATTTTACTTTTACTTAAATTTCTTTTTGTTAGGTATAAAATTGATTTAGTTTACTTTTTATTTATATTACTTATTTACCTTTCCTTAAATAATGCATAATTGATAGACAGTTTATTTTCTAATCAAATATGTAAAGATTTGATTAAATTTTATCATTCATTTGAATTTTGAACAGCGGCATCTTCTTCAACCGTTGCCTTCTACCAATTCTTTTCCCTGTATTTGTCCTCCTGTTGTGGGGATGTGTTTGAGGATTATCACCGAATGAAGTTAATTTTTTGTATTGATGTTTTGTTATCAAAATCTTGTTGTTTTCATTCAGCCATGGTTTGAATTTATGGAAACACAAAAATCCCGACTCTTGGTCGTCCTAACTTCCCGGTGGACGAAACTGAAATTTTGTCGTCATTATCTAAGAAGCAACCCGGCTGACCGAAAAAAATATAGAATGAGGTCAAGGCGGAAACTTATTAAACGAATTCGTAGTCGTTGTAAACAGTTAGAGAGTTACAACAAGAAAACTTGTAACGAGCCTATGTGATTGAATTACTTTTGTAACTTAATAAAATTTCATAATCTTTTTTTTTTTTAAAGTCATGTCAGATATTTTTCATTAGAATATTATTTTTAGTCATTCTATGCAGACATGTTACTATGAAAACTTATAAATAAGGGAATTAGTAAATGTTTTTTGTAACTCTTTTCGTATTGAAGCATATTGGTTGTGGGAATATTACAACAAAACAAAAAGAGAAAGAAATTTTATTTATTTTTACCATCAAGTAGAAAAACAGATCTGTAATGGTAAATTCTTTGTGTACTTGTAAGTCTTGCACAATGTCATGTTAATGCCACAAACCGATACAACAAAGAATTACACTAAATAGTTACTTAGAAATACTGTGATATCAACATTACACCAATCAATTACATTCTTATGATACATCAAATAGTTACTCATGTGTTCTGATAAACCAAAAAGTTACATCAAATAATTATACAATATTATGATACAAACTCAATTTTTTATTTAGTTATTTACATAAAACAAAAAGTTACACTATTTAGTAATACGACATGGTTACACCAATTATATACACCAAATTGGGTGAACCAAGAAATTACGCCAAAGAGATATATCATATAGAGACACCAAACAGAAAAATAAACGACCTGTAGTATTAAACCAAAATATGACACCTGATAATTGCACTATCAAGTAACAATAAAGAGCTACAACAATGACATATACTAAACAGTTTTCACCAAATAGTGACATCGATGAAATACAACATACATTTTGTTGTTATTAACCAGCAACATACGTGATACATGTGCACCATATATTTACACTAACGAGATACACAAAAGATAGATACACCAAAAAGTTGCACAAATTTTTATGTTAGTCCCAAACGTAATACGAACATTGGCAAGATGTCGTTAGATTGTTGATCACATACACTCGGAGAGAAAACAAATATGGCAACTCAACGATTTGACCATAAGTTTTTACGAGTACTTGAGATGAAGTCGTCTATGATCAAAGATGTATTTATAGACTTCAAATGGTCACCAATGCAACCATTCAAACAAGTGACACAACCTTTGACAAAGATTGTGTCCGTTGCCGATCCAAACCTCCACCAAAGTTGTAGTTGTTGCCTATCGTAACCGTTTTCAACCCCTTTCTCTCCTATCCATACACGGGATAGCACCACCAGTTAATGTCATGAGTTTACCGACTTACATATCCTACTTGAACGTACATGTACATGACTCCAGAGTTTTCCAAGGTAGTGTTTACCTTTGGTANTCGTTGCCTATCGTAATCGTTGTCAACCCCTTTCTCTCCTATCCATACACGGGATAGCACCACCAGTTAATGTACATGAGTTTACCGACTTACATATCCTACTTGAACGTACATGTACATGACTCCAGAGNTTTTTCTCTTAAAGGCCCACATATGTCCAAATGGACAACCTCCAATAAATCCAAAGACTTCTAATGTTTTTATAAGATTTTCTAGTCATTTTGCCTTTAACTCATGGCTCACAAATACCAAAATCTATTATATTCATTTGAGGTATAAGGCCTAATCTATTCATGCTGAGCATCTTATCCTTATTGATGTGACCTAATCTTAAATGCCATAGATATAAACTATTTTCAATAGTTGAAACATTCATGTACTCAAAATAATTTTTTTTATTAATATGGATAAGGTATATATCATTAACCCTTGAACCCTTCATAATGACATCATCATCCTTTCGGATGTAAACAAATTCTGACTTGAACCTTATGATGGGTCAAGCCCAAGGGCCCAACCCACGTGTTGAGTCCAGTTAAAATTAAGAGTCCAACTTAAAGAGATCCAGTAAGTCCAGTCCAAAGGAGTCCACGCCCGGTCAATAAGTAGGGTCATCCAAGAGCCTCATTCACGCCGTCTTGGAAAGAGTTAACCACCACGTCATCCTTTGACCAGATCTTATGGGGAGTACCGTAGCTATCTCATCTGTTGAGAAGAGGGTGTCAGCTCCATCAGATTAGTCACTTAGTTACTGATAAGTCGTCTCAATCTGTTAGGAGGCGACTATAAATTGTAACCCTCGCCAAGACTTGGGGGGCATCACACTTAGTTGCACACATTGCTATCACTCTCCTCTCTATCGCATAGCTTGTATCTCCTTGATGTCCCTACACTCCTCAAAGTAATAAAACACCAGGTCATCCAAGCCATTCAAAGTGGACATAGGTCACGTTAACCGAACCACTATAAATTCTTGTCTCATTTATCTTATTATCTCTCTCAACTTTATTACTTCATTTATTACTGATCACTTAATAGGTGGTGCGCAAAACTAATTTGTGCATCATCACCATACATCACAATCTCTTTTATCCAATACAGACACTAATATAATGTTCCTTCTAACATTGGGTGCCTACAACACATCCTTAAGAATCAAGACTGACATCTTAATTACTAAAATAATTAAATTACATACCTGTGTGTGTGATTTGGGTTGGCTATTACTTCATTTTGATGCTCATAGTTGATGAACAATTTGTTGTTTTTTGTTTGTTGAACAATTTAGAAGCTAACTCACATGACTCTATTTGCTATTTTTTGTTTAACACCCTAATGTTAGAATCTGATTTATTTTTTTTTGTTCACAAATCCTTTCCTTATGGATGATATTACTCCATAATCATTTGTTAAAGCTGATTCTAACAGTAACATCCAAGTTACTGATGACTTTCAGGGTGAGGGACAAGATACAAAAAAATGACCTAGAGTTTGGGAGCATTTTGAAAAAACTAAAGTTGCAAATGAAGCTAAATGTCAGCATTGTAGTAAGATTTAAAATTATCATCCAAGAAAAACTGGTACTTCATTCTTGCTTTATCATTTAAATTATTGTAAATCCTATTTGGCGAGTGTGAATAAGAAGGATACATCTCAATTAAAGTTAATTGGCGCATTCAAAAAAGATGGAGATGGTGTTAGTAGTAACATTAGTGTTGCTAAATACAATGAAAAGAAAATTAGGGATGTAATTGCTACTATGATTATAGTGGATGAATTGTCATTCTAGTTTGTTGAAGGAGAATGATTTAGAGATTTGATGAGGACTATTGAACCTAGATTTCGTATACCTTCCCGTACCACTGTGATGAGGGATTTGTGCAATTATATATGATGGAGAAAGAAAATTTGAAGCATATGTTTGTCTCATCTAGTCAAAGAGTTTGTCTTACTACTGATACATGGACCTTTATTCAAAATCTAACTTATATGTCCTTAACTGCGCATTTCATTGATAAATATTGGAAGTTACACAAACGAATAATCAATTTTCTGAAAGTTCATAATCATAAGGGTGTGACAATTGGAAGGGAAATTGAAACATGCACACATAGGTGGGGGATAGATAGCATATTCACTGTTACAGTGGATAATGCTACTTCTAATGATGGTGCTCTTGATTATTTAAAGNTCACACTTCACTTTACAAGTTTATTCTCCTAGGACATCACAATATATATTGTCTCCCATGTAAATACGATGTTCACCTGGTGCCTTTTCATTGATCTTTGAGAAGCTCCTTTTGTCCCTTGCAATGTGTCTAGTTGCACCAGAGTTGATCCACCATTGTTCATTTGAATCTTCAAGTAGCATCACTTTAAAAATAATCATAACTGCCTCCTTTTGTTTGCCCTTTTGCTTGTTCGGGCACTTCACTTTAAAATGCCCTTTTTGTTCACAAGTGAAACACGTCTCTTTGCGTTTATTTGCCTTTCTGAATTTAAATTATTGTTTTCCATTTTTCTTTCAATTCCTTTGTTTCTTGTGTTGAACTTCTGGTTTTGATCCAGATGCCTTGACGATCAATAATTTTCCATTATCAGCCTCTTTTCTCTTTCTATTCTTTCGTTCATTCTCAAGTGCCAATAATACTAGTATTGTGATCGTAGTTAAGTCCTTTCCTCCATAGTTCAAAGAAGTAACCACATGATCCTATGAGTCTGGTAGGCCATTAAGAATACTGGTCATTTGCATCTTATCAGTAAGTGGATGTCTAGCAGTTGATAAACACTTCGCAAGTAATTCCATTTGAAGTATATAATCCACCACTTTATCTTCCTCAGACATATGCATCCCATTAAACTTGTCTAATAACAATTGTATATGCGTATCTAACACCTGACCATATTTGGTCTCAAATGCATCCATAATTTTCTTAGCAGTTTTGAAATTTTCATAAAGGGGGATTAAATCATCTTGCATTCTAAAAAGAATTGAGGCTTGCGCTAGATCATTGTCTTCCTCCCACCAACTTATTTGTTTAGCAATTGTGGGATCTGTAACATTTTCTTTGGACTTGGCTGTATTGATTGTGTAATAGGTTTTCTCATGTGTGAGTACGTAAGTGATTTTATGCTTCTAAGTACGATAATTTATACCGTTCAATTTTTCTACCTTAAAAATATCTACACCTCCTTTACTAGCCATGAGAAAATTTAATAATACTAATAACTGCTATAAATATGAGGATTGTTTAATGTCACACTATATATTAGTAACAAAAATAATACTAAACACCAATACTACTTTATTTGAAAGTAAAAAATTGAAAATATTACTTATCTCTCTAGAAATTGACTAGAGTAATATTTATTCAAATAACCACGTTGATAAGACTTCTGGTTTTCTGGAGAAACCAGAACCTCCCTTTACAAGTTCTTTAGAGATCCTTAGAAATCGTGGCCCCTTAATTTACAGTTGGAATTTATCTCTAAAGTGATAAAATATGGAATTGTGAAATTAACGCACTTGTCGAAAGGATGATGTCAATAACAAGGAATCCGAGGTTTTAATAATGGCTTCTCTAACATAGGATCATTTTGAATCAAAGACTTGCCTTCTTCAAAATACCAAAACTCGATTCTCAAATTATAATTTGATAGCACTCTTAAAATGGAGTTCATCAGTTTTTGAATGGACTAAATCAGAGTCCGATTAAAGAAGATATGGCTCTTCAAAATACTGAATTGGTTCAAACCAGTTCAAAATTAAACCGGTTTGGAAAAGGGTCCCAAGGGGCTGGATTGGGCTTGGACAGCAACCGGGCCTGAATTAAATCAGGAGCTTGAAATGGGCAAGAGGCTGGATTAGGTTTGGACAACGGTTGGGCTTGAATTAAATCAGGAGAGACTCATTGGGCTTGAATTAAATCAGGATAGACTCCTTTGTAACAAAACAATGTAGACTTAAAATGGCTACATTCATCTTCTTCGATGAATCCAGTGGCTGGCGAAAAGAAATTTCGTGTAACTTACAAAATCCGATGAAAAGTTTTTTCTCTTTAATCCTTCTGTATTTTCACCCAAAATTTTACTAGAATGATCATTGCGCAATCCCCTTCAACATAATCTCAACCAATATCGAAGATATTTGAATTTTGAACCACACAATTTTTTCAAAAAACCAATATTCTTCATAAAAACCAATGTTATGATACAACTATTGTTCCCATATGTAATACGAACGGTGGGAAGATGTCGTTAGATTATTAATCACATGCACTCGGAGAGAAAACAAATATGGCGACTTAACGCTTGACCTGAAGTTCCTACGAGTATTCGAGATGAAGTCTTCTATGATCAAAGATGTATTTATAAACTTGCAATAGTTACCTAGGCAACCATTCAAACAGGAGACACAACCTTTGACAAAGATTGTGTCTGTTACCGATCCAAACCACCACCAATGGTTGTAGCTATTGGCTATTGTAACCGCCGTCAAAGGCTTCCTCTCCTACCCATACACGGGAAAACACCACCAGTTAATGTCCATGAGTTCACCAACTTCCATTTTAAACCTGAAATGATGAAAGTAATCGAATTGAAATTCGAATTCATAAATAACATCCTATATTTACACGGGAAAAAAATGTTCACTTAAAATTACAAAGATATGAAATAAAATCTCAATCATTTGTCTTCATATTTTGCCTTAAATTTCAGCCTTTCGTTGAAATCGTCTACAATCCAAGAATTGTGATGGTTTAACAATATTGCCATCATTTCTGACAAAAAAAATTTCACTTGTGTAGCTGTCAACTTTTCTTGTATTTTGTAAACCCCTACATGTTTATATTAATATAGTAATGTACTTGTTTAGTGATTCTTATATATGTAATGACATAAGAATAAACCATATATATTGAAACCGTAAGAATAAATACTAGGGAGGCAAATTGATTGTGAAATTTATATATATATATATATATATATATATATATATAT
>CAUOFW020005613.1:245558-256738 GCA_963454935.2 Ilex paraguariensis | reverse complement strand
TATATGTATTTATATACGTATATATATACTTGTATATATATATATATACATAAATATTTATATTTATACGTATATATATACTTGTGTGTATATATATATCTTTTTTTATATTTATATATGTATGTATTTATATACGTATATAAATACACACACACACACATATATATATAAAAGTACATACACAAATATGTATATACGTGTAAAGTGTAACATTGAAAGTGTAAAGTATTATCTTATGTCTCATCTTACTTAATGGAAAGTGTAATATATATATATATATATATATATATATATATATATATATATATATATATATATATATTTTAGGTGTTTAAGGTTGATAAGAGTAACGAAGTAAAAATATTAATTTTTTTTTGTCAAAATAATATTATCCCTGAACCTGGGAGGTCCGAAAAACTTGGGATAATCACTTAGCACATATAGCGGTTCGGAGGAATAAAACAGTAATTTTAGTATTTCGAGTATAAATTTATTTTAGTTTTGAAATAAATCATAAAAATTAATGTTTTTAGGTTAAAATAACATTAAAAATGAATCCGAAACGTCGAAAAATCGTAGGATAGTCATATGGATCACATTGGAGATTCTTAGTAGCAAAATTGTAATTTTGGAGAAAACCAAATCAGCCTGTGAACAGTAAAATGAGGATTTGGCTGACCTTATAACACCGTTTCATTCCATTTTCCCTCATTTCTTTCACTCCACTCTCACCCCTCACTTCTTGGAACCTTAGAGGAAGATTAAGGGAGGAAAAAAAGGGAAGAAGGATGTCACTAGAGCTTGGGTTCTTACTTGGAATTTTGATTCAAGGTAGGTATTTTCTTCCATTCTTGTTCATTGAGGTTAGGGTATTTATATATGTATGTTTTGTTTCTAAATATTATATATATGATATGAAATCATCTTCTCTTAGTCTTTTCTTGCAAAGATTATATGTTTTGAACAAAGTTAGAGTTGAATACCCATGAAAATCTCCTTTCTTGCTTTAAAACCCTAATTTTTGGAGAGTGA
Source organism: Ilex paraguariensis (assembly GCA_963454935.2). Classification (NCBI taxonomy): domain Eukaryota; kingdom Viridiplantae; phylum Streptophyta; class Magnoliopsida; order Aquifoliales; family Aquifoliaceae; genus Ilex; species Ilex paraguariensis. The sequence continues at coordinate 255,706 of CAUOFW020005613.1, read as the reverse complement.
TGGATTTTTTTCTTAAATTCTTCCTTTATTATTGATTTCGAAACTATAGTGCTTTCTGTTGAGTAATAAAATGATGTTGTTGTGATCTCTTGTATTTTTCTTAATTGGTTATTGGAATTGTCACATGATAAATTTGGAAATTTTTGAGATATGCTTATAAATTGAGAAATTGAGTTTGGTATTGTATCTCTTATGAGTGTGAGATGACCATGGGTGGCCTTTGACGAGATATCGTAGAGTGGGTAGATGTTCTTCATACTCCGTGTGAATTTGAACTTTTCCTACCACTCGTAGTAGAGTTAGTGCTTTGGTAAGACTAAACTGCTATTGCTCACGGGTATCGAGACGGAGGATTAGTATACTAATGTCTGGGTTGGATACGTCACTGTCATTAGTATGGTATACGTCATTCCTAAAGGTTGGATATCTTTGAGAAGATTTGGGTGTGTGTGTGTGGGCTAGTGTTACTCAATGCGTTGATTCATGTGGATGTCTTACATCATGGTTGAGATACATGTATATATTGTTGTAAAATGTTCAAGTTATGAGTTATTGTTTATTCTACCAAAAATGATTTTCACAAGAATCTTGGGAAGTATGAGATTCCTCAAGAACTTGTGAGAAACGGTTTATGGTGAAATGGATTATTAATTGTATATTGGGTTCTTTTATTCATTAAATTATTGTTGTTACTTAAACTTGAGATCTATTTCAAATGTCCTTATTTTCTTCAAAAGTTATATATATTATTTGTAAAATGAGACCGACAATTTTATATGTTTTTCTAAACCTTGTTCGGGTTTGAAAGAATTTTCCTACAGAGCTTCGTGTTGACCCCCTACTTAACTACCTTTTCAGATTATCCTCTCGAGGAAGAGTTAGGAGTCGAGGAGCCCAAACACTGGGAGACTCCGATAGACGAGAGCGTGAATCCCGAGGTGGACGCTTAGAGCAACACTTTCTTTTGTTCTAGACTAGGATATTTATTTTGAATATTGTGAAGTCTAGTTTTTCTTTTGTTATTCTGCTGCGCTATGATAGTTAAATTTTTAGGATGTAAATGTCATGGTTGGGCATATTCTTTTGGATAATGTTGTAAATTTATTAGTGCTCTTATGATGTATATGGTTTTAGACAATAATGTGGTTAATATTTATTCATAAATGGACCTGGTGCGGTCAATGTAGTATAATTGCACAGATTATGTTTTGGGTAAAACTCCCCGTACAAAGGAGACTCTGTCCGAATTTTATTAAATTAAAGACCCCCGATTTTTGGGACGTACATATTTCTTCGTCAAGTGCAATCTATCTCATTATATAGCAAACGAAAAGACCACAGTTGACCCTACATTAAATATTTTTACCATTCTATGCATTTTTGTTCTGATACAGTAATGAGTTACACCAAATAATTACTTAGACATAATGTGATATCAATGTTATAACAAATAATTACACCAATCAGTTACGCTTGCCCTATGATACACCAAATAATTACTAATGTGTAACCGTTTAATATTTGTTTTTTAGGAATTTCAATTTTACATACATGCAGTCAACATAAACGTTTTCAATTTCCTTATTTTCTTGTTACAAAACATTGATTTTTCAATTAGCTTGTTTGGATTTTATCTAGATGAAAAATTGAACAAAAAAAAAAAAAGAAAGTAATTCGTACCGTTAGACGATTCTGGCAGTAGGGAAGACGATTCATAAGATGATAATCGGACGAGAAACCCAAAATTGTCACTGATTTTGCTTGAGTTTTCCTCCTTCAAAACCCACATTTTCGGTATAGTGGAACCATCATTGGTTTGTTCTTCTTCAAGGGGAGGTAAATCCCAAAATTTTAGTGAAAGTGAAACAATGGATGTTGCTTTTGAAATTCAAAATCCCTTTTGAAGGTAGAAGATTGTGCACCAATTTCCACCTCTGACTTTGCCGCTTCGTGGTTACTGTTTCCACAAAACTGGTTGGTTTCCAAACCAGATTTGCACAAATATTTAGTTTTACTGAATGACCTTTTGGTCTTTTTCCAAAAAAATTGTACTCAGGGACAAATAAATTTCTTTAATGTATTTTGCCGCAAATAAGTCTAAATTTTTGTACCAATTTCTATTTTCCCTAAATTTAAATGTATTATTAACCCACAAAAATATTTAAATTCATCAAATTTAAGTCCTAAAAAAAGCCCCAAAAAATTAAGTCTCATAAAAAAATTTATTGCAATAATTTGGGCCTTTGATTCCATTCATAACACTAAAAACCTAAAAATCAGAAATTAAAAAAAATATTCAAAAGTCAACTCATATTTATCCAACTCATTCTCTCTCTCTCCAATAAAATAAAGTAAAAAATAAAAATAAAAGTTGAAATTAAACTCTCTCTCTCTTTCTCTCTCTATTAAATTAAACTCGGCAAGCACATCCTGCTTCTGTCTCTCTTTCTCTAGCACAAAAAAATAAAAATAAATTATTTTTTAAAAAAAACATTATTTAATATTCTCGCGTTAAGTCTCAAATTTCTTTGAGCTGTTCTTGTAAGATCCCTCTATCAAAGAGGAGTCCTAAAGATTTTAACCACTTAATGATTCAGAAAAAATATGTTTTTGTAAGAAAAAAATGACCCCAAGAATATCGATGTTGGAGGCTGATGTGTAAATTCAAAAGAAACAAGCTACTGATGGTAAATATTGAATGCAACAGTGATACTATGTCACCATAGATAACATAGTATCACTAATTAATAATAAAACTCCAAATAGAAAAGGTAAACTCCACTTGGGTTTACTTGATAAAAAGGTGGGGAGTTATTTGCTTACATGACTGGTTAGTTATTGATTTTTGTGAGGTCTATCTGCTTATTTGTTTTAGTACTATTAATTGGTGATACCACATCACTTTCACACGTGGTATCACCGTTGTAATTAATATTTTCTCGCCAACCTGAGTCCTTGACGAAGTCTCATAGAAGCCTCAATTGAATAGAATTTTAACTGTTCGATAGTTCAGACAAACTCATGCTTATTCTATCCTTCTTAGTCTTTTCTCTAATTGGATCACCACATTGGTTAGGTATCTCATTGTATTTCACAATCCCAAATCATCATGATTCCTTGATTATCTTAAGAATAGAACTAGATAATGTCACAATAACTCTCATTTGGCAGGACAACTCCCTCCTGGTTCCAAGTATCACTCTCCTATAGAGTGATTTTTATCCTTCCACAATTATAATTGCATTTGCATTAGAAATAGTGAATGGTGTAACAATAATTTTATGTCATCATTGTTACATGATATCAATCACTAATTAATTATGTATAAACACTAATACTATTGGGACATAATTTAGTGATATAATTTAGGGACTTAATATATTATGATTACCAATAGGTCTTTGGTCCAATGGTACTCTTTATCTTGTAAAAATTTTGCATTCTTGAGATCAAGGGTTCAGGCCCCCTACCCCTCCCCCTCCCAAACTAAAATAAAAAATAAAAAAAATACATTATAATCATTGGATTGATAGTGTTGAGATCAAGTAATACTTTAATATTGGGACCAATTGACAATCTAATGTCTTTAAATTATGTCTCAATAGCATTGCTCATGTATAAATATAAAGATTAGTAGATCCTACTAAATTTTGTTACCATCAATAATTTTCACAATCAATAACTACCATATGGCATTAGTGAGGCTTACTTGTCTTACTTGTTTGTATATTATGGATCGGTGACACTACGTAACGATGATGACATGGTGTAAGTTGTAACCATTACATTGAATATTTACTAGCTCTGTCTGTAAGTTGGGTTAAAACTAAATTTGTAGAATTTCTGAGAAATTAGAGAACTATAGCTTATTTTGACAAGCGAAAAACAAATTATCACCATTACAATATAATGAGTTGTTTTGGTCACTCCCACAACCTAAAAAGAAGTTAACTTTGATAGCATTCAACTCGCCCCAAAGCCTCGTTTGGATGACAGTAATTTGAATTAGAAATGGGTACCTCATTCCTAGTAAAGTGATATCTGAATTTTAAATAACATAGTAATCTTTTATTAATGTTTGGTATTATTAGTAATCAAGTATAGGAATGCATATCTATTTTATTAATATTTTTAATAATGAACTTTATTTTGGTAAAGAACATGATTATAGGAGATAGTTAAACTAAATTTTGGGAAGGATTTTGAATTTTGATTTTTTTTCCTTTAGAATATACAATTAAGTTGGGTATGAGATTACCACCATTAATGGTGAGTTTAAGATTTCCACTATCATTGAGAATTTGATTTCAACAGCAATCTTATTTCTGATATAAATTACCAACTCATTAACCACACATACATGGTAATTCATCGAATTAAGAATGCGATTTCTATTCCCAACTAAGATTACCACCATCCAAACAGAGGCTAAAGGTATATTTGGTAGAAGGAATGAAAAATATGAATGATAAAAAAATAAGAGGGATAGATTTTCTATCCATAGAGGAAGAAAATATATTTTTCTTCCTTTTTGTTTGTTACGATGAATGGAAAGTAAAAAAGATGAATTTTTCATTATTTGGCATTTGAGAAAAAAAATGAGAAAAAAGAAAACACATAAAAGACTAATTTACTATTATACCCTCACAATAACTTGTGAATAAGTTGAGAATTTCAATTAAATATTGATTTTTAACCAAAAAAAAAAATGAAATCATGATTAGAACATGTTAACATGAACAAGAAAATAATAATATTTGTCTCAGATTAATTTGGAGACCTATACTTTACTGACAATTCAATTACCACAATCATTAAATTTCTAACTTATATCTAAATAACATTGCTCATAATTGGATTGATAATTGATTCTATTTAACATTGCGGTACAATATTAATGTAATGATTATTGTACGTTAATTCTTTAAATTAGATCACTAAATTACCTATTATTAATTCAAAATAACATGGTAGTAGATTTTCAAATTAGATGTTTAATATGTATTAATAATATTGCTGATAAAGAAAGCAAAAAAAAACAAAACTTATATATTCACATATGGCATGTGGCATCTTGTCTCATCAAAACAAGTGTGCAATAAGACAAGCCGTTCAAGTTTGAAAGTCTTTTAAGAACATAGCATGGACAAATTAGTAATTATAAGATTCTAATCGGAGGCTGCCATTTTTCACTCAGGTTTTCGCCCAAAATCGGACGGATTTTTTTTTTTTTTCGGTGGGCGGGATGGCCTTTCCATCCATTTTTCTTTTGATACCAAAATGAAAAGAATTACTATTTTCTTTCCATTTTCCACTCTCTATTTTCTTTCCTTTCTATTGTTAGAGTTTGGCCCATACTTTCCAAGTGATTTATTCCTTATTTATTTGATATTAATTTACAATAAGAATTTTAATGGGTTTAAAAGTTTTGACCCATAGAGTATTCTAGTTAGTTTTGATATGTTTTATTAAAAGTAGAATAGGATTAATATTAGATTATGTGCTTGTTTTAAAAAGTCTTGTGGCCGTGAACCTTGACATAGAATAATAGAATTTGTTTTGCTTTTGACGTTGGCTTCGACATTTTCTTCCATCTTTCTTGTTTCATCTTCTTCTACTTAGTTATTTTTTGAAATGGTTGTTTATTTATATCTTGATTAATTTTTGGTATGAGATTATTTAGAATGCTTGATTATTTTATTTTATTTGTGATCTCACATCTAGTATCAGAGCTATATTTCAGAGATGGCAAACAAGAATGAATTCGTTTAATGCCCAGTTGAAAAATTTGACGAGAGGTTAAATTTTTAACATTGGAGAACATAGATTGAGTTGTTATTCAAGGTCATGGAGTTTTTCAAATATTGTGACAAACAGTTTCATAGATCTCAGAGATCAAGCAACTCATACAAAAGTTTAAAATGATGAATGAGGAAGTAATCAAAAGAAAGATAACAGAGCGTTGATGTACATCTATAGAGCAATTGATTCATCAATTTATGAAAGATTACTCATGTTTCGACGATAAAGGCGGCATAGGATATCTTGATCAATTGTTATATTGGATAAGACAAGGTGAAAAAGGTTTAGTTGCGGACCCTACGTAAATAGTTTGAACCTATTCAAACGAAAAAATCATAGAGTATATCTGATTATTTCTCGCGGACGTTGGTTATTGTCAATCAGATGAGAACTAATGACGAGGATGTGAAGATCGCCAGGTTATGGAGAAAATTCTTTGGACATTGTCAATGAGGTTCGAGTATATTGTCACAACTATCATGGAGTCAAATGATCTTAATTCTCTGACATTTGATGAGTTGATGGTTTCCTTGTGAGCCCATGAACAAATATTGAATAACAAGACATAGATTTTAGGAGTAGAAGCTTTGTAAACTCAAATGATCTTCAAGAAGGAGAAGGATGAGTCCCACAAAAAATCTCAATCAAATCAAAAGTATCAGAATTCCAAAAACCAGGGACATGACAAAACAGATATAGTAGAGAGAAACACAAATGTAATAATTGCGATGAACAATGTGATAAATCCAAGATCAAGTGCTATAATTGTGAAGAATTAAGGCACTATAAAAGGGAGTGTCACAAATTGAGGAGACTCAACAATAAGAATTATCATACTAAAATTGCAAAAGGCAGTGACGATAATTTAGAGGCTTTATTTTTTATTGATAGTACTATGGATGATGTTCAAAAGAACAAGTAGTATCTAGATTCAAACTGTAGTAATCATATATGTGGTCACAGAGATATGCTCACCGAATTAGATGAATCTGTTCAATTAGATATTAAGTTTGGGAATGCTTCAAACTATCCCCATAAAGGGAAAATGTAAGGTTTCTATCAAGTTAAAAAATGGGTATTTGAATGTTATTTCAGATGTTTGTTATGTTCCTAGTCTTAACAAAAATTTATTGAGTATGGGCCAATTGTCAAAAAAGAGGTATGATATGAAGATTTTTAATGGTGTTTGTACAATCAACGACAGCCATAGGGGACTAATAGCAAAAGTAAATATGGTTTCTAATCGTTTTTTCCATTTACAAATTAATTATTAGAATTTACCTTACTTTAGTTCTGTGAATTCTAGTGATAATTGACTATGTCATATGTTGTTTGGGAATGTAAATTTTCATAGTTTAAATTTTCTTTCATAGAAAAAATTCATTTTTGGTTTACTTGCTATTGATATTCCTAGTCAAGCTTGTGAACCTTCTGTTCTGGGAAAAAAATATAAGGACCCTTTTTCCAGTTAAACAAGTCTGTTAGGCAAAAAAGACCTCTTGAGTTGATTCACTCTGATTTGTATTCTATTGAAGTTTTTTCCAATGATGGGGTACGTATGTAATTATATTTATTGATGATTTTACAATAAGACCTGAGTGTGTATTTTGAAAAATAGATGGAATGCCTATGATACGTTTAAGTATTTTAGGGCTTATGTTAAAAGGAAGGGTGAAAAAAAATTAAAGTATTGAGGACTAACAAAGGTCAGGAATATATTGTTTGTGATGATTTTTTGAGAAATCATGGTATTAAGTATCAATTGATAGCTAGGTATACTCCCCATCAAAATAGTATGACAGAAAAAAAAATAGAACTATTATAGATATGGTTAGATGCATGATGAAATCTAAAAATATGCCTAAAGGTTTTTGGTAGAAGTTATTACTTGTGCTGTTCATGTATTCAACGGGTCCCTACCAGAAGTTTTAAGGGAAAAACTTCCTCTGAGATTTGGAGTGGTCAGAAGTCTAGTGTTCAACATTTGAGGGTGTTTGGTTGTATTGCTTATAACCATGTTTCAGATCCTCTCAGGAAAAAACTTGAAGACAAAGCTAAAAAGTAAATTTTTATTGGGTACAATAATGGGTACAAGATTTATAATCCCATCACAAGAAAAATGATTATTAGCAGGGATTTCACTTTTGATGAGCCAGGCATTTGGGATTGGTCCTAAAAAGAAGACAAATTAGCTACATTTGCTCCTTTTAATGTTGATGATTCAGTTCATGATTAGCTAGTAAGGCAGCCCCCAATTGTTCAATTCCCATAACCAGAGACATCCAAGCATTCTCAAAGTGAACGACACATGTCAGCTAGATTGGGAGATTATGTGATTGGCACTGACAGTGATTCTTCAGATGAGGATTTGGTAAATTTTATTTTATATGCAAATTGTGATCCTATTTCTTTTAGTGATGCCTGTAGGGAGAAACATTGAATGAAAACAATTGATTAAGAAATTCATGTCATTGAAAAGAATAATACATGTGAACTTATTTCTCTTCCCAAGGGAAAGAAGTCCATTGGAGTTAAATGGGTGTACAAGAAAAAGTACAAGCCAAATGGAGAGGTGGATCGCTTCAAAGCGATGTTAGTAGCTAAGGGTTATAAATTAAAACCATGTATTGATTATCTTGAGGTTTTTGCTCTTGTTGCTAGGCTTGATACTATTCGTATGATTATTTCTCTTATTGCTAATAATTTTTGGAAGATATTTTCAATCGTTATGAAATCTGCTTTCTTAAATGGTGTCTTTGAAGAGAAAGTTCATGTTGAGCAGTCTGCTAGTTATGTGAATAAAGAGAAGAAAAACAAAGTCTATTAGTTAAAAAATGTTTTGTGTGGGATTAAACAAACCCCTAGAGCTTGGTACACTTGAATTGATTCTTATTTTGTGGAGAATGGTTTTCAAAGATGTTCATGTGAACACACTTTGTATGTCAAAATGAATTCTTATGGAGATATTATTATTGTGTGTTTATATGTAGTTGATCTTATTTTCACAGGAAATAATTTGAAGTTAATTGAGAAATTCAGAGAGGCAATGATTTCTCAGTTTGACTGATATAGGTTTGATGTCTTATTTTCTTGGAATTAAGGTAAATCAAATAGACTGTGGGATTTTTATTTCCCAACAAAAGTATGCTAGGAATATCCTTTAAATGGTTCAAAATGGATTCTTGCAATCCTATTTTGACTCCAATTGAAGAAAAATTGAAATTGGGTAAAGATAGGAATGGTGAGTTGGTGAATCCCACATATTTTAAACGATTTGAGGGAAGCTTACATTATTTGACTTACACTAGACCTGATATTGCTTTTGGAGTTGGCCTTATTAGTAAATACATGGAGTCTCCATGTTAATCCCACTTACAAGCAACAAAAATGATTTTGAGATTTGTTAAAGATACCCAGGGTGATGGTATTATTTATTCTTCTATTGGTTCTTGTGAACTTGTAGGGTATACAGACAATAATTGGAGAAGTGATATGGAAAAAGCTAAGAGTACTTTAGGATATTGTTTTCAGATAAGTTCAGGAAGTTTTTCTTGGTCTTCGAAGAAACAGCAAGTCGGTGCTCTTTCTACCACTAAAGATAGGGGTGTTCAAAATTTTTATTAGCCGCAATTTCCTACCCTACCCGACTCTATTAGACAGCTAGCCGAAAAAGTTCAACAGAAATATGGAAGAGTTTTTGGTCTTCTGATTAAATCGGGTGAGAATGCGAAATACCCATCAATTTTCATATTCTAACTCTACCCTACCCGCGTTAATTTATATATATATATATATATACTAAAAATCCTAATTGCCTAACCCTATCATCTAACTGAGTGTCTGTAACACCCCCCCCACTACCCAGCAAGATATTGTCCTCTTTGGCACAGGGTCACGGAACACCGTTCTCCTCCCCTGCCCTCAAGGGTTTGTTCCTCCCAGGGGTTCCCTGGGAAAAGGCCTCTTGCAAGGTAAGGGCTGAAGGCTTACTTATAAGCCCAGCAACTCCCCCCTCCGTAACCGATGTGGGATACCAGGATCTCACAATCCACCCCCCTCAGGGCTGCACGTCCCCGTGCAGCTAGGTCACGGACTACCGTTCTCCTCCCTCCTACACGCTGACCCGTGCAGGGCCCCACACTCGGCACCGCCAAGGGGTCGGCTCTTCTCTTGCAAGGTAAGGGCCCCCCACTACCCAGCAAGATATTGTCCTCTTTGGCACAGGGTCACGGAACACCGTTCTCCTCCCCTGCCCTCAAGGGTTTGTTCCTCCCAGGGGTTCCCTGGGAAAAGGCCTCTTGCAAGGTAAGGGCTGAAGGCTTACTTATAAGCCCAGCAACTCCCCC